>BSBK01004198.1:5000-579573 GCA_027943335.1 Chamaecyparis obtusa | reverse complement strand
AAATTGACAATGGAATGATGAGCTAAGACTCCATTTGTTCAACCTGCCTGGTTCAAACCAAAGATAGGGTACTTAACAAAAGAATTAACAAACTAGTTGGAATGCTTCAAAACTCAAAAAAAACACAACACAGAATAAAAAAACAACTTGTACTAACTTTTCCAATAGACACTGCGAGCTATCTAATCCATTAATCAACTGAAAACAAAGAAACAAAAAAACTCAAGAATTCACTAAAACCGTGTTACTCTACAAATCTTCTTAATTCCAAATGTTTTTCCCCCCAACCTTTTGCACAGATCGATGGAGGCCTCTTATAGTTGATCTGATGCCTAATTCAATGGTTTCATATAGTTACATAACCATCTTACTCGAAAATGCTCCCTTGCACAAATGTTGTCAATGTTGTGAATGACAACATTGACAACTTGTTACAACCTTTGGGATTTTGGTTCAAAACTTATTGTTCAAACACCATAAGACCCTAACCATGACTTAGTTAGGCTATTTAGACCTCACATAGGCCACTTCTACACTTCTTTGCCCAATTTGACCCCTAAATGCTTCATTCCCACTTTTGCCACAATATTGGTAACTTGGGTACAAATTGGCACTTGCCTTCACAAAGGTCACACATGAGGACATCTCACAGTGATCGATTGTCCCTTGTGTAATTGCCACTTGAATTTATTGCTATTGAACCACATTAATTCTTTTCTTCTTCAACAAATGAGGACAGTCACTCTAAAGACAACATGATAATGTACACTCACTGTAAGGACAGTCACAAATGAGGACATCTCACAGTGACTGTCCCTTGTGTAATTGCCGCTTGAATGTATTGCTATTGAACCACATTAATGCTTTTCTTCTTCAACAAATGAGGACAGTCACTCTAAAGACAACATGATAATGTACACTCACTGTAAGGATAGTCACAAATGAGGACATCTCACAGTGACTGTCCCTTGTGTAATTGCTGCTTGAATTACACAAGGGACAGTCATTGTGAGATGTCCTCATTTGTGACAAGGACAGTCACACATGAGGACATCTCACAGTGATTGTCCCTTGTGTAATTGCCACTTGAATGTATTGCTATTGAACCACATTAATGCTTTTCTTCTTCAACAAATGAGGACAGTCACTCTAAAGACAACATGATAATGTACACTCACTGTAAGGACAGTCACAAATGAGGACATCTCACAGTGACTGTCCCTTGTGTAATTTCCGCTTGAATTACATAAGGGACAGTCATTGTGAGATGTCCTCATTTGTGACAAGGATAGTCACACATGAGGACATCTCACAGTGATTGTCCCTTGTGTAATTGTCACTTGAATGTATTGCTATTGAACCACATTAATGCTTTTCTTCTTCAACAAATGAGGACAGTCACTCTAAAGACAACATGATAATGTACACTCACTGTAAGGAAAGTCACAAATGAGGACATGTCACAGTGACTGTCCCTTGTGTAATTGCCGCTTGAATTACACAAGGGACAGTCATTGTGAGATGTCCTCATTTGTGACAAGGACAGTCACACATGAGGACATCTCACCGTGATTGTCTGTAATGTCCCCTTTTTGGCTAACTTGGAAAACAGGAACAATTACTCCACTTCTCAGACTTACTCTATCAGATACTTACAATTAAACTAAGTAATGGAGGTTACTTAAGATATCAACCGCTATTTCAGATTCAATCACAATATGTGTGCAAGATGATATTGATACCAATATGTTTAATAGCACTGTCGGATATAATGATATGAAATATGCTATGAATATGATGTTTCCTATCACTTATAGTGATAGTATAATGATGGTATGTCTGATATAAACAATATCGATATACAATCAATAAGTATTGCTTACAGCAATGTATTTGCTGTGTCTGATATGATGATGTAATTATGCAAATGTGTAATATCGCTATGAGTGATATGTTGCTATTTCAGATTTTGAATTATATGCTTGCAACTTCAAATATTGATGCTGTTTCTGACTATCCTTTCTATCTGTGCAATCATGGTGTTGTCTCTGATCTGCAATGATAAACTTGAAACCAAACTGCCAAAGGCAGATGCTCTATTGAGTATATCCAAATATGGATAAGTAAATAAAGTTCTAATGATGCCTTGAGTGACTGACGAGAATGCATTCTTATATTGTCTTTAACAAATGAAGAGATGCTATGAATGAGACCTGTCTTGTTTCTTCCTCCATGTCCCTTTGTTAAGCACACCTTTCCATAATCCGACAGTTCACATAATATTATTTCATTATTTTCTGATCATAGATAACTCCCAGATTGACTCAATATCAAATCTTTTTATGAAGGTAATCTTCCCTAATTGGTAGTGCAACCAGTAGTTAACATCCATTGTGTTTGTATTAGTTTGGTCTAACTATCATTAGTATTTAGTCAATCGATATTAACTCTTGCCTTATCCCATATTGTTATGATGATATCCAATCTTTCTACTCTGTTATAAGTCGATATCATTTTCTGATAATTGTCCATTTATTGGTTGATTGCTGGTAATGGAGTTTGATCTTCAAATTGACTTCCATTCCTGTTAATACTTAAGGATACATTGTACTTATTATCCATGACTGATGCCTCATTCATCAATAGCTTGTGATATAATCACTGATGCTTTTGTGTTTCTACAAGATGTGGTTTATCTCAGACAATCGATAATCTTTCAATCCTTTAGTCGATATCCTCCTATGTGGTGTCTATTGATATAGATAGTAGAATTCAATCTAGTTTATGTTATTGTCATGATAACATAGGAAGTGATGGTGCATATTTGCTAGCGGGTCTTCATGTTTGATATTGCTTTATCGGATATGTCATTGTCTAAACTTGTGCAATTAATGATTATTTATAATATATGAATGGTTATCCTTCTTGCTTATCAATACATCTTCTGAAACCCATAGCGACCTATCCCTTATTCATATCATGTTGATCTTGACTTCATAGTATTTGGTTCATTAATCATCCTCTCATGGTATCGATGTGTAATGACTAGTGATTGTTGTATCACTTCTTCGTTCCTCATCGTGATAGATAATGCAGATGTTTAATGTAGATGTATATCGATTACAGATATTCGATATTGCTTTAAACGTTATTATTATTATTATTATTATTAATGTTATTGTTATTATTAAATATTATAATTAATGATGTTAGTAATATTAATAATATTATAATAAATATTATTATAGTGATAACATATTGTTTTATATTGAGAGGTTTATTAATATTATTTATATATTAAAATTATTATATCAATAATTGATTTAATATTATTACTTAATATATTATTATAATATAATATATATAATTTATTAATAATTATTTATTATTAATTTATATTATAATTATAATCATAATTATATTATTTATTAATATTTTAATATTATTTAATTAACATATTACTTATTATGCTAACTATATATTATTATTATCTTTTGATAATAATTATATATTATTGTTATATACCGTTAATAATAGATTATTATATATCATCTAATCATTTTATTATTATACTAAGTTCAATATGTCACGGCTCATGACATTGTCCCTTGTGTAATTGCCACTTGAATGTATTGCTATTGAACCACATTAATGCTTTTCTTCTTCAACAAATGAGGACAGTCACTCTAAAGACAACATGATAATGTACACTCATTGTAAGGACAGTCACAAATGAGGACATCTCACAGTGACTGTCCCTTGTGTAATTGCCACTTGAATTACACAAGGGACAGTCATTGTGAGATGTCCTCATTTGTGACAAGGACAGTCACACATGAGGACATCTCACAGTGATTGTCCCTTGTGTAATTGCCACTTGAATGTATTGCTATTCAACCACATTAATGCTTTTCTTCTTCAACAAATGAGGACAGTCACTCTAAAGACACCATGATAATGTACACTCACTGTAAGGACAGTCACAAATGAGGACATCTCATAGTGACTGTCCCTTGTGTAATTGCCACTTGAATGTATTGCTATTCAGCCACATTAATGCTTTTCTTCTTCAACAAATGAGGATAGTCACTCTAAGGACAACATGATAATGTACACTCACTGTAAGTGTACATTATCATGTTGTATTACAAATGGACCTTATGTTGGTCGGGATATAAGTGCAAAAAAAAAAGGAACGTTGTCATTTGTGTTTTCAACAGCGCCGAGAGAGATTCCCTCTGCGAAATCAAGCGGGTTATCATTTGTGTTTTGAACAAAGCGGGTTGTCATTTGTGTTTTGAACAGCACCGAGAGAGATTCCCTCCGCGAAATCAAGCGGGTTGTCATTTGTGTTTTCAACAGCGCCGAGAGAGATTCCCTCCGCAAAATCACAGCTACAATTTCTGAGTACGTTGGGTTTATTTTTCTTTTGTCATTATTATTTAATCTGGTATTCAGCTGTTAGAGAGCTAAAATACCCAGAAATGAGGACATATCTGTGTTGAATTTATTGTTAGCGGCTTTGGTTATTTAGAATGCTTCCCCACAATACTTAATTACACAAGGGACAGTCACTGTGAGATGTCCTCATTTGTGACAAGGACAGTCACACATGAGGACATCTCACAGTGACTGTCCCTTGTGTAATTTCCACTTGAATGTATTGCTATTCAACCACATTTATGGGCCCGTTTGGACCACGACACACAGTAGCATCTACAGAGAAGAATATCCCAGGTGTAACAAGTTGTAAGAATATACCAACAGTTCTAAGAAGTTCCCTAGCACGTAGTAGCATCTACAGAGAAGAATATACAACATGAGGGCAGCCACTGTAAAGACAACATGATAATGTACACTCATTGTATGTGTACATTATCATGTTGTCTTTACAGTGACTGACCTCATTCAAGTGGCAATTACACAAGGGACAGTCACTGTGAGATGTCCTCATTTGTGAAAAGGATAGTCACACATGAGGATATCTCACAGTGACTGTCCCTTGTGTAAGCCACTTGAATGTATTGCTATTCAACCACATTTATGGGCCCATTTGGACCACGGCACACAGTAGCATCTACAGAGAAGAATATCCCAGGTGTAACAAGTTGTAAGAATATACCAACAGTTCTAAGAAGTTCCCTAGCACATAGTAGCATCTTCTAATTGTCTATACCACTTCACAAGGTATTGTTTGCACACATTGTTTTTGGTTCTTTTGATGACCCTTGTTTTGAAATTGCTATTAGGCCTTGTAGCTTATATGTTTTGACTGCTGGAGAGCTTCTAAAGCTAAGCAAGAAGACCATTGCACGAGTTATAGCCGCGCGCTCAGGTTTGAAAATTGTATATTTTTTAATCTAATGTATATTTTAATCCTTTTGCCATGTCATGTAATATGTCTTGCCTTGTAGCTTATATGTTTTGAAATTGCTGTTAGGCCTTGTAGCTTATATGTTTTGATTGCTAGAGAGCTTCTAGAGCTAAGCAAGAAGGCCTTGTAGCTTATATGTTTTGTGTACTTTTGACAATTTTGCTTAGTCACTGAAAGTTGTAGACCGAAGTTTTCATAGCCCAATTTTTGCTTCCTGCGAAGAACGATCATGTCAGATAATATAAGTGAAGAACAAAATAGGGAGACAATCGCTAGATTGTGGTCTAACTTGAAAAGAAAAGGTGATGGAAAATGTTATTGTCCCTGCAAAATTTGTAAGGGCTTAAACCGTAGAAGATTGCTAATCAAAACAGTTAAGAGACATTGTAGGGAGAATGGTCACATTGAAGGGGGGCATGACTATCATCCACTAGTAAGTTGTTCATTATATCATTTTAACAATTTATATACATATGAAATCACTTGATGATGAGTTGAAGATCATGGTTTATTTATGTTAATCAATTTTATATAGGTTGATCTCCCCAGGGAAGTACATGATATGGAGGAACATGGGGGTGCGAATATCCAAGGTGAAGATAATGATCCCATGGAAGATGACGATCATGCGCCAGAAAACACAATTGAAGATGATGGTATAAATACATTGATCCATGACACATTTAGTCCAAGCGGATCTGATCATGATGATGATGATAGCCTTGATGTACCTCTACTTGAGAAGGCATACGAGCCCCTATACAAAGACTCCCAAACAACTCTTCTCTCTTTTGTATTGTTGTTGTTGAACTTGAAGGTTATGAATGGTTTATCCAACATAACAATGTCACGTATGTTAAGGTATGTCATATATGTCTTTATAGTTAACAAAGGGTGAATAATGTACCACTAATATTGTTTATATTAACAACTTATATTTTTTGCTGTAGATTGATAGGCGAGTTTTTGTTACCACCATCAAATATTCTACCTCGCTCATATCGAGAATTATCTGCTATTATGAAAGATATTGGAATGGAGTATCAAGCAATACATGCTTGTCCCAATGATCATATTATATATTATAAAGAACATGAATTTGCAACACAATGCCCTGTATGTCATACGAGTAGATATCGAACAGATCGAATAACAAAAAAGGTGCCTCACAAGGTTCTTCGTTACATCCCCATTATTCCACGGATGTGACAATTATTCAGGTGTACTAGCTTGGCACAATTTATGGATTACCATGCACGCAATAGAAGTCGAGATGACATTATTCAAATCCCTGCGGATGGTTCGGCATTTATGCACATAGAGGAAAAGTGGCAACACTTCAAAGAAGAACCTCGTAATCTCAGGCTTTCATTGGCAGCGGATGGTGTCAATCCATTTGGAGAGATGAGATCTGTTTGCTCGGTGTGGCCTATTTTTGTTATCAACAATAACATTCCTCCGTGGATGTCAATAAAGAGGGAGCACATTATGTTGGCAATGATTGTTCCAGGTATTTTATCATTTGATAGTTATTAATTTACATGTACTTACAAATCTTACAGTAAAATGGTCACAATAATTATGTAATGTTACTGTTCATTCAAGTAGGTAAATATCAAGTTAAAGATATGAATGTATATATTGAGCCTCTTATTGACGAGTTGGTGGAGTTATGGAACGGTGTCACTATGTATGACGTGTCTAGACCAATAGGACAAAGACAATTTCAATTCCATGCAATACTTGTATGGATAATACATGATGCCCCAGGGCTAACACATTTTTGTGGTATGTTATAGTGAATTCAAGTTGCGCATGATAATTCTAATTATAAAAATCAACATATTTAATAATCCAATTATATCATTATCTTGTAGGTCTTCAAACAAAGGGAAAATTTGCATGTCCAATTTGTGGTCCAAAGATGAAATCTCGTCATTCAAAAAGTTTAGGAAAGCATGTGTTTGATGAGTACAGACACTTCCTCCACAGGAATCATAAGTATCGAAGTATGGAAAAACATCTTTTCAATGGGAAAGAAGAGACTACATCAAAGCCACGAAGAATGACACCTCGCCTATGGAAGTTGGAATATAATAGAATTAATCGTCGAGGTAATGTCGTTCCACTTAATGGTTTATGTTTGTAATTTATATATTTCTATTGTGATTTTTGTTTACTAATTATGTAATTGATGATCGTGAAGGTCGTCAAGGCACTACTGACAACCTTCCAAAGGGACTAAAAAGCTATCCCAGACAATTTAGTAGGTTGCCCTACTACGAGGACCTACAAATTGTGCATTTG
Source organism: Chamaecyparis obtusa (assembly GCA_027943335.1). Classification (NCBI taxonomy): domain Eukaryota; kingdom Viridiplantae; phylum Streptophyta; class Pinopsida; order Cupressales; family Cupressaceae; genus Chamaecyparis; species Chamaecyparis obtusa. The sequence goes on along the minus strand of BSBK01004198.1, from coordinate 571,892 downwards.
TTTGATCTTATGCATGTTGGAAAGAATATAACAGAGACATTGTGGAAAATACTGGATGGAAGGCGTGACAAAGAAAAAATTGTCAAAATTTGTAATGACATTCATGAATCCAATCATGCACTGAAGAATTTCATTCACTCAAATAGCAATAGAGATCAGATTAATATAAGTGCCCTTCCTTGGTTATTAACGGAGCAGCAAAGTGATGCCATAAAAGAAGTCATACGAAAAATTCGATTTCCCACAGGATTTGCTGGGAACATAAGCAATCTCATATCAAAGAAAAGTGAATTTGGGCCAGGGCTCAAAACGCATGATTGGCATACTTTCATCAAGGTAAGTTATGTTCTTCTGTATTTACAATATATTCATAAACTACGTGTACTATTCATTATGTTATGTTAGAAAATAATGAAATGATTGGTTTATAATTACTGCAGTACGTGCTACCTCTATCTCTCCCAGAGCACTTCAACAATAACATCAAACAAGTGATATATGATCTTGGAAAATACATGAGGTAAGCAGTAATATCTATTCAATTTGTTGTATATATTTATTATATTCGTGATTTGTTTTTCTTGCTATGTAATCTATTGTATATTATTTTGTAAAGTCTCGTATTTATATATTTTTTGTGACTTGAATCTCTTAATGTAGGTGGTTGTCATCTAAAGAAATCCATAAAGAAGATATAAACTATTGGAAGAGAAGAATTCCTCATTTATTGTGTGAAATGCAAAAGTGTCTACCTCCAACTTTTTTCAATGCACAAGAACACTACCTCATACACCAAGTTGAGGAGATTGAATTGTGTGGACCTGCACACACTAGGTCAATGTGGATGGTTGAGAGGCACTTGAAATCTTTGAAGGCTTTGGTTCAACAAAGAGCACATCCTGAGGGTTCTATGGTAGAGGGATACATGGTATACCAGACTATGGTGTACATTACTGAATATCTTCCTAAGTTTGCTTCAAATATCCATGTAGATCGCATTTGGGATCTCGACCCTTTTAAAAAATTCAAAGGGGAGTACTTGATGGGGAAAGGTAGATTGAGGAAAGTGACAGGTAATAAATTATAAGATGTTATTGTAATAAATTATTTCTTAATCTTCAAAATAAATCGGTTGTAAGTCATCTATTTTTTTTTTGTACAGTTGCTCGAGAGTGGGATGCACTACATTTGTATATTGCAAACAATCTTGATTGGATGACGGTATGGATTGAACGATGTCAACATTCTGGTCACACATTAACATGGGAAGGTGTATCTTCATTGTTTAAAGAAGCTCATCGTAATGGAGATTCTAATGTTACGCAAAGGGAAATAGATTTAGCATATGGTTTAAGAGATTTCCAGGTACGTACAAAATTATTAATCACCCGTATGTTTATCAACTCACGATATAATAATTTTGACATGTTTCACATATTATTGCAGGTTAAACACCACAAGGGTATGTTCTGTAATGGTCAAAAATTTCGCGTCAAAGTGTTGGATGACACGAAGAAAACTTGTGATTCTGGAATAACTGCAGTCTTTCAAGTGACTAATATTTCATCTAGAAATGACTTAGATCCTCAAGAGTCTAAAAATCAATACTATGGCATTTTGGATGATATATTTGAGTGCGACTTTAGTTCCTTCAAATTAGTACTCTTCGTTGTCAAATGGTACAGGCTACGACTTAATCCAAATGATCCTAATAGAACTGTTATTGAACATGATAATGGATTTACAATGGTTAATACAAGGTCGTTTGAGCCAGTTGGGGATGAGCCCTATGTTCTTCCAAGCCAATGTGAACAGGTATTTTACTCAGAGGTTTCACATAAACCGGGTTGGTCATTTGTTGTTAGACATGAACCGAGAGGAAGGCCGATAAAGTATAATGCGATGGAAGAAGAAGATACCGAAGAAGTAGAAGATGATGTAGATGATGATCACGATCAACAATTATTGGATGATGTTCCTGAGACAAATTTTCATGAAGAAGAAGAAGAAGATGATGCTGCTACTGATGATGATGATGAAGATGATGTTGATGTTGATGATGATGATGTTGATGATGACGACAACGACGACGACGACGACGATGATGATGATGACGACGATGACGAGGATGATGATGATGATGATGATGATGATGAGGATGATGATGATGAAATTTAAAGGTATGCCATCAATCCTTAATGTATTTAATATTCATTTCTTGATAGAAATATATTTGTCTTAAATGGTTACATAGTTTATTCATTATCTATTTAAAAGCTATAAGTGTTATAATGTGTACGTTTTAATGTTTTTAATTTTTATGTGATGCTTATGATGGATGTGATTATGATTATGATGTGATTATGCTCACGATAATTGAATTACATTTGCAGGAAATTGAACCCCTTTCAAGAGCATCCCGCACAGTCTCATGGATCGACAGGTATAAGTCAATACACCTTATAGAAAGTCTATTTAATACACTTATCAATAGTAAGATTGATGTCTTCTAAGATCTCTCCCATTTTCAGGTACCAGCAAATAGGTATTTGTCAGAAGTGTCTTCCTCGAGTGAGGGAAATATAGGAATAGAAGAGGAAAGTGAGACATGCAGTTTATCTAGAATAGGGAGATTAACTAGAGGTCAAAGGACTAGAAGGAAATTCAATAAACACATGAAATTTTTCCTTGCTCAAGGGGGGTCATGTTCTTATGATGATGAGACGAAGGGCGACATCGAGGTGCCCTTGAGGTACCAACATCTACAGAAACATTGGGTACCCAAGGAACTTCCTCCAATAAACATTGATTTTTGTGTTAATGAGAGGATATATCGCATAGCACCATCATCATTACATGGTTTGGGCCTATTTTCTATGGATGGCATAAAGGTGTCTTACAACAAAGTTTCTGAATTGATGGAGTATGTTGGACCATGTTACGATTACAAAAGTTGGATGCATATTGTTCAATATAAAAAAAGTATGCGTAGGTATGCACTCTCGGCAAATTATATACAACAGCAAGACAATAATCAAAGTAAAAGTGTGGCTATATACATTGATGGAAGGCCAAAAGCAACAGGGAATATTGCGGGTTTTATAAATAGTACACGACCTGGGTCAACTATAAAGCAACCCAATTGCATATTTGAGGCGCGCGAGGGAAATCGTGTATTCATCTGTGCGATAAAATCAATACGTGCAGGGGAAGAGCTGCTTATTGATTACAATTTGAACCGCATAGATACAAACGAGGCTACTATCATGGGGGTGGTACATACTATTAAACCAACTTCTAATCAATGACTCCAACATACCATTTAGTTATTAAATTTTTGGCTAACATTTTTATACTTGATCTTTGACACAGGGGCACAATATGGAGCAACCGCCCGAAGGTGATGGTGACGATATTCCTAGCTCATCTACACATGAGCAGGTAAAATTCATTGTAATTGTGCAAACTAGATAGAAGCAAAATGTTATTTTTTTTAATGTTATTTTCTTCATTGTTTTGGACTAATTTTGATAATACTAATACTATTGTTGTCACAGAGGGCCGGTGGTCGGAGAGAGGGAAAGCAACCTGCAGTCCCTCAGGAGTCCCCCCTTGTGGACCCTTTTTTTATTGATTTAGCAGAGACCGATGACCCGATCGGTTCCATTAAAAAGCTGCTAAAGAAAATTGGGAAAGAACTTCTATGTTTGGTATCCATACATCCTCAAACTCAGGAAATAAAAGACAGGGCAGCTGAGTTGTTGCGCACTTCTGAAAACTTTAAAGTAAGTATTAATGAAATTTTTAATTATTACAAGAGTTCAATAATGGTTTTTATGTTATGCTCTTTTATGACATTAATTAAAATATGGATGCATTGTCTTTACAGAGTTATTTGCGTAATTTTGAACCCCATTCCCATGATGAGGCCGGTATTGCAAGTGGTTCAGGTAGATCACATGTTCCATTCCCCACTTGTGTTTTCCACTGAATATATATAGGAATGATCATAATCATTGACAATACATGCTCGAACAATCTTTTTTTTTAATGCTCTAACAATCTTGTCCATGCTAGTCCACGCATTCTATATTTATGCATGCTCTAACAATTTTATTCTTCAGCTCCTTTCCATGATGATATGACAACGCCGCCTCCATCCAGGACAGCCACAAATGTCTTGCCGACTGCCATGTCAACAACACACAGCCTAAATGCACCAACTGTTGCACCATCTACTGGTACACAAATCCCTCTTTTTCTCTCTTTTGTTATGTGTTTAAGTGTTATGTGTTTACGATGTAGATCCCTTGATTGTGTTTGTGCCATGGGTGCTCTGCACCAATTTATTTCCCTTGAAGTATTATTTCTTGGAGGCATTTGATAATGGTTTTCATTTTTTGCAATAGGAGATGCAACAAGTCCCGATGCAACATCATTTCCTGGATGTTCCCATGTTCCTAGTACGGGAACGGTGAAGGATTGTGTATTGATCATCAGCGACGATGAAGGCATTCCCTTAAAAGTATCCAAACTTCCAGGTACTTTAAAGTTATTATTATTCTATAGTGATATAATAGTAATTTAGTTTTTGATCACTCTTCATCGACTAATGATCCCATGATTATTTTGTAGGGAATGATATTTTTTGGCGAAAACTTGGTGACGAGTGTTTGCGGATATTCGGGCCCACCATACGTACATGGTGGAACATCATATCCTAACTAAAACCCCAAACCACTATTTTGATTTCATATCATTGCTAGAATAGTTTTCCTTTTCATCAATTTCTTGAACTATATTAAAGGTAGCTTCTCTTCATTTATGAGTCTAACATGTTTTTTTTTACTTAAAAGGTGGAATAACCAAGATAAAAAGTTGAAGGATGATCTTGTATATAGTATGACCCAGCTTTTTGGACCTCGTGCATTCGAGAGAAACAAGCTCCTTGAAAGAGCTGGTTTATGTTTGAAGTATATTAGGGACCAGTACAGGAAATATTTAGAGGTTAACCCAAGGCACGAGCGTCCGCCCTGTGTTCTTGAGGCTGAGTGGCAGGGTTTGATTTTGGATGGAAAGTATAAAGCCGACATGAAAAAAGGAATTACGCCAGTAGAGAGTAGAGCAAGGTATGTGATACTTTTGAGAATGTAATTATGTACTAATTAACCTCTAAATTTTTCCTATACTGGTCTCTAACATATTTCAAACTTTTCATAGATTGCCTGACACATCAAAGGCAACAAAGGCAAGATTAGAAAAGCACGGGACACACAAGCTCGGCTCTGGTGGTTTTTCCAAACTTCAAGCACGAGTTGTAAGTATTAGTAAATGAAAACTTGTATCAATTTTTTTATATATTGCAAGGAAATTTTTTTTGATCAAACAATGCAAGTAAAATTTACCATACCAAGAAAAAATGTAGGGGTCAGAGTTCAATAGATGCCTCATAGAAGAGGACAAGAGAATTGGCTTCCAACAAGGCTATAGAGCCGTGGCTGAACGGCTACGAGCTGAAATCAGTGTGCAAGGTTCAAATAATGATGCATCTGAGCCACAGGTAAATAAGCTAAATGAAATTTATTTCAAATTGAATACTTTACCAATTAGTCTATTGGATGTTAAGTTCTAATATAAAGTGAGTATATCTGTTTTAAGAAAGCAATGATAACAATGTGTAGGATATTGGAATGCAGCCTGACAATCCTTCTACACAATCTATGCATAATGAAGGTTCGCATGATGTGCATCCTAGTGGTGGAGGTATACATTTGCTATTAAAATTTTTATATGTAATTACAATTGGTGTTTGGATTAATGTAACATTTTGTATAGCAACTGTAGAGGATCGAGGGGTCGGTGCTCATGAGCATGTTGAGGTTGAGTCTAGACAAAATGATGTGGCCAAATCAGGTAATTAAAGAGCGCCACAGTTATGTTCTTTAAAATAATTAAATACTTGTAACAATTATAATTAAATATTTTAAATTTAACTCTTTTATTTGTTATTGTAGAGGACCCCCCTTTGCAGCAGCATAGGAATTTGAGATCATCAAGAACAAAGAACAAAACAACTGATGAGGGGGGTATTGATGATAACACTGATGCTCCTCTTAGAGCTTACATAGAAAAAAAAATTAGAAAGAGAAAAAAGAAATGATTGTCATCTAAATACCTTAATTGATAATGACTGAATTTTATGTCTCAATGAATTTAATTATGTGCTAATGAATGTTCATGAATTATGTGTTTATTTTCATATTGATGAATGTTGTGTGTTAACGAATCTAATGTGTTAATGAATGTTATCATGTGATATTGATTGAATGTTACATTTTATTAATAATTGAAAGAATGAATGAATGTTAGATGTTAACGGGGAATGTAGAGTGATGTTAGGGGGAGGGGGGTGGGGCCAAATGAGCTTCCACCTTCACGTGGTTGGCCCTGTTTAGTAGAGAATATTAAACTATATTCTCGAAACAAAGTGAAGCTCAATAAGATACTAAATGAGTCAAAATGGTTATCAAGGTCCTCTATCCATAAGATACTTGTAGTCAAAATGGTTATTAATAAGATACTTGTAGTCAAAATGGTTATCTAGGTCCTCTATCCATTCCATAAGTTCTTCACCATTCAAACTTCCTCCATAACAAGGAATGTGCTCTAGGTTAGTCATGAAGCCTAGCATGGACTCTCTGTTAGATAGAGCCACTATTTCAGAGCCTTTTTTGTGCATTTCCTTCAAGCACTGTACAGTGTACGGATGTGAAAGGGAGGGCAGACCAGTGTGGAAGTTAGAGTATTTATATCTTATGCTTTGAGAGTTTATTTGGTAGATTCAAGACACCTTATATCAAAGTTATTCCTTTTTCTTATCTGTTGTTCTGTCAAACCCTCATTTTTTGGGTTATTGCATTCAAATGGCCTTAACTTGCAAATAAACCATAGGATATCCTCTGTTCTTTGTAAAATGCAAGTTAAGGGGGTTTATTTTCATATTTTAAAAGCTTTGGAACAGGATACTAAGCCAGAGAATTTCAAGAGCAAGCCCTAGGTCAAGAATCTCAATGTTCTTGACTAGGAGTTGATGGATTATGCAAGATCAGAGGGTAGCGGCAAGTAAAGGACCTCAAACCTTGTTGAATCTAGATCTTTAGAGCATGGTGGACATCTTCAAACTCTGATCTTGGTTTCATGCACCCATTTTCAATGCCTTGTTTTGGAACCCACACCCAAAGGCATGCATTAGGTCTGCGGACTCAATAAGGACATTGATATGCTGGAGTGGAGTCAAGGTCTGGGAGTTGGAGGATTGTTAGAACATCAAAAAGGGTACTCAAAAAACATATAAGTTCATAAGGTCCTTTGTCAAATTGAAGAGTTATTGCTGCAGAACAGGTTTTGGAGACCTACTAGAGTCACTAGGTCTATTTGGACCCGTTTGGACCACGACACACAGTAGCATCTACAGAGAAGAAGTTTGGTATGCAATGGTCTTGAAACCTCCTGAGAAATTCTTGGTATGCATTTGTGTGGTGCAAAAGCTTCGTTGAAAGAGAAAAAGAAGAAAAGAATAGAAATGATTTTTTTTCTTTTTATGTCATATACTGTAACCAGCTACTTATAACTTGCAAAAATTATTATAACCATTTGAAATTGAAACTTAGTTTAATGTGAAACTGAGAACTGCTTTATTAGAGCTTTCTGTGATTTAGATTCAGACATCAAGAACATTGTTTGCCTAATATTGTGATTAATGTTTATTTATTAATATCTCATACTGACAAACAATTGATAATTGTAGGGAAAACGTCATTGGGGGTCTTTGAGGATCCACCAGAAGCCAAGGAGAAAATGTATTCAAATGCTAAAGATGGTGTAACAGTCCTTACAGCTGTTGAACCTTGCTGTGTAGATCATCTCCGATTCTCCAAGTTCAACAGTACTGTGGTATTCCTTTGGATACTTCTAATGGTAAATTTCAGACATCAAGTTCTTTTCGTATGAAACTACTACATTTGTAATCTGTAGTTTTAAACTTTTAGTTTATAAATGTTCATCAGCTTTAGTTCGTATGCTACCATTTCAAGTATGATTAATGAAGTTACCTTTATCACAGGATGAAAGTGAGCAGTCAGCATACTGGTACGGAGCTGGCAGCATTGATACGGTGACTAGGGCATCGTTTAATGGTGGTATTGTGTTTTCCCGTATTTAGGGCATCGTCCTTTTGAAGCATTGCCTTCATCTTTCTTAAGTCTGAGTTTTAAGTTTGTTTATCTCTCTCGGCGTTGTTGAAAATACAAATGACAACGTTCTTGTTTGTTTTGCCCTTATATCCCGATGTGATTTCGCGGAGGGTTACGGCGCTATTGAAAACACAAATGAAAACACAAATCCCTTGTGTAATTTCCACTTGAAGGAGGACAGTCACTATAAAGACAACATGATAATGTACACTTACAGCCCGTGTACATTATCATTGTGTCTTTAGAGTGACTATCCTCATTTGTTGAAGAAGAAAAGCATTAATGTGGCTGAATAGCAATACATTCAAGTGGCAATCACACAAGGGACAGTCACTGTGAGATGTCCTCATTTGTGACTGTCCTTACAATGAGTGTACATTATCATGTTGTCTTTAGAGTGACTGTCCTCATTTGTTGAAGAAGAAAAGCATTAATGTGGTTCAATAGCAATACATTCAAGTGGCAATTACACAAGGGACAATCGATCACTGTGAGATGTCCTCATGTGTGACTATCCTTGTCACAAACGACTATCCTTGTAAAGACAACATGATAATGTACACATAAAATGAGTGTACATTATCATGTTGTCTTTACAGTGGCTGCCCTCATGTTGTATATTCTTCTCTGTAGATGCTACTATGTGCTAGGGAACTTCTTAGAACTGTTGGTATATTCTTACAACTTGTTACACCTGGGATATTCTTCTCTGTAGATGCTATTGTGTGCCGTGGTCCAAACAGGCCCATAAATGTGGTTGAATAGCAATACATTCAAGTGGCAATTACACAAGGGACAGTCACTGTGAGATGTCCTCATGTGTGACTGTCCTTGTCACAAATGAGGACATCTCACAGTGACTGTCCCTTGTGTAATTGCCACTTGAAGGAAAAAAGCATTAATGTGGTTCAATAGCAATGTATTCAAGCGGCAATTACACAAGGGATAATCACTCTGAGATTTCCTCATTTGTGACTATCCTTACAGTGAGTGTACATTATCATGTTGTCTTTACAGTGACTGTCCTCATTTGTTGAAGGAAAAAAGCATTAATGTGGTTCAATAGTGATGCAGAGTAGTCAGGGCTTTTAGAATATACAAATATACATCCTTAACTCTCATTCCACCAAGGAAGAAGGAATTCCAATGGTTGAAATGTGAGTTAAGGTCTTTACATCAGTCAAACCCTGAAAATGAGGGTTTGTAAACAATGCACAGAAAATTTGAAATAACTAAGATATAAAACAAAGAGAATCAATCAAACCAACTTCCAAAGCATCAGATGTCACTATTACAACTTCCAGGCAAATTTTATCATCCAACCACCATCCGTACAGCCGTACAGAGTTCGTTTTTCACCAGAAATGCACTAAAACAGGGTTATTTTTATTTTTTATGAAAGCAAAATGATTACAATACTGGTTCTCTGTCTGTCTTCGACCATTTGAAGCCTAAAATAGGCTCTCCAAACGTTGGTTCAACCATCTAGGTGGTTAGAACAGTTTATCCAACAATTGTCAACTTTGCTAAGCAACTTTTAAAGTTGCATTACAACTTTGCAAACAACTTTGCCGAGAAGGTTAAAAATGTGTTGTGAAACTTTAGGAACCTTATTAAAGTTATTTTGGACCTTCAAACTTCTTAACAACATCTAAAAGACACCTAATAAACACTTACTATGCTCATTTCATCCAAGGACTCAAAAGATGCCCAAGGTTTATAAGTCACCAAGGGGTCTTGTGTCCAACAAGTGGATGTTTATAAGGAGATAAGATCAATCCTTAATATTTATTACAAACCAAGAAAACATCTAAAACTCCTATTCTAATTTATTGTCATTCAAAAAGACTCTGATTTGTCATTCAAAAAGACTCTGATTTGTCAATCAAAAGGACCTTTCACCAGTCAATCCTTCAAAGCTCCAAGGTGAAAATCTTATGTTCCAATTGATAGGATTTGACTCCTTGGCTTCATGGCAACTTCCTTCAATCATGGTGTCTTTGGCTTGCATTAGGGATGCCCCTGCATCAAATAGCAATGCATTCAAGTGGCAATTACACAAGGGACAGTACATGCCCATTAAAGTTGGTGTTTTGTTATCCAGCATGACAATGGAGACAACATACTCTGTGTCAATTTTACTGATCAAATTTCCCTCCGCCAGGCAAAGCAACAATCTGGGTATGATAAGGTGAAATTTTGTAGTCCTTTTGGGTATGATAACAGTTCCAGTTTCCAATAAGATGGTTCATTTTTATAATCTAGCTTCAATTTCTCTTGTGAAAATCTTTTTTTCATTTTATGGGTGGTAAAATATAATTATTATGCTAGAGGTGTGTACTTATGGATGATAATGAAACAAAATGATAAGATTTAAGACTCTTGTTTTTTTTTTAAATAGCAATTTAAGTTTCCTTCTATTATAAATTACTGTTTTTCTATTTTTTAATGTATCTTTCCAAATCTTTTATATCAATTTTATTTATGAAATATAAATATATTAATAATGTTTTAGTGTTTTTAGGATTAGTTTATATCAATTCTATGTATCATCATTCGTCATTCAATTGTCAGTATTATTAATTTAGACTGTGCAATTGTAGAACTACTCGAATATGGGTTGGATGGATACTCAAGCAAGGGAACCCTCCTCAAATATCTCAAGCAGTGAACTTGGAAAAATGTGTCCTGAAGGAACCCTTTCCATCAGAGAGATAAAAGTACAAACAAGTAAAAGAAGCAGGCTCTGCAAATATGTTTTTGAGAAGAAAAATGATAGATTATTCGAGTATGGTTCATGAGGTATATCTAAAAAGACATTTTTTTTCTTATTATAATAAAAGAGGAAGTTGTGAATGTCAAAGTTGAGTGAAACAAAAATTATTTTCATCAAATTTTATTAGGCTTGCTTTTGGGAATAGTTTCTTACAATATTGCTATTAAGATTTTTATTGTGTAGTTTTTAGATTAGGTTTATAAAATTATATTTCATGAGTAGTGATTCATATTAATCAATTAACGATACTTTTGGAAGGTATTTTCAATGTGTCAAATTTTGATATTTTTACAAGAATTAGATTGTGTAATTTTTTTAATTAAAGTCATTGACTCATATTTCATAAATAATAGTTCTCATGAATCCATCTCTTATAAGATTGAATAGTCTATTTAGGAAGTATTTCTGATAGTATGTCAAATTATGATATTACTATTACCATTAGATTGCATGGCTTTGAAGTCAACCTCGTTGACCCATATTCTTCTCTGTAGATGCTACTATGTGCTAGGGAACTTCTTAGAACTGTTGGTATATTCTTACAACTTGTTACACCTGGGATATTCTTCTCTGTAGATGCTACTATGTGCCGCGGTCCAAACGGGCCCATAAATGTGGTTGAATAGCAATACATTCAAGTGGCAATTACACAAGGGACAGTCACTGTGAGATGTCCTCATGTGTGACTGTCCTTGTCACAAATGAGGACATCTCACAGTGACTGTCCCTTGTGTAATTTCCACTTGAATGAGGACAGTCACTGTAAAGACAACATGATAATGTACACTTACAGCCCGTGTACATTATCATGTTGTCTTTAGAGTGACTATCCTCATTTGTTGAAGAAGAAAAGCATTAATGTGGCTGAATAGCGATACATTCAAGTGGCAATCACACAAGGGACAGTCACTGTGAGATGTCCTCATTTGTGACTGTCCTTACAGTGAGTGTACATTATCATGTTGTCTTTAGAGTGACTGTCCTCATTTGTTGAAGAAGAAAAGCATTAATGTGGTTCAATAGCAATACATTCAAGTGGCAATTACACAAGGGACAATCGATCACTGTGAGATGTCCTCATGTGTGACTATCCTTGTCACAAATGAGGACATCTCACAATGACTGTCCCTTGTGTAATTCAAGTGGCAATTACACAAGGGACAGTCACTGTGAGATGTCCTCATTTGTGACTGTCCTTACAATGAGTGTACATTATCATGTTGTCTTTAGAGTGACTGTCCTCATTTGTTGAAGAAGAAAAGCATTAATGTGGTTCAATAGCAATACATTCAAGTGGCAATTACACAAGGGACAATCGATCACTGTGAGATGTCCTCATGTGTGACTATCCTTGTCACAAATGAGGACATCTCACAATGACTGTCCCTTCTGTAATTGCCACTTGAATGAGGACAGTCACTGTAAAGACAACATGATAATGTACACATACAATGAGTGTACATTATCATGTTGTCTTTATAGTGGCTGCCCTCATGTTGTATATTCTTCTCTGTAGATGCTACTATGTGCTAGGGAACTTCTTAGAACTGTTGGTATATTCTTACAACTTGTTACACCTGGGATATTCTTCTCTGTAGATGCTACTGTGTGTCGTGGTCCAAACAGGCCCATAAATGTGGTTGAATAGCAATACATTCAAGTGGCAATTACACAAGGGACAGTCACTGTGAGATGTCCTCGTGTGACTGTCCTTGTCACAAATGAGGACATCTCACAGTGACTGTCCCTTGTGTAATTGCCACTTGAATGAGGATAGTCACTGTAAAGACAACATGATAATGTACACTTACAGCCCGTGTACATTATCATGTTGTCTTTAGAGTGACTATCCTCATTTGTTGAAGAAGAAAAGCATTAATGTGGTTGAATAGCAATACATTCAAGTGGCAATCACACAAGGGACAGTCACTGTGAGATGTCCTCATTTGTGACTGTCCTTACAGTGAGTGTACATTATCATGTTGTCTTTAGAGTGACTGTCCTCATTTGTTGAAGAAGAAAAGCATTAATGTGGTTCAATAGCAATACATTCAAGTGGCAATTACACAAGGGACAATCGATCACTGTGAGATGTCCTCATGTGTGACTATCCTTGTCACAAATGAGGACATCTCACAATGACTGTCCCTTGTGTAATTCAAGTGGCAATTACACAAGGGACAGTCACTGTGAGATGTCCTCATTTGTGACTGTCCTTACAATGAGTGTACATTATCATGTTGTCTTTAGAGTGACTGTCCTCATTTGTTGAAGAAGAAAAGCATTAATGTGGTTCAATAGCAATACATTCAAGTGGCAATTACACAAGGGACAATCGATCACTGTGAGATGTCCTCATGTGTGACTATCCTTGTCACAAATGAGGACATCTCACAATGACTGTCCCTTCTGTAATTGCCACTTGAATGAGGACAGTCACTGTAAAGACAACATGATAATGTACACATACAATGAGTGTACATTATCATGTTGTCTTTACAGTGGCTGCCCTCATGTTGTATATTCTTCTCTGTAGATGCTACTATGTGCTAGGGAACTTCTTAGAACTGTTGGTATATTCTTACAACTTGTTACACCTGGGATATTCTTCTCTGTAGATTCTACTGTGTGCTGGGGTCCAAACAGGCCCATAAATGTGGTTGAATAGCAATACATTCAAGTGGCAATTACACAAGGGACAGTCACTGTGAGATGTCCTCGTGTGACTGTCCTTGTCACAAATGAGGACATCTCACAGTGACTGTCCCTTTTGTAATTGCCACTTGAATGAGGACAGTCACTGTAAAGACAACATGATAATGTACACAAGTACCGTGAAGGTAGTTGCAAGTTACGGCTGTTTCATTGCATACCCGAAACAATGAAGATGTTACGGTCCAGAAAATGTTTGTGCTTGAAAGATGAACAAATAAAATTAAACTTCTAAATAACCAGAGCCGCTAACAATAAATTCAACACAGATATGTCCTCATTTCTGGGTATTTTAGCTCTGTAACAGCTGAATACCAGATTACATAATAATGGCAAAAGAAAAATAAACCCAACGTACTCAGAAATTGTAGCTGTGATTTCGCGGAGGGAATCTCTCTTGGCACTGTTGAAAATACAAATGACAACGTTTCTCTACATTATCATGTTGCCTTTACAGTGACTGTCCCTTGTGTAATTGCCACTTGAAGGAGGACAGTCACTGTAAAGACAACATGATAATGTACACTTACAGCCCGTGTACATTATCATGTTGTCTTTAGAGTGACTATCCTCATTTGTTGAAGAAGAAAAGCATTAATGTGGCTGAATAGCAATACATTCAAGTGGCAATTACACAAGGGACAGTCACTGTGAGATGTCGTCATTTGTGACTATCCTTACAGTGAGTGTACATTATCATGTTGTCTTTAAAGTGACTGTCCTCATTTGTTGAAGGAAAAAAGCATTAATGTGGTTCATTAGCAATGTATTCCCAGCATCTGTACCTGCATCTCTCTTATATACTACAAGTTACTTGCCATCAGAAATTGCAGTTCCCTCACGTGACATTGATGGTGAAGTGTTCTTTTCAAAACCATCATCTGTGGTTACCAATGCTCCTATTTTAGGCAATAAGTTTGTTGCATTCCATGAGCCATTGGTCAAGTTTCTTCTACGAGCTTCTGATGCCTCAAAATCTAAGCAGCACCTACGCATGCCTCGTTGTGGTTGATTGTCATTCTGTACATGAATTATAATGAGTAATCAGTTTTGGGCCTTGGAATCTTGTATGTAACATGCACAGGCATTTCATGGCTAAATGAATCTATTTAAAAGCATCAACTTTTCTTACATGATGCTGGATACATAAGTAGAACAAGCGTATATCAAATTGGAAGCAATCAGAACTCCACAATGACATATTATTTAGAGTACTCTTCAGTTTAAGTAATAATGCATATATTGACACTGTAAAGACAACATGATAATGTACACTCACTGTAAAGACAACATGATAATGTACACTCACTGCAAGGACAGTCACAAATGAGGACATCTCACAGTGACTGTCCCTAGTGTAATTGCCACTTGAATGTATTGCTATTCAGCCACATTAATGCTTTTCTTCTTCAACAAATGAGGATAGTCACTGTAAAGACAACATGATAATGTACACTCACAGTGAGTGTACATTATCATGTTGTCTTTACAGTGACTATCCTCATTTGTTGAAGAAGAAAAGCATTAATGTGGCTGAATAGCAATACATTCAAGTGGCAATTACACTAGGGACAGTCACTGTGAGATGTCCTCATTTGTGACTGTCCTTACAGTGAGTGTACATTATCATGTTGTCTTTACAGTGGCTGTCCTCATTTGTTGAAAGAAAAAAGCATTAATGTGGTTCATAAGCAATGTATTAAATTAATTTATTTTTTTTAATCCACCCATGGGCGTCGCAATTGCGACGGAAACCCGTCGCAATGCGATGCAGGCGCCCGTCACAATTGCTTGGGAGGTCCGTCGTGATTGCGACGGCCCTCCGAAGCCATGCGACGGGGGGGGCGACGGCCATGCCGCTTCTTAAATCTTAGCCACATTGCGACGGATAGGTGTCGCAATTGCGACGGCTACCCATAGACGTCGCAATTTGTGACTAAAAAACAGCGACGTCTATGGGTGTTGCTATTGCGACACATAGCTGTCGCAATTGCGACACATAGCCGTCGCAAAATGACCCAAAATGTATTAGTGTTAGGTTTCCTTCAGCAACTCCATATCCACCATATCAAACAAGTTCTTGGTTCATGCGTGTTTAAGCTTGCCAATTGGTTGGACCATCAACAAATACTTGATGACTCTAATTAGAGGATTCTACCATCAATTTGAATATTTGACACTTCTAGATGTAAAAACCCCAAATTGGTCCCAAAACCCCCTAGAAACTAGGGCTCGCCCAATGTCTTGTCTCCCAGCACCATAGAAACTGAACTAAAGTTGATTCACCATCATTTGACCTTCCTATGATGGATTCATGCATAAAATACCCCCTCCAAATGCTAGAACATCTACTGTTGTACCCTTGCACCAATTTTATGACCCTTATGCACCCTTCAAACTCATCAAACTCCTTCAATCACTCTCAACTTGCAAACTCTTCAACCAAAACCAACTTCAACACATAAACCCAAGCCAAAACCAACTTCTAAACAAGCCTACCATAAACACCACGTACAAAAAACCTAAAATCTTCCAACAAAACCTAACCCAGAGTAGTAGGAAACTTGGTAACAGCCTTACTTCCTTCAGAAGCAGCATGCCTAGCCAACTCTCTAGGCAGAACAAACTTGACAACAATCTCAATTTCTCTAGAGGAAAGTGTCACGATCTTGTTATATTTTAGCAGAGAAGCAGCCTCATGAGTAATCTTATCAAAAATATCAATCATGAAGCTCTCCATGATATCCATGGCAGCACTAGATATTCCCTTGGAGGGATGCACTTATTTCAACACCTTGTATATTAACCTTTTGTAACTTCCTACACTTCTCTTCCTCTTCTTTTTCTTATTCTCTTCCTTTTGAACATCACTTTCTTTTCTTTTCTTAGCTTTGGAGAATCCTTTACTTCATTCTCTCCTTTCATACCATTTGCTTTAAGACCCAAAACCCCCTAGAAACTAGGGCTCGCCCAATGTCTCATCTCCCAGCACCATAGAAACTAAACCAATATTGATTCACCATCATTTGACCATCCTATGATGGATTCATGCATAAAATACCCCCTCTAATGGCTAGAACGTCTAATGCTCTAGGAGGAATATTATAATTTCCATATTTCCACAAGCCTTGAAATATTTTTTTCCATATTTCCACAAAGTGTTTTATGATTATCTAATTTCAACTTATTATATGATGCAGCCGAGTGTCGACATAGTCATTATATATGGTATGTTTTACTATTTTTTTTTTTAGAACTAATGCTTCTAGTGAATCCAAATTTGAATATTTGAGAGCCCACAGATCCAGATTTCAACCCTTTTTTTCTTCCTAATTCTACTCTTCCAGATCTAGATCGCGAGCCCACAGGATTGGCCAAGAGAAAACTGTGATTGTATATCAACTGATTACAAAATGTTCAATTAAGGACAAAATATTGCAACGATCAAGAAGAAAATTGGCTATGGAAAATCTAGTTATGAATTCTGTTAAGAATGAAACTATTAAGGAATTGCATGATATATTACTCAACGGTGCAAGGAATATTCTTGATGAACATGGGATTGCAGCTACATCTATTCAATATACAGAGGAAGATATAGAAAATCTTCTTAATAGAGATATTAATGTGAGAGAAAAGGACATTTCAGAAGAAAATGGTTATCTTGGTGCCATCCAAGGTATGCTAATTACTTAGGACGAAGAGACAAAGCCCACAGTTAATGGGAAAGAGTGGGAAGAGCTTCTTGGACCCATGATAGAAGTTACAGATAAGGAGGAAGAGCTAGGAAGGGGAAAGTGGCAAAGGAAAGAAGTAAGATATGTGTGTGAGCCTATATCAGATGATGATGATGATTACTCACCATCTGCTAGTAGCTCAAGTAGTGACAAAATCTCTTCAGTGCACATGTACACTGACAACAAAAATTCAGATAGAGAAGTAACAAGTGTTGTGGAATTATCCACAGAGCAATGTGAAATGAAGCCTCCAATTGGTTCATTAGCAAGAAAAGAATTTGGTCATGCACTTCATTCTAGCACCACAAATATTTCTATTAGAAATGACTATCCATCAATGGCCTTGCATTTACAGGACTTCAGCATTATCCTTGAAATGTAAGTTCATTGCCACCTTTGGCAAGGCAGTCTCACTCCTCATTTTACAACAAAGGGAAGCCATCTATGGTCCAAGGTTTTAATTCAGCTGACAAGTGGAAAGCTTCTCAAGGTACTAATATCTTTCGTAGAGAAGTTCCTGCTTCATCTCATGGTTCTCGTTTAGGTGACCAACTCCTTCAAGGTCCACAAATAGACCCATTAATTTCCCAAATTAGTTCGTTAGCAGGCAAAGAATTTGGTCATGCACTTCATTATAGCACCACAAATATTTATATTAGAAATGACTATCCGTCAATGGCCTTGCATTTATGGGACTTGGGCATTATCCTTGAAATGTAAGTTTGTTGCCACCTTTGGCAAGGCAGTCTCACTCCTCATTTTACAACAAAGGGCAGCCATCTATGGTCCAAGGTTTTAATTCAGCTGACAAGTGGAGAGCTTCTCAAGGTACTGATCTCTTTCATAGAGAAGTTCCTACTTCATCTCAAGGTTCTCGTTTAGGTGACCAACTCCTTTGAGGTCCACAAATAGACCCATTAATTGGTAAAAGGGTAGATGCAATTTTGGAAAGAGTATCCCAATTGAAGAGTAATGGAAATTCCAGTGAGCATGAAGTTATTCCAGATACAATGGGTGTATCTCCTCCACTGACAAATATAACTACTTCCAGAGACTTGAGTTTAAATGGAGACTATCTGTTCCCAAACATGCCCCAGTCAAGCAGATGAGCCAGATGTTGCTTGAGTAAAGAAGACAGTGTTTTATTAAAGCATCTACATTATCCCACTTGCTATCAGTTACTACTTTTTGAGCAGCTTGCCAGCTGCTTCTGTGCGAGATTTCTGTAATATATAATGTCCTCATGCAAGTACATGCCATGCACAGTCGTTCCAACCCCGTTGATGACTCCATGCATATCTTTCCAACCGTCAGTCGTAGCTTCAAACCGTCAATTCCAACAGCTCCAAATGGCCGAGTAAACGCTAGTGGCAACATCATTCGGAACCCACAGTCGTTCGATCCCCGCCGATGACTCTGTGCTGAAGTGTCCCTCAAGGTCCCTTAAGCATGAAATCAGCGATCTTTGTGGGGTCATATCTCAGAGCTCATGTGATGTAGAATCGATTCGTTAGGTGCTACGGGACCATGTTGCTGGGGCCTACAAAAGTCTGTCTCAGTTTTTAGAGATTCAACTTCTTTTAAGTTCGGCAACACATTCTCAGTCGGTGTCAGAACTCAAAGTGTTCCTCAGCTGAAACACCCAACATTACGTATCTTTCAAACCGTCGGTCGTAGCATTAAACCGTCAGTTCCAACAGCTCCGGATGGCAGGTTAAACACTAGTGGAAACCTCATTCGACACCCACAGTCATTCGATCCCCGCCGACGACTCCATGTTGAAGTGTCCCTCAAGGTCCCTTAAGCATAAAATTGACAATCTTTGCGGGGTCATATCTCAGAGCTCGTGTGACATAGAATCCAATCATTAGGTGCTACAGGACCGTGTTGCTGGGGCCTACAAAAGCCTATCTCAATTTTCAAATTTTCAACTTCTTTTAAGTTCGGCAACACATTCTCGGTCGGTGTTAGAACTCAAAGTGTTCCTCAGCTGAAATGGCCAACGTTGCGTATCTTTCAAACCGTTGGTCGTAGCATCAAACCGTCAGTTCCAACAACTCCGGCTGGCCGGGTAAACACTAGTGGCAACCTTGTTCGGCACGCACAGTCATTCGATCCCCGTCGACGACTCCGTGCTGAAGTGTCCCTCAAGGTCCCTTAAGCATGAAATTAGTGATCTTTGCGGGGTCATATCTCAGAGCTCATGCAATGTAGAATCGATTCGTCAGGTGCTATAGGACCATATTGCTGGGGTCTACAAATGCTTGTCTCAGTTTTCATAGATTCAACTTCTTTTAAGTTCGGCAACACATTCTCGGTCGGTGTCAGAACTCAAAGTGTTGCTCAGCTGAAACGGCCAACGTTGCGTATCTTTTGAACAGTCAGTCATAGCATCGAACCGTTAGTTCCAATAGCTTCGAATGGTCGGGTAAACGCTAGTGGCAACTTCATTCGGCACCCACAGTCATTTGATCCCTGCCGATGACTCCATGTTGAAGTGTCCCTCAAGGTCCCTTAAGCATGAAATGAGTGATATTTGCGGGGTCATATCTCGGAGTTCATACAACATAGAATCAATTCATCAAGTGCTACAAGACCATGATGTCGGTGCCTACAAAAGCCTATCTCATTTTTCAAAGATTCAACTTCTTTTAAGTTTGGCAACACATTCTCGGTCGGTGTCAGAACTTAAAGTGTTCCTCAGCTGAAACGGTCAATGTTGTGTATCTTTCGAACCATCAGTCGTAGCATCAAACCATCAGTTCCAACAACTCTGGATGGCCAAGTAAATGCTATTGGAAACCTCGTTCACTAAGCATAGTCATTCGATCCCCGCCGATGACTCCGTGCTGAAGTGTCCCTCAACGTCCCTTAAGCATGAAAATGGTGATCTTTGCGGGGTCATATCTCAGAGCTCGTGCGAGGTAGAATCAATTCGTCAAGTGCTACGGGACCGTGTTGCTGAGGCCTACAAAAACATGTCTCAGTTTTTAGAGATTCAACTTATTTTAAGTTCGGAAACACATTCTCGATCGGTGTCAGAACTCAAAGTGTTCCTCAGCTGAAATGGCCAATGTTGCGTATCTTTCGAACCGTCGATCGTAGCATCGAACCGTCAGTTCCAATAGCTCTGAATGGCTAGGTAAATGCTACTAGCAACCTCGTTTAGCACCCACAGCCGTTCGAACACCGCCGACGACTCTGTGCTGAAGTGTCCCTCAAGGTCCCTTAAGCATGAAATTGATGATCTTTGCGAGGTCATATCTCAGAGCTCATTTGAGGTAGAATCGATCTGTCAGGTGCTATGGGACCATGTTGTCGGGGCCTACAAAATTATATCTCAATTTTTAGAGATTCAACTTCTTTAAAGTTCGACAACACATTCTCGGTCAGTGTCAGAACTCAAAGTGTTCCTCAGCTGAAATGGCCAACATTGCGTATCTTTCAAACCGTCGGTCATAGCATCGTACCATCTATTCCAATAGCTCCGGATGGCTGGGTAAATGCTAGTGGCAACCTCGTTCATGACGCATAGTCGTTCAATCCCCGCTGATGACTCTGTGCTGAAGTGTCCCTTAAGGTCCCTTAAGCATGAAATCGGTGATCTTTGCGGGGTCATATCTCAGAGATCATGCGACATAGAATTGAGTTTTCAGGTGCTACGGGACCATGTTGCCGGGGCCTACAAAAGCCTGTCTCAGTTTTCAAAGATTCAACTTCTTTTAAGTTCGGCAACACATTCTCGGTCGGTGTTAGAACTCAAAGTGTTCCTCAGCTGAAACGGCCAACGTTGCGTATCTTTCAAACCGTCGATCGTAGCATCGAACCGTCAGTTCCAACAGCTCTAGATGGTCCTTTAAATGCTAGTGGCAACCTCATTCACCATGCACATTCATTCGATCCCCACCGACGACTTCGTGTTGAAGTGTCCCTCAAGGTCCCTTAAGCATGAAATCGGTGATCTTTGTGGGACCATATCTCAAAGCTCGTGCAACATAGAATCAATTTGTTAGGTGCTACGGGACCATGTTGTTGGTGCCTACAAAAGCCTATCTCATTTTTTAGAGATTCAACTTCTTTTAAGTTCGGCAACACATTCTCGGTCGGTGTCAGAACTTCGTGTTCCACAGCTAAAACGGCCAACGTTGCATATCTTTCAAACTGTCAGTCATAGCATCGAACCATCAGTTCCAACAGCTCCAGATGGTAGGGTAAACGCTAGTGGCAACCTCATTCGGCACCCACAGTCGTTCGATCCCCACCGACGACTCTGTGCTGAAGTGTCCCTCAAGGTCCCTTAAGCATGAAATCGATGATCTTTGCGGGGTCATATCTCGGAGCTCGTGCGACATAGAATCCATTCATTAGGTGTTACGAGACTGTGTTGCCAGGGCCTACAAAAGTATATCTCAATTTTCAAAGATTCAGCTTCCTTTAAGTTCGAAAACACATTCTCGGTTAGTGTCAAAACTCAAAGTGTTCCTCAGCTGAAATGACCAATGTTGCGTATCTTTCAAACCATCAGTTCCAACAGCTCTAGATGGTCAGGTAAACGCTAGTGGCAACCTCGTTCAGCACGCACAGTCATTCGATCCTCGCCGACAACTCCGTGCTGAAGTGTCCCCCAAGGTCCCTTAAGCATGAAATCGGTGATCTTTGCGGGGTCATATCTCGGAGCTCGTGTGATGTAGAATTGATTCATCAAGTGCTACAAGACCATGTTGCTGGGGTCTACAAAAGCCTATCTCATTTTTTAGAGATTCAACTTCTTTTAAGTTCGGCAACACATTCTCGGTCAGTGTCAGAACTCAAAGTGTTGCTCAGTTGAAACGGCCAACATTGCGTATCTTTCGAATAGTCAGTTTTAGTATCTAACCACTAGTTCCAACAGCTCCGAATGGCCAGGTAAACGCTAGTGGAAACCTCATTCGACACCCACAGTTGTTTGATCCCCATCGATGACTCTGTGCTGAATTGTCCCTCAAGGTCCCTTAAGCATGAACTCGATGATATTTGCGGGATCATATCTCAGAGCTCGTGTGACGTAAAATCCATTGGTTAGGTGCTATGGGACCGTGTTGCCAGGGCCTAAAAAAGCCTGTCTCAATTTTTAGAGATTCAACTTCTTTTAAGTTCGGCAACACATTCTTGGTCGGTGTCAGAACTCAAAGTGTTCCTTAGCTGAAATGGCCAACGTTGCGTATCTTTCGAACTGTCGATCGTAGCATCAAACCGTCAGTTCCAACAACTCTGGATGGTTGGGTAAACACTAGTGGTAACCTCATTCAACACACAGTCATTTGATCCCCGCCGACGACTCTGTGCTGAAGTGTCCCTCAAGGTCCCTTAAGCATGAAATCGGTGATATTTGTGGGGTCATATCTCGAAGCTCATGTGACGTAGAATTGATTCATTAGGTGCAACGGGACCATGTTTCCAGGGCCTACAAAATCCTATCTCAATTTTTAGAGATTCAACTTATTTTAAGTTCGGCAACACATTCTCGGTCAGTGTCAGAACTCAAAGTGTTCCTCAGCTGAAACGGCCAACGTTGCGTATCTTTCGAACCATTGGTCATAGCATTGAACCGTCAATTCCAACAACTCCGGATGGCCAGTTAAATGCTAGTGGCAACCTTGTTCACCACACACAGTCATTCGATCCCCGCCGACGACTCCATGTTGAAGTGTCCCTCAAGGTCCCTTAAGCATGAAATTGGTGATCTTTGCGGGGTCATATCTCAAAGCTCGTGTAAGGTAGAATTGATTCATTAGGTGCTACAGGACCATTTTGTCGAGGCCTACAAAAGCATGTCTCAGTTTTCAAAGATTCAACTTATTTTAAATTCGGCAACACATTCTCAATCGGTGTCAGAACTCAAAGTGTTCCTCAGCTGAAACAGCCAACGTTGTGTATCTTTCGAACCGTCAGTCGTAGCATCAAACCGTCAGTTCCAACAGCTCCAGATGGCCGGGTGAACGCTAGTGGCAACCTCATTCACCATGCACAGTTGTTCGAACACCGCCGACAAATCCGTGCTGAAGTGTCCCTCAAGGTCCCTTAAGCATGAAATTAGTGATCTTTGCGGGGTCATATCTCAAAGCTCGTTCAAGGTAGAATCAATCTGTTAGGTGCTACGGGACCGTGTTGCTAGGGCCTACAAAAGCCTCTCTTAGTTTTTAGAGATTCAACTTATTTTAAATTCGACAACATATTCTCGATCGGTGTCAGAACTCATAGTGTTCCTCAACTGAAACGGCCAACGTTGCGTATCTTTCGAACCATTGGTCGTAGCATCGAACCATTAGTTCCAACAGCTCTGTTTGGTTGGTTAAACGCTAGTGGCAACCTCATTCACCACGCATAGTCGTTCGATCCTCGCTGATGACTCTGTACTGAAGTGTCCCTCAAGGTCCCTTAAGCATGAAATCAGCGATCTTTGCGGGGTCATATCTCAGAGCTCGTGCAACATAAAATTGATTCATCAGGTGCTACAGGACCGTGTTTCTAGGGCCTACAAAAGTCTATCTCAATTTTTAGAGATTCAACTTATTTTAAATTCGGCAACACATTCTCGATCGGTGTCAGAACTCAAAGTGTTCCTCAGCTGAAATAGCCAACATTGCGTATCTTTCGAACCATCTATTCCAACAACTCCAAATGGTCAGGTTAACGCTAGTGGCAACCTTGTTTGCCATGCATAGTCAATCGAACACCGTCGTCGACTTCATGCTGAAGTGTCCCTCAAGGTCCCTTAAGCATGAAATCGGTGATCTTTGCGGGGTCATATATCAGAGCTCATGCTAGGTAGAATCAATCCGTCAAGTGCTATGGGACCATGTTGCTGGGGCCTATAAAAGCCTCTCTCAATTTTCAAAGATTCAACTTATTTTAAATTTGGCAATACATTCTCAGTCGGTGTCAGAACTCATAGTGTTCCTTAGCTAAAATGGCCAAAGTTGCGTATCTTTCGAACCATCGGTCATAGCATCGAACCATCTATTCCAATAGCTCTGAATGCTCAAGTAAACACTAGTGGCAACCTTTTTCACCACGCACATTCATTCGAACCCCACCGACGACTCCGTGTTGAAGTGTCCCTCAAGGTCCCTTAAGCATGAAATCGGCAATCTTTGCGGGGTCATATCTCAGAGCTCGTGCGAGGTAGAATTGATCCATTAAGTGCTACGGGACCATGTTGTGGGCGCCTACAAAAGCCTATCTCAGTTTTTAGAGATTCAACTTATTCTAAATTCAACAACACATTCTCAGTCAGTGTCAGAACTCAAAGTGTTCCTCAGCTGAAACGGCCAATGTTTTATATCTTTCAAACCGTCGATCGTAGCATCGAACCGTCTATTCCAACAACTCTAGATGGCCAAGTTAACGCTAGTGGCAACCTCATTCACTACGCACAGTCATTCAAACACCGCCGCCGACTCCGTGCTGAAGTGTCCCTCAAGGTCCCTTAAGCATGAAATCGGCGATCTTTGCGGGGTCATATCTCAAAGCTCATGCGAGGTAGAATCGATCTGTTAGGTGCTACAAGACCGTGTTGCTAGGGCCTACAAAAGCCTCTCTCATTTTTCAGAGATTCAACTTATTTTAAATTCGGCAACACATTCTCGGTCAGTGTCAAAACTCATAGTGTTCCTTAGCTGAAACGGCCAACGTTGCGTATCTTTCGAACTGTCGGTCGTAGCATCGAACCATCTATTCCAACAGCTCTAAATTCCTAGGTAAACGCTAGTGGCAACCTTCTTCACCACGTACATTCGTTCAAACCCCGCCAACGACTCTGTGTTGAAGTGTCCCTCAAAGTCCCTTAAGCATGAAATCAAAAATCTTTGCGGGGTCATATCTCGGAGCTTGTGCGAGGTAGAATCGATCCATCAAGTGCTACGAGACTGTGTTGTTGGGGCCTACAAAAGCCTGTCTCAGTTTTTAGAGATTCAACTTATTTTAAATTCGGCAACACATTCTCGGTCGGTGTCAGAACTCAAAGTGTTCCTCAGTTGAAACGGCCAATGTTGCGTATCTTTCAAACCGTCGATTGTAGCATCGAACCATTTGTTCCAAAAACTTTGAATGGTCGGATAAATGCTACTGACAACCTTTTTTGGCACACACAGTCATTCAAACGACACCGACGACTCCGGGGTGAGCAGTAGGATGAGTGCAAATATGTATTATGGTGTTTGTCATTAACAATCAGTCAATTAGGGGACAATTAGAAGTTAGTTTTTAACAGCATAAGGTTGCACATCCACATCTGTCGTAGTAATCTTATTAATAAAAGAACTTTTGCCAACATTATGGTACCCCAAGAATCCTTATATTATGTAATGTCCCTGATTTAGCAAGTACCTGTGCTTGCTATTGTCAGTTCATTAATGCGATTCCCGTGAGCTGATGGAATGTCTAGGGGATCTCTGTGTGCACTTACTATTTATAGTAAGTTAGTTAGTGGCTCCTATTTTAGGCAAGGCAGTTGGATTTCAGTTTGATCTTCATTCTTCTTCACTTGGGTTCATAATGTGCATCTGTCTTCATATCTTATACAATTAAGCTTGGCTTAATTTATTATCATGTTACTTTATGTTCTAATTAAAAAGTGTGTGCTTGATGCTTCAAGGCACTTAAGTGAGAAGTGTGTATTTGAAGCTGGAGTTTGGTGTGATGAAGAAGATTGAAGTTTTTTCTTAAAAAGCCTTTGACTTGCGAAAATGGATTTCATTGATTATGTTATATTTTGATGAAATGGACAATTCTGTAATGGTTCGAAATGCTAAGGAGACTAGGGTTTAATTTCCAAGAAGAACGTTCATTCTTCCAGGCACTGTGTTGTGAGATGGAGTCTTGTGCCATTGAATAATACTAAGAATGCCATTGAGTTTCGAAAGTGGTGGGCGGCTAGCAAATCTAGGTGCGTTTATGGTAGTGTTGTGAATTAACGGCAGGAGGTTTATTGTTTGAAGGTTTTAATACAGAGACTGCGGCGACCAGACTTAATTATCATAGCCGTAGGGTCTTTCAATTCTCTGCCAGGCTTAAGTCTTCTGCAAACAGTTCTTCCCAGCAGGCGCAAGTTTGATAACATTATCAGGTGTGTGAGTTGATGCTTTGCTATTACATTCCAGCAGCCACAAATTCAATAACAGAAGTTGCATGAGCAATTTCAACTAGAGATTATACTTTCAGTCATAGCAGATGAAATAACAGGTGCATGAATGTTATTTTAATTTGAGGAGATTATGAAATATTAAAAATTATAATAATGAACATGGAGTTTCAATTTATCGAATGTCTTGAAATTTAAATGAAGAATTTTCAACCAAGCTATAAATAAATTGTTGAAGCATTAGTATTCGGATTTGTCAGAATTTCTTTAAACAATTATCATTGCAAGAACAAGAGCCACTTAGGCTTCTTACATATTATATTTACATTTATGCATTCATTTCATTACTTTTTTTATTATTACAGTTAAGGAATTAACTGTTATTAAGGACAGTGACTGGCATTTGTAGCACAGTCAGCAAGTTAAACATACAAGCATAACTATAAGGCATGGGAAATTTACAAAGCAAAGACATGAACATAAACATAATTTAGTATACATCAATACACCAAACACATGAATTGCATACCTAAAACATAAAATAAAAATATTCGTAGGGCATGAAGTCAAATATATATGTCCAATAATGTCATACATTGAATATATTCAATATAGTAAAACTAGCTTCCTCAAAGCCAAATGGATGTACAACGTATCACTAATACAATATAAAAAAATATGTCCACTAATGCCATATAGGCATACAATCCATATCCCTAATCTAGTCCTTTCCCGCTAGGGGAAGAAAACAAATCCCGAGCTGTCTTTGACCGTCAAGTCGATGGAGATGCAGTGGATGTCGTAGTCTTCTGAGTGCACTCACTCGTCCTCCTGTCTAGACTCTTCTGTAGCTTGACTTGATAAAAAAAAAAATTAGATAGAGATAACTAATATACATCAAAATTGAATTATACAATGACATAAAATTGAATATTGGCTTACCGCTAGCAAATAGTCACTATGTTCATCCACTGAAGGTGCATGCTGGCAATCTGGAGTCATAAGTCCCTACAACAATGATCAAAATAATAATTAAAATACATACATGGATATCATTATAAAATTCAATACAAACTATTAAAATAACAATTAAAGTTAAGTGATCTCTTTCATACCTAAGTCAGTGCTTCAGAACTAGCTACTGCTATAGCTACTCCATGATCCAAAGTATCACGGACAGAAGGAGTCTCTAATGTCAAAAGCTGAAAATGAAACAAAAAAAGTAAATTATGCAGTTATCAAGATTACATATATTTTTTACAACCCTACTAATGAGTAAATGATACCTCCGTGAAAGTTCCACCGCGTCCTTCGGTGTGCGGTGTCGAAGTCGAAGCTCCAACATTCAACTAGTGCACATGTACATGGAAAATTATAAGATAACCATTCATATAAGAATTTACTATTGACATGTTAATTATAATGCATTATTACATGTATACCTGTGGACTCAATGGTGACCTCACAAACCCAGGTGAAAGAATGTAATCATCGTGCCTCTAGATTTTGATCATAATTTGTCTAGTAATTTAGTCATTCATTCATTAATTAAATATGATCAAGTAAATCCAATTAATATGCAAATAAAGATACCTCAAGGAAAGTTGCACGATGCCCTTCATTGTCTATTGTGAATGTCGATGGTCCACCAATGCACATCTAATGCACATGCACAATAAGTTAGGATACAATTATTCATATAATTACATAATAATCAAATATGTTAATTAAATATTTTATTCGATACATACTTGTGCAATTGACGATGATGTGTAAAAGGGGACATTAGGATCATTTCCACTTCCACTGCCACCGCCACTGCCACTAACACTCTTGCCCTGAATTTTCATCATAAACAATAGATACTAAATTAAATAGTTATTCTTTTATAAATGAAATATGATCAAAGCAATTTAATGAACTTGGAAATATTTACCTATGTGTCAATGCCAAATGTCGTATTTAGAAAGTTATCAGTCATCAATCCAAAATCCTCTTGCTCTCTCTCGCTAGTACCAAATGTGCATAAGCATCCACATGATCAACAAATATGCCCCCTCGAGGATTGACCATAGTCACCCTCAACTAAAGGAGTGGCACACTGAATGAGAGTCTGTGTCAGAGCACTAATCGTGCCTAGTGTGTCTGCCTCTACATGTTCCTTCACAATGGAAGGAATACTAACATGATCCAATGGTGGCTTGCCACTAACAACCCTAGGTGCGTTAGGGTCACGATGTGCCCCTACTTGATCAAACGATGAACCCCCTCCTCTACCCTGAGAATCCAGCATGTCAAAATAATTTGGCACCACCTTGAGTACAAACTCACAATAGAGTTTCCTCAAGAAATATATAGGAACTTCATGATTGTTACAAGGAGGCGAATCAAAGACCATCCACCATCTCTCCCAAAAATTATTTTTAATGTCTTCATTTATGCACCAATGAATTGGGAACCTCCTTGTTGTAGTTCTAAGAGTATTTGCGTCCCCTGGTTTTTTAAATAGCTGGCAAATGTCATATTTTATGATTTTTTTCTTTTTTATGTGCGCATAAGATAATTTATTTGCATAATATTATTTTTGTTCTTCTCTTTTATCCCGCCATAAATTAATTTGCCCACTAACTGCGCTTACGTGGGTTAAGATTGCTTCCAATGATTTTGCAAGTCTTGCCCTTCTGGGATTTGTATCACTAGAATCTTTTAACCTATTAATTAAAGATTCTAATTCTTTTTGCCCTCTTTCAATTTGGTTCAACAAATTTTGTTGTGTTCCAGGAGGAGGTTTCTCGATTGGTGGAGGCAATTGAGGTTCATTTTCTTCATTTCTTTCTTCATTCGATTCT
Organism: Chamaecyparis obtusa; assembly: GCA_027943335.1. Taxonomy (NCBI): domain Eukaryota; kingdom Viridiplantae; phylum Streptophyta; class Pinopsida; order Cupressales; family Cupressaceae; genus Chamaecyparis; species Chamaecyparis obtusa. The sequence goes on along the minus strand of BSBK01004198.1, from coordinate 542,445 downwards.
TCATGAGGAGACGGAGGGTTTGGTGGAGGGAGATTATTTCTTCCTGGCAATTAAAAAAACTACATTTTAAAATATTGATTACACAACAAATTTAAACAAAAACAAATTTGAACAAAATAAATTTAAACAAAAACATATTGCAACAAAACTAAAATTTTAAAATAAATAAGAGGCATGATAAGTTGTAAAAACACTTACCTCTTCTCCCGGATCAAACTTGACGACGCCGTGGAGCCATTTGATCGATGGATGAACAAAAATAATCGACTCACAAACAACTATAATAGGGCGTGCGCACTTTCAAATATCCTCTTAGTTGAAAACACGGGTTTCAGAAAGCAAAATGAGCTCAAACCCGCATGCAACAAAAATATATAACTTTTTCAAAAGGAACCCAAGCCATAGGGCGTGCGCCATATAGGGCTCACACCCTTTAGTGCGTGCGCACTATTCACGATGGGGGGCCAAAAAGAAAAGTGGCATCTTTTTGGTCCCCCATCTTTGTGTACTTACCCCTTGCTTGAGATGTTGTTATCCTATTTCAATATTTTTCTTCATGCACTTGCAGTTATTGTCATTGATTCAATAAATCTCTTTTCACTAAAATCAGGAAACTTATCAGAAGTCTTATTCACCCCTCCCCCCCCCTCTCAGCCTCTTTTTACTTCCAACAAGTGGTATCAGAGCCAGATCTTTGTTAGCTCTACCTTGTAGACATGGAAAATTGGCAAAGGCTTAAATCGATCAAAAGGTGCATCAAATCATCAAATAGCACTAAAAATCGATAAATGGAACAAAGGAAATTTAAATCAAAGGAAAATTCAATTAAATGATTAAATAAAACTTGAAAAGGGGAAAAACACTAAGAAATTGATTAAATTCAATTAATGACATAGTTGTTGAAATAAAAAATCAAAATGAACCTCTTACCCTTCATGGCTAAATTTAATTACTTTAATTAATTAATAAATATGAAATTCCCTCAACAAAGGAAAAAGGAGACAAAATGGACACAAATCACTCACTTTTGTTGAAATGGTCCAACCTTTTGAAACCATGTAAATGTTTGTCCCCCAATTTAGGGACAAAGCAAAGCCAATTGACCTTACCCAAGTATAACCATGGTTATCTCACTCTACCCCCTACCCTTGGGAAAATCCTATAAATAGAAGGTATTTTGAGGCATTAATCATCCACTCCACATCTTTGAATTGTAGCAAAGCTCTTGCAATTTGCATCCACACCACTCACTTAGCATTTTCATTGATAATTAGCTTTAATTGTTGATCATTTTAGAGATTTTCTTATCAAATAGAGCTAGAATTTGATAATTAGATCTAGTTTGCATATCATTCTTAGTTCAATTCTCATAATTAGAGTATCACTATTGAGGATTTGCAGCTGAGAGCCTCATTTACCACTTCAATTTAGAGAACCATGAGATATTTAGATTAATTTGTGCATTATTTAGATTAGTTTGCTTTGAATAGTGTAAATTCTCTTTAAATCTTGTTATTTCATGAAGGTGTAAATCACTCACACACAAATGGCACCCACCGTGGGGCTCTAGGCCTCAAATTTATCATAATTTCTACGTTATTTGCAAAATTTAGGCTAGAATTGCATGATTTTGCTCACTGTTTGCAGGTTACAGAAAAGAAATCACGCCTGCAGGTAAAGAAATCATGCCTAAAGCAAAGAGATGTCGCTCACAAAAATTAAAACGTCGCCTGGAGTCTGAACGATCACGCTTTTCAGCCTGCAGAATTACACTTCTAGCGAAAGAAATCACGCCTGCAGAAATCAAATTCACGCGTTACGTACAAGCAGCTGATGCCTTTGGTCATTTAAATGTCGCCTGCACAGAATTAAAAGCCACGGCCGAGGAATAAGTTTACGCCTGGTGTAAAGGGAGTTTCCTGCCTTACTCTTTTAATTTCTCGCTTTGAGTATTTTAAATGTCGCCTTCGATTAATAAGATGTCGCTTATTTGAATTAATTTGTCGCTTGCAATAAATAATTCACGCATTATTTTAATTTGATATCGCACTTGACTACTTTAATCTCGCTTGAGCCCCTTTTGGTGATGCTCGCGGTTAAAGTAATTACGTCTTTATTAAATTAGATCTCGCGTTTAGCATGAACAATGTCCCCTGGTTTAGCATTTATATTGTATCAGAGTAATTACTGTTGTCACATGTATTAAAGATTTCACGCGTTTGAAAAATTTAATATCGCACTTGTCTATTTTAATCTCGCTTGAGCCCCTTTTGGTGACGCTCGCGGTTAAAGTAGTCATGTCTTTGTTAAATTTTATCTCGCCTATAGTCTGGATGATGTCATCTGACTGTATTTTCTCTATTTTGTCAAAAATGTTAAAATAATGACTGTATGCTAACTTCACTGTCATTTTTTTTGTCTCAGGAGCATGGTCTATCATAAGAAAGTGCAAAAACCAGAGAGAAGGCATAACCTAGAGGAGAAATTGATCTCTAAAAGGATAAGGAAAGAAAACCGGGTACATTCTACCTTTGTTCTCAACAATGATTTAGAGAAAGAAGTAGAATTATATGCTAAATACATTGCTGTTGTAGATGCTTACAAATGAAAATATGTCTCATTAAATTGGGAATTTAGTCCTTAAGTTTGTAAGAATTTTGCAAATATTTTGGTAAAAAGAATCAAAAGCATAGTCAATTATATTATTTTAAGCTTTAATTTTGGTTTCCCCTCACTTTGTTTGTATTGTGCTGACTAACTTGTTGGTGGAGGGAACGTTTTTGCTAAGGTAAGAGAAGGATTTGGAGAGAAAATAAAAAATCTACTACTTAAAAATGCGCCTGGCCTTTGCTAGCATCATTTGAGGTATTTTTCTCATCAAGCTTGCACTTCCCTTAAATTGTGGCATTTTCAAAGTTCAAAACATAGTTTAATCATAAAAAGGAAAAAAATAAACACTTCAATTCTAAGAACCCCTTTGTCACGGGGTTGAAAAAGAACCAAATTGATTGTGAGTGTTTGGGATAAGGGAAAAGCAATAGGGATATGCTCTTCACTCTTTGAGTGAATCAAATTCCCAAACTTTCTCTACCAAATCCACTTTTCATGCTTTCAAATGAACATGTTTAAAACTTAGTGGGCTCGCCTCCCGAGATTGCCTTAGAAGGGCCAGTGAGAGGGACAGCCCAAAGTGGGATACACTTGCCTTTGCCGTGAGAATCCGACCCACTATAAAATGAAACGCGGGTATCCTTAATGGGGTACATGAAAAAAAGGATTTTAGCTCTTTCAAACTTCCTCTAGTAGTCCTAACGGATTGCGCAAAATCGTGCTTTTGTGCATGTGGGAAGCCCCTTAACATAGTTGGGGGATGAAAAGCTAAGATCTTTTTTGAACGGAAAACTTACTACATAACGGTAAAATAGCAAAACTACCTATTAGAGCCATGTTTACGAACCAATTATGTGCTAGGTAGATTGTGTGGAAGCTATTCTTGTGTTTAAACCTATGAAAACGTTCAAAAATATACACATTAGAGCATTCTAGGGATATGGTACCCAATTGATGTGTGTGTGGAGATTGTTTTTATTTTCAAACAAGATATTCCAAAGTTATTGATCAAAACACCATTAAAATTTTAAACCATTTAAAATTGATCAAAAACTTTTACCTTATTCCAAAAATAGCTTATCAAGAGAAGAAAGTCAACATACCCTTAAAGTTTGTTCATGCCTGTTATTACAAGGTCACTCTCTATAAGGAAAGCATTACAAACAGACAGGACCTACAACGAAGAAGAGCTCCCATTTCCAAAGAACACTTTCATTACTTCACGAGTGACTAAAAAACCCACTAAGGCAAAGGACATTAACAAGATGTTTAGCGGTACCCTAGGAAATATCGATCCCAACAACCAAGGGAACAATATGAATGGGGGTATAGATCCTAACAACAATCAAGGGAACAACATGAATGGGGGTATGGATCTTAACAATAATCAAGGAAATTCTAATAATGGAGGAAGAGATCCTAATTCTCAAGAGGCAAATTCACAAGGCAACAACTTATTTCCTCCTCATAATACAAACTTACCCCCAACTGCAGAAGAAGCCACGATTGAAAGAGCATTAGAGGCAAGACAATGTCCTTATTTCATAGAACTAATGAAAAAGACCATGCTTATGGATAAAGAAAAACACTTCATGGACTTAATACAAACAGGGGTAAAGCTACCTAAAGATTTTGACATAGAGCAATTAAAGCCCAAGGAAATAGAAGACCCTATGGAAGCAATAAGGGAACAATTCAAGGCATTACAAATGGAAATTGACAGTTTGAAACAAAATGGGGCTCCTAAGCCTTTCTCTATTGAAACCTTATGTCCTTTTCCATTCGATAAGAGTTTGGTCATGGTGCCTTTTCCCATTAATGTAACATTTCCTAAATATGAGAGGTATGAAGGAACATCTGACCCACATGATCATCTTCGGGGGTTTTGTGCATTGAGTCTTGAATTCATGCATGAATCAACCTATTTAATGAGACTATTCCCAAGAAGCTTGGGAGGAACGGCCATGGATTGGTTTTCAAAACTACCATCTGGCATAAAATCCTTTGAAGAGTTAGCATCTAAATTCATGACTCATTACTCTTATAACATCAAACATGAGGTCACAATGATAACGTTATGTAACATGAAGCAACAAGATGGAGAAGCCTTTCTCACATTCTTGCAAAGATGGAGGACTGCATTTGCTAGATATCCAAGAAGTGTACCTGAGAAAGAAAAAATGGATATCTTTATTAACGGTTTAAGAAGCGAGCTGAATTATAGACTAAGGATACAATGTCCTAAAACCTTTCAAGATTTGATTGATAACGGAATTACAACGGAAGAAGTGTTGATCAAGAGTGGAGAGTTGAAATTGTACAAGGAAAATAAGAATAACTCTAACTCCAACAACAACAATACCAACAATAACAACAATCCAAATAAAAGTTGGTACAACAACAATAGCCGTTATGCTGCAAAGAATAACAACAAGGGCATTGTTAATGATGGTGTAGTGGAATCCAGCAACTTGAAGGTGATTCCATTTGCCCTTACAAAGACACCAAATCAAGTGAATAATGCTAATCAAGCATATAATGCACCTTCCAACAACAACAACAATGCCAACAAGAATAATCAAGGAAACAAGGCTCAAAACAGCAAGTATGATAAGTATTTGAAGCCCACTCCTGCAAGACATTTTACACCCTTGGGAGAATCACTTGAAACTGCATTAAAGGCTCTCATAGCTAACAATGTTATTACATTACCCGCTATTAAGCCTTATGAACCAGACCACAAGCCGGGTTGGTGGGATGCTAAGCATCACTGTGAATATCATAGGATTCGGGGGCACACTACAAATGAATGTCTACAATTAAAGAATGTGGTGCAAGACTTGATAGATAATAACATAATCACTGTTGACGGACCCCAAAATAATGAAGATCATACGGCCTTCAAACAACCTTTTTACAAACATGATAAAGGTGAGTCATCAAATGGCAAGAAACAAAGTGCCAATAATCTCAACTTTGCGCCATCATATGATCATATTGTTAATGCTATCATCATTAATGAACAGCCTCAAAAGGAAGCAACTAATGTCATTACAAGAGGGAAGAATTCTAGAATGACTTTACAAGGGATAGTCCCTCAAAACACCAATCTCCCACCATCCAACATTGTGGTCAAACAACCTCCTACAGCAGCAAGGCCTTATAGTTTGGTGGACCAATTGCAACGTACTCCAGCACAAATCTCAATCTTAGAGTTATTGAAGTTGTCACCAAATCATAAAGAGATTTTGGAAAAAGCTTTGGAAGAGACACATGTTTCTACTACCTTAGGGGAAGAAAAATTTCAAAATATGGTAGGACATCTTGTGGCTCCTCATTGTCTTTCATTTTCCGATCAAGATGACATGTCTATAACTCATCCTCAAAATTTTCCATTACATATAGAGGTTTTGATCGAAAGGCATAGAGTCAAAAGAGCCCTTATTGATGGAGGGGCTAGCCTTAACATATGCACATTGAGTCTTGTAAAATCCTTAGGTCTATCCGAGTCTTGCATTGACCCTACAAAGAAAATCACCATAAAAGCTTATGATGAAGCTGAAAGAGCTTCTAAAGGCATGATTGTGTTGCCTATCCAAGTGGGACCAGTTAAGAAGGAAACCAAATGTCAAGTGTTGGACATGAAATTAACCTATAACATCTTATTGGGAAGACCATGGATTCATGAGATGCAAGCTGTCCCATCCACATACCACCAATGCATCAAGTTCCCATACATGGGTGAAGAAATCACAGTTGGAGGAGACTCAAATCCATTTCAATATTGTAATGCACTCAAACCCTTGCATGAATTATACATTCCACATAATCGTGAAGGAGTTGTTCCAAGGATCACCAATGAAGATGCACAAAATCCTCTTCAAGCTAGCTCAACTACATCAACTAAGGGCAAGGAAAAAGTGAGCTACGAGGGTCCAAATGTGATGGAAAGTCCATATGTGGCACCTAAATTGGAAACAGTGATTTACAAACCTACTAAAGAGGAAAAAGAACAAGCTAAAGCAGCTCATTATCAATACATGAGTGAGATGATGAACAAATTTGACAAACAATGCAAGATTAGTTCAAAAGGGGTAGGAGAATATTTAGTTTCTCTATTTGACATGCCCATGTCTCCCAAATCACATGGTAAACCCTCAAAAGAACATCTTCCACATAAGTATAATTCTTATTTTGTGAGGGAAGATAGCAAAGCAACATGGGATAAGGAAGAGGATGATGTCCTTCAATGGCTTTATCATGATGAGGATGGTACCTTAGACACTCCCATGGAAAGAATTCAGCATGTCAATATACAAACAGAACAATATGGGAAAGGATTTGATATTATGAAAAAGATGGGATACAAAGGAAGAGGACCCCTAGGCCAAAGAAATAGAGGATTATTAGAACCTATTGAACCTATTTGGAGGGCAAGTCATGAAAAATCCGGAGTAGGTTTTCAATATAAGGGAGAAAGTTCAAGTCCAATGCATGATTTTCATCCTCAAATAAATGCATTAGAATCCGAAGGAGATAGTGATGACTCTAGGGATTATGAATGGGATACTTTATCAGATGAGTCATGTCAAGATAAAGAAGTCATTGCTACACATACTTATGCAAAAATCCCAAAACAAGATGCTCCAATTAATGAAGAATCTCTTATTCAAAGGCCTAATATAGAACAAGCATCTAGTAGTGGAGCATGGATAGAAACATTTTGGACACCTTCAGAGGAGGGAAATTCAAATGCTAGTTTTAACCCGCTTGTGGCTTTTCCCACATTGTTTCCCGTAGAGGTCAACGAGGATTCAAGTGAAGGGGACTTTGACCCTGCTTCCATGGATCATCTTGAGGAAGCGCACATCATAGATCTAAATGATACAATGTATGAACCCTCAAACGAAGTCATGTCCATAAATCCTATTGATGATACCTTACCCAATAACTCCTTAATTTTGATACATCCAGACCTCATTGATTGGGATCAAACTGAACCACATGACTTACTTTACTTCCCAAATGACCAAGCAACAAACCAATACCTCAATGCGGTTGAACCCTCTTTCACCAACGAACTCAATATGGACATGATGACAACAGCAAGGGTCCAATCTCTTAGTCAAAAAAGAGAAAAAATGAAAAAAATAAAAAAATGAGAAGTTCTATTGGTGAAAACCCAACTGTGGCACCATTAGAACCAAAAACAATGAAAATAAAAGACGTTTCTTTTGGTGAAAACCCAACTGTGGCACCATTAGAAGAGAGATTGGACACTTTGCCTGAACATGAAGAAGAACAGTCGTCTATTCTTATAGAACCAACAGAAAAAGTTAACATTGGTACAGAACTAGAGCCAAAGGTTGTACACTTGGCTGCATCACTTACATCTCTTGAAAGAGAGGACTTTATCAAATTCTTCCAGGAACAACAAGTAAATTTTGCATGGTCATATGTCGATATGCCTGGATTGGATCCTGATTTCATAATGCATCATCTGAATGTTAGACCCGGAGTTAAACCTGTGAAGCAAAAACTAAGGAAAATGCACCCACATGTGGCTCTCCTAGTCAAGGCAGAATTGGAAAAATTGTTAAAGGTGGGATTCATAAGAACAATAGCATATGCTGATTGGATCTCTAACATTGTGCCGGTTACTAAGCATGATAAATCTATCTGTGTGTGTACGGATTTCAGAGATTTAAACCTTGCATGTCCCAAAGATGACTTCCCATTGCCAAGCATTGATACCATAGTGGATTTGACAGCAGGTCACGCAATGTACTCATTAATGGATGGATTTAGTGGCTATAACCAAATCAAAATTGCCCCCGAAGACCAAGAAAAGATAGCATTTACTTGCCCTTGGGGTACTTTTTGTTGGAATGTCATGCCCTTCGATTTAAAAAATGTTGGAGCTACATATCAAAGGGCCATGACAACTATTTTCCACGACATGATGCATACTTTCTTAGAAGATTATGTGGACGACATTCTAGCAAAATCCCACAATAGAGAAGAGCATTTACAAATCCTAAGAAAAATATTCATTCGGTTAGAACAATTCAAAGTTAGATTAAACCCAAAGAAGTGTGTGTTTGGTGTCCAATCCGGCAAGTTATTGGGTTATATAGTGTCAGCAAAAGGCATTGAAGTTGATCCTGAAAAAGTACAAGCCATTCTAGAAATGGAGATTCCAAGAAATATTAGCCAAATGAGGTCACTACAAGGAAAGATTCAATCAATAAGGAGATTTATCTCTCAATTAGCAGAAAAGTGTCACTCCTTCACCAGATTGTTACATAAGGACACTACATTTATGTGGGATGAAGAATGTGATAAGGCCTTCGCTACTTTGAAGACTTATTTGATAAACCCACCTATTCTTATGTCACCTATCAAGGGTAAAGAACTGTTGTTATACATATCAGCCACAGAAAGGTCTCTAGGCATATTGTTGGCACAAGAAGATGAGCAAGGAAAAGAAAGGGCAATCTACTATCTTAGTAGAACCTTAATAAAATATGAACTCAATTATTCATTCATGGAAAGAGCATGTCTAGCAGTGGTTTTTGCATCTCAGAAACTAAGACATTATATGTTGATGCATAAGATCAAATTAATTGCCAAGATTGATCCTCTTAAATACTTGCTAAGTAAAACTACCTTAACAGGTAGAATAGAAAAATGGGTCATGATCCTAAGTGAATTTGACATTGAATATGTTGATAGAAGAGCAATTAAAGGACAAGTGATAGCAGATCACTTAGCAGATAACCCAATGGAGTCTACACAAACCATGCAAATTGAATTTCCAAATGCAGAAATTGTCAACATAGAAGCAAAGACATGGAAATTATATTTTGATGGATCTTACAAACAAGGAGGTTCTGGAGCAGGTATATTATTGGTTACCCCTCAAGGGTACACCATTCCAAAGTCCTATAAACTCTTATTTCCATGCACCAATAACATAGCGGAATATGAGGCATTAGTCATTGGCATCAAAATGGCTTTGGAATGGAATATTGCAGAATTACAAGTGTATGGAGATTCCCAACTCATAATCAATCAGGTTAATAATGAATACAATACCAAAGATATAACATTGATGAAATATAAAACCTTGATTGATGGATGGAAGAAGTACTTTGCTTTGATCACATTTGAACAGATTCCAAGAGAAAAGAATAGAGCAGCAGATGCCATGGCTACCTTGGCTTCATTGTTACAAAAACCAGATCAAAATGAGAAGTATGAGTTCTTGGTGGAAGAGTTGGTAAAACCGGCATTCAACCTTCCTGACACCCAAATTGTTGCTCTTTTACATGGACATGACTCTCCTTGGTATGGACCCATTTATACTTACCTTAAAGACCAAGTACTCCCCATAGACCAAACTCGTGCCCAAAAATGTAACTTCATACGCCAAGCCGCCCGTTACCTAATCCTTTCAGACACATTGTATCGTAAGGGTCTTGATGGGATGTTACTTAGATGTCTAGAGGAAGAAGAGTCTAAGTTAGCTTTACGTGAGGTCCACGAAGGCATTTGCGGGTCACACTCAAGTGGTCTTAATCTAGCTAAGAAAATCCTTCGTTTAGGGTACTTTTGGACAACATTAGAAAAGGATGCTTGTCAATTTGTGAAGACATGCAGCAAATGTCAATATCATGGTAATATGATACATGCACCGGCTCAAGAATTACACCCATTCATTACACCATGGCCTTTTTCTCAATGGGGTTTTGACTTGATTGGAATCATATATCCTCCATCTTCAAACGGACACAAGTATATCATCACAGCAACAGAATACTTCACCAAATGGGTGGAAGCAGTTCCATTAACAATAGCAATCGGCAAACAAATTTCAATGTTCATTTTCAACCACATAATTTGTCGCTATGGTATTCCACATGCCATTATCACGGATAATGGGAAACAATTCAAAAATTAGGATATTGATGAACTTTGCATGACATTTCACATTACACATCATTCATCATCCATTTATTATCCACAAGGCAATGGACAAGCTGAAGCAACGAACAAAAATATCCTCAAAATATTAAAAAGATCAGTTAACAAATCAGGAAGAGATTGGCACGTGCAAATAAATCCCGCACTATGGGCTTGTAGAACTAGTATTAGAACACCTACAGGAGCCACCCCATTCTCTTTGGTCTATGGAACCGAAGCAGTTCTACCATTAGAAGTTGAAATTCCATCTCTACGGGTTTCATTAAGAGGATTGATCACTGATGAGGATTATAGGATTGCCAGACTACAACAATTGGAATTGTTAGAGGAACACCAGACTCAAGCTTATGAGCATTTAAAAGTTTATCAAAACAGGATTACACGCAATTACAACAAACATATCAAACCAAGAACTTTTCAAGTAGGAGACTTGGTACTAAGAGAAAATCCCAAAAATCAAGCTGAAAGGGAAAAGAAAGGAAAGTGGGAAGCTAATTGGATAGGCCCATTTGTGATAGTGTCATCCTTTGGAACTGGAACATAGAAGTTATCAGATTGTAATGGTGAAGAATTACAAGAACCCATAAATAGCATTCATTTGAAGAGATTCTACACCTAAAGCAGATGAAAGAGTATAAAGAGTATCAGATGAGAGAGCATCATAATTATTGTACATAATTGAAAAGGGATCTTGGAAAAACCAAAAACATTTGAAAATGGAAAATCCAAAAACATTGGAAAAGAAGAAAGATCAAAAATAGTGGAAAATTGAGCCTGAAGAAAGCAAAAACATTTGCAAAACTATCTCTTGGTGAAAACCTAGCAAATAGGCACCAAGGTGATAAAGAAAAATTAAAAAAAATACAAAAAATACAAAAAAAAAATGAAAAAGAGAAAAAAGTGCCTTGGTGAAAACCTAGCAAATAGGCGCCTCGGTAGCAAAAAAAAAGAGAGCACCCAAAGGTGAAAACTTGGCAACAAGCACTTTTGGTTCCCTTAAGTCATTTCCTTCCTAGTCACATGTGTACATAATGCATCTCATCATCCCATTTGTCTAAACCTTCATTGCATCCGTCATTTGTACACAGTCATAATAACATTTTGTAGCATCATCCTTTGCATTGCCCAAAGTTGTCAAAACTAATACATCAAATACTTGGGGGCAGCATAAACGGATTGGAAAGTGGGTACCTCAAAAAGGATTCAAATGAGCAACATTCAGTCACAAGCAGAAAGGGATCAACATTTTCAGAAGAGAGATCAGATTTTTGTAAACCTTTGATTGATAACCAAGAAGTTGACTACCACAACAAAATCCTTGAGCCTAAATTGACTTATTATTCAGGATTAAAAATCAAACATCATTCCATGATCAAACACTTGGAAAAAATTTTTGTTGAAGATCAGAAAATAATGCAAAACACTTAGATAGATTCTTTTGAAAAGTTGGTTAAAAATCTGTTTACTTACATTAATTCAATTTGTATCAAGTCTTTTTAGCTAATCAATGATGTTTCGACTAGATTGGCAATGATGGAGACATGATATTTTTCTTGACTATGAAGTGATTGTTTGGAGGAAGATTCATTGCCTTATGAGAATTCATCTAAAGACATGGTCATCAAAGAACCATCGAGGATTATCTTATAAAACAATGAGTTAACCTTTGTTTGTTTACGCAACCAGATACCTTGGATATTTAGATTCTTCATATCTAAATGACAAAATCCACTTGCAACATAGAATCCGACAAAATCGGTATTCGTACTCTCATGATTGTTGGTAATCAGTGATAGTCGTATCGACGAGACCGATGGGAAAGCAAAATGGAGGTTACCATATGAGCAATAAAAAGCGATATTCATATCATCATGTCAGTGGGCAGTGGTGATTGTATTGACTTTCCGGTCCCAAGTGCTCAATGATGAAAATATATCCTCAAGGCATTTATTTGCTAAAAGCTAGTGACACTTAGCTGCATTCATATAAAAGGTTAAATGCATTCTCATGTTAGATTAATTGCACATGCATTTTTCTCCCAAGGGTTTCATTTCACATCAAAAAGGGGGTACATGACATTATCACTAGGGTTAAATCAGCAAGGACAACATCACTTCAATATCATCTTTTCTACAACAATAAAAACATGAGATTATACTTTTTGCATTCATTCCATATCATTAATCATTACATAGATATATTATCAAGAAAAAGAAGGAAATAATCATTTACATGTGCATACATACAGATTGCATACATGAGAAATAACATATCAAAACTACATCCATACATGGAGAAAGAAATGCATCCATCTATCTATATCATACATAAGATACGTTGCATCCATAGACACATCCATCCAAAAACAAATGCATTAGATAAACACATATAGCAGCATCTAAAGGAAATCTCATATATCATCAAGTAAAAGTAGGAAAGATCATAAAGGTCCTCATATCACATGTCTACTCACAACTCAATGCATCAAGTATAACAATGATATCATAAATCAACTCTATAATCGCCCATCAACAGGGGCATCAATGTCAAATAAGTATCAAAGTATAACTGGAAAGGTGACACCAAGGTCACAAGACTATGGTACAACATCAAGTATCTCAGTATCAGTACACAAATGATCAATAAGAGCACTCATAGCTCAACTCTCGTCACCACTGGGAGGAGGTCCTGGAGGAGGCTGTGGAGGAGGCTGTGATGGAGGCTGTTGAGGCGGCTGAGGAGGCGTCTGACCAACCATAGCAACAAGGAGAGGAACCAATGGAGCCAAACCTGATACTAACTGCTGAATCATAGAAGACATCTGTGATACCTCTGTCCATAATGCTCCCACATCTGCTTGTAGCTGGGTAGTACTAGAACTCTCCCCAACCTCATAGGTACTTTGAGGATCACCTGTATCTATAGGAGCTTTTCCCCGATCACGGGAAAAAGCTGCTGGCATCTGTTGTGCACCTGTATCCTGACCATCCACGGTAGCCTGCTGTAATCCTGCTCCCGTATCCTGTCCTGCACCTGGATCCTGTCTAGCAGCCCTCACATGATCCTGACGATCTATCCTCTGTCTCTGTGCTACTGTAGGATGAGGAGGAGGAGGAGGTGGTGCCTATATCTGTACATCTCTCGCTCATCCTCTGAGTCTAATCACCGCCCTACCTCGTGGTCTACCTCTACATCTCCTCCCACCACCGACATCATCACCATCATCATCTCACCCAGGCACTGGCTCTGCAGGGTCTGTAACTCGAGGCATCGGATGCTCCATCAACCAAGCTAGATACTCCTGAGTGACTCCGGCATCTTTGATGTGTAACCTCATGTCCCAATCCATATAACCTAGTAGTGATATCTGCTCAATAGTGTCATCGTATGAAGGCATGTGACCCCAAGTAGCCCGCTCTGCACTAGAACGAGCATATACTGCAGATCCCTGAGGCATAGGCTGAATCCGCCCAAACTGTCGTAGCACTCTACCTGCCAAGAATCTCTCAAGAACAGAGTCGATCCTACCGATCATCCATCGAGGAGCAAACATATATGGTAACTCCAAGCTATCCTCTCTCCAATCCTCGACCTCGACATATGGTCTCCAATAGACCTCATCCATGTCATCAATCTGACGTCGCCAATACTCCAAATGACCCAAGTGATGATGTGTCACCATACCAGTATACTGCCATGCAAAAGGATATCCTAGAGGATGATCTCGATCTGATATAGGATGACTAACTGGTAAGTGCTCCCATATCCACAAGTGCAAAATATGAATACCAACAGATAATGAAGCTGATCTCCTGTAAACCACCTCATGAAGATCATGATAAAGTTGTGCCAGCACACAAGATCCCCAGTCAAAGCGTCGAGGCTGATGTAGCAAATCCTCGATAATCCTGCCCCATCCCACTGAAAATTCGTGACCTCGCCGATCAGGTAATAATACACCACCAATGATAGCACCTAATAATGCTGGTAAAATAGGAAATGAGGCAAACTGAGGCCATAGGATGTAATCATCACCTATAGATGGATCTCCGAATACTTGTCAACAATATGTCCCATCATAGACTACATCATAATATGCTATCTCTCCATGAGTCAGGATCTGTAGCAATCTATAAACATCCTCAAGTGTAATCGTCATCTCGCCCTGTGGTAGCCAAAACGTGTTTGTCTCAGAGTGCCAACGCTCTGCGACAGCGGTAATCAAACCTCGGTTCATCTGGAACCGAGGAAGCTCTAATACACATAGTAAACCACAGTGCCTAATCACTCGCCTCTCGGCGTCAGTCAACTGCTCCCTAAGCTCCATCACCCAGTGTGGTACAGTCCAAAGGTACAGAATAGGGACATCCTCCTGTTTAATCAAAACAATGGAATCACATGAGTAACTTACTATCAGGATATCAAACAATCAATCATAGTCATCAATTTAAATATACCTATTAGACCTACCAATCCTAACTCTAAGCATTGAGGAAGGATGATCCTAGTTTTATGTCTCTAAGCATTTGAGCATAAAATGAATGGACGCTTAGATCCATGATCTACCATTCATGATGAAGATTGATTTACCTTATTCTTCGATATTATAGTTACCTATGTCCTAATTCATTGTTGAAATCAAACAAGGGGAACACCCTAACTGAACATTCGATTGAATTCATTGATGTGATCGATATCAATCAAGTTGACGCAATCGAGCAATCAGACGTCCTAGAAAAGTCTCACATAAACAAAAGAATTTTTACTTACGCGACTTTTCTTTCCGGCATCATTTCTTTTACCAGAGGCGACATCTCTTTCCCCATATGCGTGATTTTATTCATCCGCGTGACTTAATTTCATGGAAGCGGTATCATATTTTCCGCAGGCGACATTTTATTATCACGCGATACACAATTAAAATGATTAAAACCCTACGCGATATTAAATTATCCTTAGGTGATAAATGATTTTCTAAATGCGTGAGCAAACCTAGGGAAGGCGACATCAAATTTACCAAAGGCGACATTTTAAATTTTCAGGCGAAATTAAAAAGCACGGAGGCGACATTTCTTTTCACGAACGCAGAATCAAAATTTTTAAATGCATTAAATGAGGTCATAAATGCAACTTTAAAGACATGAGAAAAATTTGAATGACATACCGGAGGACCATCGGTCGCTCTCCGACTGAACCGGCGCGCTCTCTCAAACCGATGCTCGCGATGTGGGACCACCATCGTATCAAAAAGGCTAAAATCAGAGCTCAAATCTCAAAAGGGAACGGTGCAAATGAATAGTAAAATGAGGGGTTTTACCCTATTTAAGGTGAAATTGGTCCTAATAAACACTTAAAAATGCACTTTGGACCTATTATAAGACATTTTCATTAATCGGGGCATGAATCAAATTTGATTGTTTCTTTCAAACGGTATCAAAAATCAAAACATATTCCAACTAATCAAAATCGTTCAAATCAAAGAATTAATATGTTTTATTTCTGAGGGGGCATCAGAGTATCAAATGGGCATCACATCAAAAACATTTATCAGTGGGGCATATCATATCATATCGTATCATATCAAGATATCAGTATCATATCATATCATTATCATATCAGGAGGCAAATCAATTACATATCGGTTTCATATCAAATCTGTCATCATATCAAATCTATCAATGTATCAGCAATCAATTAACCCAGGACCTTTATCAGTAAACCCAGGACCTTTATCAGTGAACCCAGGACCTATCATCAAACCAGGACCCATATCATATCAGAGGCATCAGAATGATATCAACACCATCATCAGAGGCACATCATCGTCATCAGGAAGTACATCAATCAGAACGATCAGAGGCATATCAGAACCAGGACCTGAATCAGATCATCCTACTAAGGGAATCTTTGAATCGGTGTTCTTCGCACATCGACTCAAAGAGGGGCATTTGTAGACATGGAAAATTGGCAAAGGCTTAAATCGATCAAAAGGTGCATCAAATCATCAAATAGCACTAAAAATCGATAAATGGAACAAAGGAAATTTAAATCAAAGGAAAATTCAATTAAATGATTAAATGATTAAATAAAGCTTGAAAAGGGGAAAAACACTAAGAAATTGATTAAATTCAATTAATGACATAGTTGTTGAAATGAAAAATCAAAATGAACCTCTTACCCTTCATGGCTAAATTTAATTACTTTAATTAATTAATAAATATGAAATTCCCTCAACAAAGGAAAAAGGAGACAAAATGAACACAAATCACTCACTTTCGTTGAAATGGTCCAACCTTTTGAAACCATTTAAATGTTTGTCCCCCAATTTAGGGACAAAGCAAAGCCAATTGACCTTACCCAAGTATAACCATGGTTATCTCACTCTACCCCCTACCCTTGGGAAAATCCTATAAATAGAAGGCATTTTGAGGCATTAATCATCCACTCCACATCTTTGAATTGCAGCAAAGCTCTTGCAATTTGCATCCACACCACTCACTTAGCATTTTCATTGATAATTAGCTTCAATTGTTGATCATTTTAGAGATTTTCTTATCAAATAGAGCTAGAATTTGATAATTAGATCTAGTTTGCATATCATTCTTAGTTCAATTCTCATAATTAGAGTGTCACTAGTGAGGATTTGCAGCTAAGAGCCTCATTTACCACTTCAATTTAGAGAACCATGAGATATTTAGATTAATTTGTGCATTATTTAGATTAGTTTGCTTTGAATAGTGTAAATTCTCTTTAAATCTTGTTATTTCATGAAGGTGTAAATCACTCACACACATGCCTATAGGAGTAGTTTCTGGAAAACTGTTTGGAACTTATCATGGCATAGGCTGAAGGTGCCTCTCTCACTAGAGCTCCCTTATTTAATGGCACAGATTATGTTTTTTGAAAAGTCATGATGGAATCTTTTATCAATTCTTTAGATGTTCGTATGTGGGAAGTTGTCATGTCAAAGTGTATTGTTCCAAAAACTGTGCCCACTAATGTTGATGATAAAACCAAATATGAACTCGACAAAAGGGAAAAAATTTCTATTCTCTGTGGTTTGACAAAAGATGTTTTTGTCAAAGTTATGTATTGTCAATCTGCCAATGACATTTGGGTCAAATTAGAAACCATATACCAAGGAGATGAAAAAGTCAAAGAGTCAAAACTGGTTACTTTAAAAACTCAATTTGATGAGTTAAAAATGCATGAAGATGAAAATATTGATGCATATTTTTTAAGAGTAGATGAGTTACTAAATGCAAGAAGAGATCTAGGAGAAGAAATTGCCGAAAACTATGTTCCGTCAAAAGTCATTAGATCTGTCCTACCTAAGTTTGATACTAAATTTTTTGTGCTCGAAGAAAAGAAAAAATTTCTACAATGACCTTACATTAGATTCAAGGAACTCTAACAGCCTATGAATTAGGATTAGTAGCAATAATAATGGAAGTTCTTCTTCAAAAGAAACAGCCTTTAAGACTGAAAATTATGATGATAGTGATTCTGACATAACGGATGCTCTTGAAGCATTACTAGTTAGAAAATTCAAAAAAAAAATATCATGGTAAACCCAAGTGTTTCAATTGTGGATAGATTGGACATTTGCTGCAAAATGTCCTAATGATGATCATGAAAAGTTTGAAAAATACTTTAATAGAAAACCATGGAACCTGAACAAACAGTTTAAGAATTTTAAAAAGAAGAGTTTCTTGGCAAAAGAAGATTCTGATGATGAGTCAAATTCAGGTGAAGAGGGAGAAATTCTATTTATGGCAGAAATTGTAGAGGAGCCAAAAAAAGGTTCACATTGAATCTTCATCTGATTCAGACGAAGACGTAGATCTTGAAAAATAACTTCTTTGTTCTCTTCAAGAAATAAAAAGGTTAAAAAGACTTATCACTACTTTCAAAAAAGGTAGCTTGGAACTTCAAACTGAGTTAAATGGTGCAAATTAGCTCATTGAGGAACAAAAATTAGTGATAGAAGAAAAGGAGAATAAATTATTTTCACTACAAAATCTTGTTGACCAATTAAGTTCTAAGTTGGAACAGGGACAAAGTTCAAAGCAAATCTATTCTTCAAAATTTAAAGGTTACTATTATAATTGTAATCTGTTTGGTCATAAGGCTAGTAACTGTAAACAATTTACTTCTAGGTCTTTGTCTGGTTCTGAAAAGGCAATTAGGTGTTAAAGATGTTTATTTTATGGTCACTTTGCAAATCAATGTAAGATGAACTTGAGACCTAAATATGTGTGGAAACCTAAACATAAATCTCTTATAGTAGAAACTGCTTTATTTGCTCATCAGACTACTTCATGGGTTTTAGACAGTGGATGTTCCCATCACATGACTGGGAACAAAAATAAGTTCATTAATCTTGAAATTTTTAATGGAAGTTTTGTCTGTTATGGAGATAATTCAAGTGCATAAGTTACTAGTCGTGATTTAATATGTTTGAGTAAAGAAACTCCTATACATGATGTATACTATGTTGAAGGGTTACATAATCTTTTGAGTGTAAGTCAAATTTGTGACAGTGATTATTCTATATCATTTAATGCTCAAAGCTACTCAATTAAAAATATAGAAGGGAATATAATAGCAAGTGGATTAAGAACCAGTGGAAATGTTTATCATCTAATTGATTCCACAGTTTAGGAAACATCTTTAATCAGTACATATTTTATGACTCAAGTTCAAGATAATTGGTTGTGGCACAAACGGTTAGGGCACATCAATTTTGATAACCTTGTTAGAATAAGCAAAAACAAGAAGGTTAGAGGTCTACCTCTAATCATTAAACTAGTCAATTTATGTGAAGAATGTGTTAAAGGAAAACATACAAAGTCTTCTTTCAAAACAAAAGAATATCTTTCTACAAGGCCTTTGGAATTGGTTCACACTAATTTATGTGGACCAACTAAAACTCAATCTATCAACAGAGAAAAATATTTCATGTTGCTTGTAGATGACTACTCTAGAATGGTCTAGGTGACTTTTTTAAAACATAATCCAGAAGTTTTTGATCGCTTCAAAGTTTTCAGAAAAATGGTAGCAAGAGAAACAAACTTAAAGTTAAAATGTCTTAGATCAGATTGAGGTGGTGAATTCACATTACAAGAATTCATTGAGTACTATGAAAAATATGGTATAAAATGATAGTACTCAATTGCTCATACACCACAACAAAATGGTGTAGTGGAAAGGAAAAACCGAACTATTAAGGAAATGGCAAGAACTATGTTAAATGAAGCAAAGTTATAGATAAGAGCTCAATCATCTCTAATAAACATCCAAACTTCCCTGCTAACAACATTCATTAACATTAATGCTAACAAGTATATGCTATGTCATTCCAAGATCACACCTACTTATCTTACTATTTTCTCTAGTTATGATGATCTGAGTGTCAGGTTTTAGTAAAGTTTGAAGGATAGTAACAATTAGTTGTTGGATCGATTAGTGATCCTAATTTATCAATGATCTAATTCATTTGACAATAATTATTGGTAGATCTAACATGATTAATGAAATATGTGCTTTGGGATGAGGTTAGCATGAAGATTTGATGTTTTATTTGGTCGAGGTTCTACACGTTACATATTTTGTTTTCTCAAGGTCAACCGGGTAATTTATTTCTATTATAATTGGATATATAAGCATGAGTTTTTTGTAGTGATTTTGTGATGTGATTGAAAGAGGATATAGTGTGAAGTACAGAACTAATTTTCTGCCATTCACTATGTGCGAAGAACCTAATTATTGAGGTTAGGTTGATGTTTATGTTATGTACCTAAAAGGAACTATATAGGCCTAGTTGATGCTATTTCTTAGTTCACTCTTTTGTATTGTAGTCCAAACATTTTGTATGGCAGTGAGCCTCTATATTTTGTAATCTGAGAAGTCTTCTTCCTGTCTATCCTAATATAGAATTGTTATGGCAATTTTATCAAAGACACTCAAATTCTCAAGATTCAATGATCTCAACTCTTTGATCAGTAATACAGTATCAAATATCTATTATAAATTCTTTCTCATAATGTGTCACCAAGTAAAATTCACATTTAAGTTATACAATTTCAATCCACTTAATTCAGATTTATTTGATCTCACAATTAACTTAAATCAATTAATTTATCAAACCCAATTGATGCATATTAATATGAAATTAAATTCATTTAATAGTCTTTTATTTATCTTAGAACTAGATAAAATTAACGCATGCAATTTTTATTCATCTTCAAGGATATGGAAAGGGAATTTGAATTTAACATCGTTATGTCTTGCCCAATATGTATCTTTATCCTTTTACAACAAAATATTACTACTATAAATATTTTAAATACATTTATCTAAAATTGAGAGATATGTCTCAAGGTGAATAACAATTTTGACATTTTCTCTTTACATAGATATATTTAAGATATTTTTGCTAATATTATAAATTTAATAATTATAATTAAATATGATTAATTTATTATAATGTTGTTTATTTTAATAATCAAATGTAATGCAATTTACTCATATTAATTTTATAAGTTAGATTTTATTTTTTAAAATTATGTTACATGTCTCTTACTTATTAATAGTTTTTACTTTATAAACTGTAAAATTATTTCATTTAATATGTTTTTTTTATTGAGAATCGTTTATTAACCGCTTCTCTTCAGCTTAGAGCCAAGGTCTGAGGGGTATCCATTCCGCCAAAGTCGCCCGGGGCACGATCCTGGCCTCATCCCTTTTAAGATGTCTTCTCGTTCAGCGAGATTTGAACCCTGGTGGGCTCAATGAGAACCATTGAGCTTCACCGCTAGGCCAACCAACTGTTGACATTTAATATGTTTTAATTCACACACTCACGCTATTAAAATCCACCTATACCCCCAATTACATCTCTAGGCATAAGTATTTTTTAAAATAACCCACTATTAGTTCTAAGTAAAAATGAACAGAAAAAAGAAAAAAAAAAATCCATGTAGAAGATACACCATTCTATTTCACTAACTTTTCCCTGGCCTAGGGAACAATGAAATGTGAAAGTCATCGATATTGAAGCTTCATCACACAATCTCCTTCTATTTGTTAAGTTCATCTGCTAAATTGTGGAGAAATCTAAGTTTGCATCTCCTTCCTCGTGGGGATTCAAGCGTTATAGACTGAAATAGCTAATTTAAACATGTAAATCTTGCTATCGGTTGGTTTGTAGATTCTCTGGGTGGTGTAGGAATCTGGGTTATTTATTGTTTTGTGCAAGAAAAAACTAAATTAAGCGTAACTGTTATGTAGTCTTGCGTGTACGTGCGGCAGATGGATAACTTAGCTTGTAGTCATGGTTGAAGTCTACTCACTGATCATAATGTTGGAACAAACATGAGCAAACATGAGCTTCACTGAACATAATGTTGGAGCAAACATGAGCAAACATGAGCTTCACTGAACATAATGTTGGAGCAAACATGAGCTTCACTGAACATAATGTTGGAACAAACATGAGCTTCACTGAACATAATGTTTGAACAAACATGAGCAAACATGAGCTTCCCTGAACATAATGTTGGAGCAAACATGAGCTTCACTGAACATAATGTTGGAACAAACATGAGCTTCAAAGGCTAAATTATAAATGGCACCCACAAAATAAGAAGCCTTCTAATGTTTTTTTCTTAATTCGTTTTAAAATCTATTAAGCTGTATCTGCTTTGTTTGAAAATCTATAGATTGTATTTTGATTCGAATCTTTAATGAATTGATGTTATTTAAAAGAACGAAAAAATCTATAGATTGTTGTGTTGCTTGGAGGTGTAGGATTACTTAGCTTGTAGTCATGGTTGAATTCTACTATCCCTGAACACAATATAGGTGAGCAGTATGCTTCAAAGGCTAACATACGAAATGACAATCCCCACAAGAAAAAGCATAGTACCATGTGAGGTCAAATTTTGGGAACTGAGGACAAGGGCTTTAATGTGGGGACAGCAAGGAGATGGCAGGGGATATAATATAAATTGAGGTGAATTCAGATTTTTAAGATTTCTGTGAGTGTCTTGTGAAAGATAAATTAGTTTTTACAAAGTTAAAGATGTGTCTTATAACAAGTCACCCAACAGTGTCCCCATTGAAGTAACAGGGGATGGTGGTACTGCAGAGGACGTTTCAAAGTCCCCAAACATTACCATACAGGAAAAAAGAGTTTTTTGGAACACTGAAAATGTATTTGGCCTTTCTAATTCAGTTCATTTGAAATGACAAAATACCATTTGGGTAGTTTGAGGATTAAGAAAAGATCCAATGAGAAATCTTGAAAAACAAACATGCTATCCCATAACAATTTTTCTTCTCTTTCCCTCGGTTTTTTAAATCTACCCTTCATCTATTTGCAAGCCACCTACTTTGCTTAGAAGTGAAAACTCGTTCACAATCTTTCTCATAAATTTTATATAAAGCTACTCTGATGGAAACTACGTATAAAATCAGACTTACGGAGCCTGATAACTCAGAGAAGAAGCCATGGAAAGAAGACTAAATGTATGGATACAATGCTTGTTAATGATTTTAACTTTCCTCCAAGTAGACAGTAGTTCATATGATGTCATGAGATGGGAGGAAGCAGAACAGAGGCAGGAGTTGGAAGAAGATTACAAACAGGGAGATTACTGGGATTTTGTGCAAACAAAAGGCACACAGTTTATGGTGAATAATTTGCCATTTTATATTAATGGGTTCAACACATATTGGCTCATGTTGCTTGCTGTGGACCCTTCAACCAGACCCAAGATCAGTGAAGTGTTTCAGCAGGCAGCATCTGTTGGACTTACAGTGGGAAGAACTTGGGCTTTCAATGATGGAGGATGGAGGGCTCTCCAGAAGTCCCCTGGTGTTTATGATGAAGATGTCTTCAAGGTGAATATTTGAATCATAGATATGCATTAACATATAATCTAATAACGCACATAAACTTACTGTATGTTCTGTTTTGCAGGCCTTAGACTTTGTAATCAGTGAGGCCCAGAAGAATAACATTAGGCTTATCCTGAGTTTATACAACAATTGGGAAGCATATGGAGGAAAATCACAGTATGTGAAATGGGGACGTAATGCAGGCTTAAAATTGAGTTCTGATGATGACTTCTTTTCAGATTCCACTCTCAAGACCTACTTCAAAGACCACATCAAGGTACACATGATACAGCCTATGATATTTAATGCAGAAATGTGTTTTTATTGTTTATCATGCCTTTTATGCTTTTTACTAGTTTCTAGTGTGTAACTACATCTTCTGATTGATATTATCCTCCTGTGAATTTGATATTTCAGAAAGTTCTTACAAGAGTAAACACAATCACCAATATTGCCTATAAGGATGATCCCACCATATTTGCCTGGGAGCTAATGAATGAACCTCGCTGCACCTCTGATCCATCTGGTGACACATTACAGGTACTTGAGTTCTCTCAGACTTGCATGAAGGCCCACATGTTTTACTAATAAGGGCAATGAGCATATTGCCGCCACACAAATAAGTAAACCCATGTGCTTAGACATGAGCTTCAATGGATTATACATGGGCTTTTGTAATGCTCTACCTATAATTTATCTTTTGTCTTGTTCTCTCTTATGTGATATTTTTGTGATTAAGATAATTTAGGTTTATATTAGAAAATAGCAGGATATTCAGACCATGTTAGTTATTGTGAGTGCATACCTTGTGGCCATTTCTATGATCCACACAATCCTTGGGCAAGAAGATAAGGTACGAAAACAACATCAGTATGCTATCTGTTAATAGGTTAAACAAGATGTTTTACTTCTTATGTGGAATTTTCTTTTCTTTTAATTTTCTATTAGGTAAGAGTGGGCATTTGCTCAGTCTTATGACATGCCAAATATTACCCTTGAGCATTAAAAAAAGAAATGTTATGAGATAATTTATCATCTTTGTTGTTTTGAGTCAATTTATGAGAATTTCCCATTGGAATTTCATGATTATAGACGTTCATTGTTCATGAATGGTATACTGAGTAGTTTTGACTGAATCTTTCTCAATTAAAATCTATTTTCCATAATCATGAATTCTTTTATAAATAGTATTTTATGAATAGTGATTAGAAAAATCTATTTCAAGATCATGAACCTCTATAAATGGTCTAGTTAGAACTCATTGCACCTAAGCCTATTCAAAAATGAAATACAAAGATTTCCTTAAAAAAAGTATACTACTCCCCACAATGATCAAGTCCACTGCAAAACTTTCAACAAATGTTGTGTCCTACAAACCATTGAATATAATACTCTTAGTTCATTGCCATTCATCCCAGCCACTGGTGACCTCTAATGGAAAATATCACTGCTAAAAAAAGTATGGCATTTACAGTATTTATATACATTAGTGAAAATAAGGCTACAGTTGTTTAAAAAAATCCAAGTTCATTAAGGCTACAGTTGTGTAAAAAATATTCCAAGAACAAGGAGGTGGGTGATTTTTTTAAAGCATGGAAAACTGTTTTGAATCTTTGAACACACTTTCCAAATTGTTTTCAGCTTAGCTTCATCCAAATGATCTGTATAATGGTAGGAAATAAGGAGATACCTTTTGAATTAGCTTTGCTTTATTACAGTCATTTGGTCATATGGGGGTGTTAGAATAATTTATCTCATGTCTCCTTTGAAACCATAACAACAGGGATGGATAACCGAGATGGCTGTTTATGTGAAATCGATAGACAGAAAACACCTATTGGAGGTCGGGACAGAAGGATTCTATGGACCTTCAAGTCCTGACAAAGATGGATTTAACCCCAACACTTATGCTACACAAGTAGGAACAGATTTCATAAGGAATCACCAAGCTCTTGGCATTGACTTTGCCTCTGTACATATTTATCCAGATAGCTGGTAAGGATATACATTAAGAACATATCTTTCTATACAATAAGATTCTTTTAACTCACCTTTTAATTCGTCTATGAAATTTTTCTAATGTTCTCTTGTTCTGACTTTCATGTAGGATCTCACAATCAATTTCTCCATCTCACCTCACCTTTGTTAATAGCTGGATTAAAGCACATATTCGAGACTGTGACAAGATCCTGAACATGCCTGTTTTGTTTTCTGAGTTTGGGACATCAAACAGAGATCCAGGGTACAATAGCAGTTACAGAGAGACCTTCATACAAACTGTTTATGACAACATTTTGTTGTCAGCCAAGAAAGGGGGAGCTGGAGCAGGGAGCCTGATTTGGCAGCTCTTTCCAGAGGGGGTAGAATACATGGCAGATGGGTATGAAGTGGTACTTTCAAAGAGCCCTTCAATAGCCAAAATCATGCAAGGGCAGTCGGTCTCCTTGTGGGGATTTAGCTCTGTGTGCAAGTGGAGCTTTAAGTGGACCTGCAGAAGAGATGTCATTACTTCCCCTGCTTTTATCTCATTGACTGCTCATCTTTTAGGTGGAGTGGAAGCAGCCCGTGAATTATGAAGTGTGCAAATTAGGATTATGTAGTCGGTATAAAATGTGTATGCCCTGCAATACTATGTGACTGTACTGACACACAAATATATCACCATACAGTTCTTTGTGGTCAAGACTTAAAACCGTAATACTTAATATCTTGAAAGATAGTGATCATGTTGATGCAAAATAATCTTAAATCGTTGAATTCAGAAACATTACTCATGATAGACTATGGAAATTTAATGTCGCACGTAATTGATTTCATATAAATTCACATGTAAACAAAATGAGAGACTGACATTTTTGCAATTTAAGCAGCATGTATTTAGTACTTGTGTAATCACCACCTCTCAACTATTGCTATCTATTAATTTCCAACTACAACAAGAATTAATTTAATTGATCAAGGATTTTCCAGTTAATTTAGAAGTGTCAACTACTAGTATCTATTTGGCCTTTCTAATCTAGTTCATTTGAAATGTCATTATACATCGGAGAATTACCATTTGTGTAGTTAGATGATTAAGAAAAGATGCAATGAGAAATCTTGAAAAACCAACATGCTATCTCATCACAACTTTTCCTCTGCTTTTTTTAATCTACCCTTCATCTATTTTCAAGCCGCCTACTTTGCTTAGAAGTGAAAACTCGTTCACAATCTTGCTCATAAATTTTATATAAAGCTACTCTGATGAAAAATGAACGTAAAAATCAGACTTACAGAGCCTGATAACTAAGAGAAGAAGCCATGGAGAGAAGACTAAATGTATGGATACAATGCTTGTTAATGATTTTAACTTTCCTCCAAGTAGACAGTAGTTCATATAATGTCATGAGGTAGGATGAGGTAGGAGGAAGCAGAACAGAGGCAGGAGTTGGAAGAAGATTACAAACAGGGAGATTACTGGGATTTTGTACAAACAAAAGGCTCACAGTTTAACAGTTTATGGTGAATGATTTGCCATTGTTTTTTTAACGGGTTCAACACTTATTGGCTCATGTTGCTTTCTGTGGACCTTTCAACCAGACCCAAGATCAGTGTAGTGTTTCACCAGGCAGCTTATGTTGGACTTACAGTGGGAAGAACTTGGGCTTTCAATGATGGAGGATGGAGGGCTCTCCAGAAGTCCCCTGGTGTTTATGATGAGTTACCATATATTCTAATAATAGACATAAACTTACTATATGTTCTGTTTTACAGGCCTTAGACTTTGTAATCAGTGAGGCCCAGAAGAATAACATTAGGCTTATCCTGAGTTTATGCAACAATTGGGAAGCATATGGAGGAAAATCACAGTATATGAAATGGGGGCTTAATGCAGGCTTAAAATTGAGTTTCAATGATGCCTTCTTTTCAGATGCCACTCTCAAAACCTACTTCAAAGACCACACCAAGGTACACATGATACACGCTATGATATATAATGCAGAAATGTGCTTTTATTGTTTATCATGCCTTTTTATGCTTTTTACTGGTTTCTAGTTTCTAGTGTGTAATTACATCTTCTGATTGATATATCCTCCTGTGAATTTGATATTTCAGAAGTTCTTACAAGAGTAAACACAATCACCAATATTGCATATAAGGATGATCCCACCATATTTGCCTGGGAGCTAATGAATGAACCTCGCTGCACCTCTGATCCATCTGGTGACACATTACAGGTACTTGAGTTCTCTCAGACTTGCATGAAGGCCCATATGTTTTACTAATGTGGGCAATGAACAAATTGCCGCCACACCAATAAGTAAATCCATGTACTTAGACATAAGCTTCAACGGATTATATATTGGCTTTTGTAATGCCCTACCTATAATTTATCTTTTGCCTTGTTCTCTCTGATGTGATGTTTTTGTGAATAAGCGAATTTAGGTTTATATGAGAAAATAGCAGGGGATTCAGTGCATATTAGTTTTTGTGAGTACATACCTTGTAGCCATTTCTATGATCCACACCATCCTTGGGCAAGAAGATAAGGTACGAAAACAACATATATATCCTATCTGTTTTTAATTATTAAAGCTATAAGTATGCTATCTGCTAATAGGTTAAATAAGAAGTTTTACTTCTAACGTGGAATTTTCTTTCTTTTAATTTTTAATTAGGTAAGAGTAGGTATTTGCCCACTCTTACGATATGCTAAATATTACCTTGAGCATAAAAAAGAAATGTTATGAGATAATTTATCAGAACTCCTTGTGTTGTTTTGAGTCAATTTATAGATCCTATGAATGGTATAGTGAGTAGTTTTGACTGAATCTTTCTCAATTAAAATCTATTTTTCGTGAATTCTTTCATAAATAGTTCATTTATAACTCATATATTAGAATAGTGATTAGAAAAATATCTCTCTCAAAACCGTGAACTTCTATAAATGATCTAGTTAGAACTCATTGCACTAAAGTCATATTCAAAGATGAAATACCAAGACTTCTTGAGAAACATACTACTCCCACAACAATCAACTCCACTGTAAAACCTTCGACAAATGTTTACCTCTTACAAACTATTGATTATAATACTCTTAATTCTCTGACATTCATCCCAGCCACATATGACCTCTAGATGAATTCCAATGAAAAATATCGCTAATTTACCGTTTTTATATACATTAGTGAAAATAAGGCTACAGTTGTGTGAAAAAAATCCAAGTTCACTAAGGCTACAGTTGTTAGAAGGAAAATCCAAGAACAAGGAAATGGGTGATTTTTTTAAAACATGGAAAACTGTTTTGAATTCTTTGAACACACTTTCCAAATTGTTTTCAGTAGGGATTCAGCTTAGCTTCTTCCAAATGATCTGTATGATAGTAGGAAATAAGGAGATTACCTTTTGAATTAGCTTTGCTTGATTACACTGTCATATGGGGTTGTTAGAATAATTTATCTCATGTCTCTTTTGAAACCATAACAACAGGGATGGATAAACGAGATGGCTGTTTATGTGAAATCAATAGACAGAAAACACCTATAGGAGATAGGGACAGAAGGATTCTATGGACCTTCAAGTCCTAACAAAGATGGATTTAACCACAACACTTATGCTACACAAGTAGGAACAGATTTCATAAGGAATCACCAAGCTCTTGGCATTGACTTTGCATCTGTACATATTTATCCAGATAGCTGGTAAGCATATACATCAAGAATATATCTTTCTATACGATAAGATTCTTTTCATTCACCTTTAAATTCATATTTTAAACTTTCTTTGTTCTCTTGATCTGACTTGCATGTAGGATCTCACCATCAATTTCTCCATCTCACCTCACCTTTGTTAATAGCTGGATTAAAGCACATATTCGACACTGTGACAAGATCCAGAACATGCCAGTTTTGTTTTCTGAATTTGGGACATCAAGCAGAGATCCAGGTTACAATAGCAGTTACAGAGAGACCTTCATACACACTGTTTATGACAACATTTTGTCGTCGGCCAAGAAAGGAGGAGCTGGAGCAGGGAGCCTGATTTGGCAGCTCTTTCCAGAGAGGGTGGAATACACGGCAGATGGGTATGAAGTGGTACTTTCAAAGAGCTCTTCAATAGCCAAAATCATGCAAGACCAGTCGGTCTCCTTCTGGGCATTTAGCTCTGTGTGTAAGTGGACCTGCAGAAGAGATGTCATCGCTTCCCCTGCTTTTATGGCATTGACTGCTGATCTTTTAGGTGGAGTTGAAGTGGCCCACGAATTGTGAAGTGTGCAAATTAGTATTATCCGCTATGTTACACGGAAACGCATTTCCTATGCATCTCGCAAACGTTTCAGCGATAGTGGGACGAAATGGAAAAGTTTATGGGATAGTGGGACGAAAAGGAACGTTAGGAAACGTCTCCTGGTATTTTGGAATTAAAAATTAAATTAAAAAACTTTTTTTAATTCTTTTTGCTAAATCAATAATGTAGGGACCCACAAGGTTCGACTTTATGCCACAGACACGTGATTAAATATGTTTGAAATTTTATTTTTTATAAATATTAAAATTATAAATCTAATATTTAATTTAAGGTTTTTAATATTCATCATAATAAACATATGTTAAAAATTTATATTAAATAAAAACATTATACTTACGCTGATAGGCTTTTTTATGTGGGCATCGCCTACTAACGTAATTGTCTAGTACAAAAAAAAAATACCGATCACTTTTCCGGTTTGCAACAAATTTCCGTTGATCGTAACTTTTTATTTTTATCTTGATCATGGTCGTTACTTAACAAACTACCAATCTTCTATTTTTAACGCCAACGTGTGGAGTGGGGACTAAATTCGTCAAGTGTATGTACCAAGTCATTGGCTGGTAGTTGGATTTGGGCGTCCATAACACCATAGAGAGTGGTAGCGACGATATTTTTGACATCTTCTCCATGATGATTGATGAAAACATCGTAGGAAGGCCTTTTCATGGATTTTGAGGCAGAAGAAGATACAGATGGTGCAAGTTCATCAAAAGCATCCATAACTTTGTGCTTTCCTTTGCTCCTGCTGGCAGAAGTGGATGTCATGGAATCGCAGTGAAAGGCGAAGGTGAATGGCTAACTTATTGTTAAAATTGAGTGTCCAGGACAAGAAATGATAAAGCCGGGATGAAACGAAACTAGGTTTAAGGTCGCAACAAGGTTTGTTGTAGTTTAAATTTGTTTGGGGTATGCCTCTGGTTGATATACACAAAACATCTGTATGACTTAGCTATTTGGGGAGGATTGAAGCGATGAGAATGTTCTCAATTCATATGTGCAAAAACAAGATTTGTTACAGATTAGCTAATTTGGCAATATACACATTTATAGAGTACGCACAGAGCTTGTGTGATATATCCATTCAGGCATCATGGAAGCAGGTGGACTGTTCTAAATTTGTGGAGAAACAAGATTTTTTTTGAAGAGTAGGTTATTTGGGGGTAGATTCGTAGGTAGAAAATACATATTTTCTCTATGATAAACACATTTAGGGAGGAGTGAAACAAAGAAATTGATTTAAATTGGCTGCGAAGAGATATATGGCTTGTGGAATTATTTTCCCTGCGTGCGTTTTGAATTTTGATCACGAAGAGATAGGATATATTGAAGATTGAGTTATTAGGCGTATGTGCATGTGGGGTGGGGGGGATATATAGTGTTTTTATGTTTTAAACTATTGAACGGAAAGGGCATAGGATTTGGGTGTAAAGAGCCAGGGCTTTTTTTCGTTGAGGTTTTGGGGATCATGAGAAGGGATGCAAATGGTTTTTTTTTTGCATCCAAGGTAGACAATGAGGAAGTGGTGTTGATTTGTAGGGAGAGGAAACGGCTCATT
Source organism: Chamaecyparis obtusa (assembly GCA_027943335.1). Taxonomy (NCBI): domain Eukaryota; kingdom Viridiplantae; phylum Streptophyta; class Pinopsida; order Cupressales; family Cupressaceae; genus Chamaecyparis; species Chamaecyparis obtusa. Next base: position 511,100 of record BSBK01004198.1, on the reverse strand, counting down.
AAGCAGGTTGTAGACCAAACGTACATGTGTTAGCTGTAGCTCATGTAGAGTACTTTCAAGCTCTGGTTAGTATTGGAAGTTCTCTTTAGAGTTTTGCAGACAGAGAGATGCAACTTTTGTCATCTCTACCAGCACCAATGTCACCTACAATAATCTCTCATGAGAAAAAGTCTCCAGAACATGATGTTGTACTACATTGGGAGCTAAGACTTATGTTGTATTTCTCTTCAGATATGAATTAGGAACACCCAACTTTTTTGGATTGTGAAATGATATATTGATGTGGTTGTTTAGGGATTAAGTTTTCTTGGGATCACGCTTTCACAAGAATATAAGAAATGTTCTTGTTGGCAGTTGAAATGAGGCACATGATTATTTATTTTAGTGACATGACTATGGACAGATCTTATAAACTGTGTCCTAATGCATAATTATTCAGCATGCAATAGGTTTAAATTAATAAACATGTAAACTAATAGTAGGAATTTTCTTTGGACATCTTTCTTTTTTTTCTTGTTACACAAAGAATTTACCCTAATTGTAGTTGGGTATGATGCTTCTCTTATCAAAATGAAGGTGCATATCCAACTAGTGATATGTATTTCAAACCTGTGAATGGAGATAAATTTATCATTTATATAAAATAATAATTTCAATTTGAACTTTTTGATGTCTCATATGTATAAATGCAATGCTTTCTGCCAAGATTTTGAATGCAATCACTTGGCACCATGCTAAGCCATATGCGTCCTCATCATTAAAGTGGCCCTACTCTTCAAAACCAAAGAACCTTGTTGATGACTCTGGTGATGCTTTTGTTGAGGATTATGGAACGAATTCTAGAAGCCATTTATCAACTTTAGACAAAATATATCCATGGGAGAAAAAACTTTACATGGAAGTCAAGGTATTTGTTATGTTAATGTTTGTTTGCACTCCTTATCTCCAATTAGTGTCAGTTCCACTAAAATTAAAAAAATTCACAAAATGTTATTGTTGCTTTTGGTGATAATCCATCTTTTGCCCCATTGATTTTGGCAAAGCACATAGGTAGAAATGAATGTAATCGTGTTGAATGATATATTATTGCTATACAAGTGTACTTCTCAAATACCGGCTATCGGCGTAAACATTGCACCTCATTGATGCAAGTGCTAGTTATAAATTTAATTTGATAACTTTTATATATTTAAGCCGATAGGCTTTTCATTGTGGGAATCGCCCATTGACAAAAAAGTGTCAGCACCGATAAATTGTCAGCACCAATAAATTGTCTTATACCCAAAAAAAATCTGATCACGCATTTTAACCAGAAAAAGGGGTGCACTTCCACGAAAAGTGGATGCATTGATGAATTAAAAAATACATGTTATTTTCATGTGTGAGCAACCCGGTCAAGTTGAAGGCGTACAAATAGTTATAATGTAGTGGGCATTAAAGAAGGGAAAACAATTATTGTCAGTTGTTGGATGTTGGATATTTCTCTCGATTGCTGATAAATGTTATTACCAGGTGCAGGTTTGATGAGGAAGGTTGGGTGAAATAACTTTAACAGATCTCGATTTTTTTAAATATGTGAAAAAAATATCTTATGTTTTTTGACTTTCTTTTGCCTTAGCCCTATCTCATGTTTCAAAGGATGTGCAGACACATATGGTAGGGACTCTGGCTATCAATGAGACCTTCTACTCTATCCAAGCTCACCCCCATCCTTCGTGTTGTTGATGATATCGAGAGCAAGTTCACATGCATTGGTTATCTATGTAAGAATCTCACAAACCCTAGCTCATGTTCTTTCCCAAATCTACAGTCAAGTATCGTGGCGTTGATAATGAGATTCAATGGTTATGATATAACAACTAGGTTTTATATTATTATTTTGGAACAAAAATCATGTCCATGGATTTATGGCTATTAAAGATCTATTTGAGAAAATATTTTTCCTGTGTTCAAGTATTTCCATTTCTTGTGTTGAGGTCCATAAAAGTCATATATATTGAATATCTTTCCATAAAATATATTGTTTTGGATGAGAAATTGCTAGGTAATCGGATTGGACCTCACTGGCTGATTATTCCTTCGCTGAAACCTATTGGAAACATTTCTTACCACCAGGTTGTAGGCTATCTACCTTGAGATTTTGTGGTTTTGTTTATAGAGTCAAGGGTTCAAATTCCTTAAGCTCCGTGCCTTTGAAGCAGGCTAAAGTTTGAGATTTTTCATCTATATTGGTTCTTGTTTTGGCTCGCCATTGGAGAGTTATGCAATAGGTAAGGTGACAGGACTTTAATCGAGTTGTGCCAAGACATACACAACTGATTTTGGAAACAATCTAGAATCATACACATAGCGTGCAAATTGTTTGACAAAATGTCTCAGCGAAATGTGATCTCTTGTACTACAATGGTTTTTGGATACGCACACAAGGGGTTTCCTGAAGATGTCTTGGTAAGTTTCAAGCAAATGCAATTGGCAGGCATGAAGCAGAACTCCACACATGTCCACCAAGGCAAAGGCACTTGCAACTACAACATTTGATATATGCTCGCACTGTATATTATACTTTGATGACTACTTAAAAGAAGTAAGCTTATGTTCCATACAACACATCAAAGCAAATGGAAATAACAATTATTGATATTAAAATGACAAATTAGAGGCAAGCCCAATGTGGGGCAAGATTTTGATTTCATAATCACTTTCAATTGGCCAATTGCAATTTAATAAACAAGGTCAACAATATACTTAATTGAGATGTATCCAAAACAGATGGGAAATTGATTGAAGAATATATGATGTAATAGCCATGTGGATAGAATAGCATCCATAAATAATAAAATCAACTACACTAGGTATTGTTTAAGACTCTATATACCAATTTTTAGGGCATTTGACGATGGCTTCCAAATTGAATACGAAAAAATCATGTTAATTGAAACCCATTTTTAACTTTTGATGCAGAACTCCTTTTCATAGAGGCTAAATGAAAGAATGGTTTCAACTATTAGAAATAGAAAAAGGTGAAGGATAAGTGATGGATTCAATGCACGTTGAATCTAGCAATCCGCTACCTCCCGATGCAATATTTGTGGCTCTCCTAAAATTGGCCTTCGATTGCAGATATGGAGGAAGATAGGGGAAACCCAAGTATGTAGTTGCAGCCAAAACCAATGCATCATACAACTCATGTATTTTTTTGTACAATGAGTAAAGCCGGATTAAAACATCTCAAGAAGGGAAAAAAAATAGAGTAACAATTTGTGCTTTGATTTTCAAAGCTCATAATGTTGTATTTTAAGGTTTTTTGGTTTATTTTTAGATTTTTTTTGTGGATGTTTTGAATTAAAATTCATGATCTATCATTCTTTTCTTAAGTGATGGATCATAAAGTATGATTCAAAATATTGACATAAAAAATTCACCCAATTAAATCTGAAAACATCAATCCATTATCAATTAGAAGTTCAATTTTGTAGAACAATCGCGTATCACTTTTGTATTTCAATAATGTGCTTCCTATCAAATTTACATTGATTCAGTGCATAATTGTTATCAGAACATGAAGACTGTACCGGTTACAAGGGACCCATATTAGAATGACAAGTGATTCAAAAAGGACACAATAATAGCTTCTTTTCAATGGTCCTTTTAGTTTATTATCCTTTACATCATATTTATACATTTTAGTTCATTTTAAGGAGGAGGAGGAGGACATAAGAGGACGAGGAGAGAAGAGGAGGAAGACGAAGATGAAGACGAAGATGAAGACAAAGACGAAGACGAAGATGAAGACGAAGATGAAGAGGAAGAGGAAGAGGAAGAAGAAGAAGAAGAAGAAGAAGAAGAAGAAGAAGAAGAAGAGGAAGAAGAGGAAGAAGAAGAAGCAGGAAGAAGAGGAGGAGGAGGAGAAGAAGGAGAAGGAGAAGAAGAACAAGGAGGAGGATAGAAATGATACCGGGAAAAAAATCACTCAATAAACCATTTAACACCTGCCAAAGGAAATGGCATCAAATGGGCATGACTCAATACCTAGCACAAGTATTACGCGCGACAAAGATTCAACCGAGCAGTAGCAGGAGATTGGTAGTTCTTGCATTCGATTGAGCTCAAAGGAATAGTATGTCAAGCCATTCCCCATAATGGTAATGGAAGTAAGATTGGGCTCAAAGAAATGATATTTCAGGCCATTCTCCATAATGGCGATAGAAGTAAGACTGGCTTAAAGAATCATTAATTCAAGCCATTGCCCATTATGGTGGTGGAAATAGGGCTGAGCTTAAAGAACCAGTATTTCAGCCCATTGCCCATAATGGGCTTGCCACTATATTTGGGGTTTTTGAATGGAGGAATTAATATCTGATTATAATCTTTTCATGCTTGCTATTAGATTCAATTTCCACTGCTCTGTTATTTCAGATTTATTTATGTCATTAATGAATAGGTTGACCTCTCTTTACATCTTTGATATTTCAGATTTATTTATGATCAAGTAGTTTTTCTAAAGGAGGAATTTATATCTGATGAGATCTGTAAAGCTAACTCTTTAACATGTGTTGTTATAACTTTCATTTGTCTGAGTTTCCTTCAATCTGCAGAGTTCCAAACTTAGACGAATTGTCAGTACTTTCCAAAGGCTTTCTGTGGTTTGGTTGGTTCATTTTTTTTATATGTTTCAGTATTATAATCGTATTCCAATTTGTGTTTTACACAATAAATGTAAGTTTTCTTCCCCTCAAATTGGACAATTCATAATCTTTTTATGCATTTGAAGAGGAGGAGGACAAATTAAAGATGCATAATACACTTGATTTTTGCTTCCTTCAGCCCCCATTATTTATTAACTCTTTTTCAAAATGACAAAAAAATTAGACTTTATTAAATTTGAATACAAGTGTACTTTTCAAATACCATACAACATATGATGCTATCGGCGTAAACATTGCACCTCGTTGGTGCAAGTGCTAGTTGATTATTAGAATAAAAAATAATTCAAGTAATATGTGTGTGTAAAATACTTTCATAAGATTAGTTCATCAAAATACCAAATCAATTATGGAAAATATGACAATTTTAAAGCAATTGAATTGAAATAATGACAATAAGCATCCTATGAATCTCTAACTAGAAAAGTTGAAAAAATGCTCTCAAATTTAATATTCATTAGAGACAACTCTAAAATGAGAATTAATGATCTATGATGCAATTATGTCAATCTAACTCAAACTATATTAAAAGATGCTCAAATATGATCAATTATAGTAGGAATTCAAATCTAAATGCCTATAATACGGATGCAATTAACACCTAAATGAAAGTGGATCTTTTTCTCCTGATTTTGCCCTCTATTTATAGATTCTCTCAAAGCTTAGGGGTAGAGTAAGATTAATCATGATTAAGTTTGAGTCAAGTTAATGGTTTCAAATGTTGGGACAAAGTAAATATTTTGTTCTCAAAGGTTGGAACAAAGAGACAAAATGAATGGTCAAGATGCATCTTTGAGATGTGTGATGGAGAATTGATTTGGCTTTGATCCATGTGAGCTCATTCCTTAATTCTCATTGGTTCATTTGATTTCGTCCATATGTGGTTGGTAAGAAAAATATGAATTAATAAATGATTTAATTGGTTTATCCTAGCCATGTGTACCCTTGAATAGGTTGGATTTGATTTGATTTAACTATACAATTAATTTGATTTAAATTAATTGCATGATCATTCAATCTTTTTTCTTTAATTAATCCAATAGCCTTGATTTAAATCAATTCATGTTTTAGTCCTTGATAACTCATTTCAATTTCTCTTGACCATTTTTAGGTGTATACAAATGTCCCTCTTTGATACAATGTGTGAAGTGTATTAGTTCAAAGAATATCTAATATTTGATTCACTGACGTCTGATCTGATATCGATGACTAATTTCTTGATTCACAACTTATGGAATGATAAAACCCTAATTCAATGATGGACTCTTAATATGGTACTTGAGTTGAGAAGTTTCACTGATTTCAATGACTCACTGATGATTTCAAAAATTTCGCACTCAATGCCTCTAATTTGAAAAATTTTGTTGCTCTACTTGATTTTACCTTCTTTGCATTATCCTACCCCCTCATAAAAGAAATGGAAGTTGATTTGGGGAATTTTGATTCATTTGTGATTTTTTTGTGATTTTCTAAAGAAAAAAAAATTTGAATAATATTGCACAAATTTTATTTCATTTTCAATAATGATATGATGACTAATTGATGATAATGCCCCAATTGTAGAAAAATTAGGTGAATATTTTTTACACTAGGTAAAAAAATGTGATAAAAAGTCTCCTTTTTAGGTCAAAAGGCTATATAAAAGAGTAAAAAAATCATTTTCACTATTCATTTTCACCCCTCATTTTCACTTTTCACTCTGAGTCTTCTAGTGATATAGCAGCAATGGTGATCCATGTTCAAGAGCATAGGTTCGAGAGAAGTCACAGATTTTAGCGCACATGTGACAATGGTGTTATCTCTATTGAGCATTTATGGTTGTCATTAGTATCAAAGGTTTGTAAAGATATCGGTCAGTCACTTACATTGAGCAAATCGGTAACTAGAAGCAAGACAGACTAGTCGGTAAAGCATTTACACCAAGCATCAGATAGTTTACCGAGCAACAGCATCACCGACACCAACAGACAGTAAACACCGAGCATCACAGTATACACCGAGCAGTTTATACAGTGTTTACAGAGGATCACAAAAAATGGCATAGTAATCTGAAATGACACATACTTCTATGCAAACAGTTACAACGGTTCATAAAATGTTTTACCAAGATCAAGGAATAATTGATGTGATGATATTCATTAAATCTAATGTATATCTTTTCTAATAGTTGATCTAGGTTATTATTGTACACTATAGATCTTAGGGTTATGACTATGTTGTGTAACCTAATTTTGTTAAAATGGCAAAAATATAACACTATATATTTGTGTGTTCGCATCATTTTTGGTGTGAGCTGATATATGAATCACGGAGCACTTCAAGCACTTGCCTAACTTCAAGTCTATCAGTTAACAGAGCAGAACCGAGTAAAGAGGAATTCAAATTGAGTAGAATCAGAAAAGGCTACCGAGTAATTCAGAGCAAAGATTCATCACAAGTGAGGTGATATTTTATCAGACCTTATAGATCTGTATCAGACAATTGAGTTGTCAATTAGCAAATAATTACCTATTTCTTTCTAACAATTGTAATAGAGTTTTGGATAAAATCTATTAGCAGAGTAGACTTAACAGTCTTAAGTAAATATCTTAACCGAGTGCACACTTCATTAGTGTTGTTAAAATCCTATAACTAGGTAGATCTAGCTGATCTAACATGTCACTCCTAACAGGGTGAGATCACTAGAAGTGATCAAAACTTGTAGCCCTAATAGGCAAACCTTCTCTATCTGCAGTAGTGAAGAATTTGTGGGTGTCATCCCCACCGCAGTTTTTTACCTTCTAACAAGGGTTTTTGCGTTACCAAAATACTTGTATCATGTGATTGTCATATTGATTTCATGTTGTTTACTTTCATAAGTTAAATGAATGATTGATTCATTCAGTTAGATTCAAGTTATTTTGGTCAGTTATTACTGTTTACAATTATATATCTGAAAGGTTTACAAGTAAAGTTTTTGAAGGTACTGATTCACCCCTCCCCTCTCAGTACCTATCTCTCCTAATTCCAACAATTGGTATCAGAGCACAGTTCTCTTATTAAATAGTTTAACCACTGAAGGGTAAAGATCTAAGTCATGGAGAGATACAAGCTTGATAAGACTTGAGAATCAGAAGATACAAATGCAGATGTTTATTGAATAGTACAAGCAAGCCAAGGAAGGACTAAAGAAATTACTGGTTGAAAGGAAGAACCTAGCTATTCTACAAAATGAGATCGGTTACCATGAAGAACCTATTGATGAAATGTTCAAGCATATTGGATCTAGTTCTGGAAGCATCTCTAATGGATCTGAAAGCATAATCACTGATTTATCTGAAAGGAATCAACATTTAACTAATCAAGTGAAATCACTACAAATCGGTCAAGAATCTCAGATGGTGAGAATGGTAGAAACAATAAACAATGCTAGACAAACTGAGCAAGAAAGGAATCTGGATATTGATGACCAAAGACAGATGACTGAACAACTTCAAGCAAAAGAAAGTGAAATACAGAGACTCACTAATCATCATTTCCAAGTAACTAATCAAATGATTATTGTGAATCAAGAGGTAAACCGAGTGAATGGAGAATTGTCAAGAAGACTAGAAGATGTTGCAAGACTCAGAGAGGAGAATGAGAAGCTGAGAAATGAAGTAAAAAATCAACAGCAACAAAATGAAATGAAGAAACTTGCTGAGGACAGTTCTAAGAAGATTGATGATTTTCTGACTAATCAAAGAAGATTTGGGAGTAGAGCTGGTATAGGCTACACCGGCGAAGGAGAATCATCACAACAAGCTGAACAAGTCAACAACAATCAAAATCAAAAACCTAAAGTATTGGTATGTTATCATTGTGGCAAACCAGGACATACATCTAATGTGTGTAGAAGCAAAGCACAAGGTAAACCTCTTGTCACTCATAAGTTTAATGGATATTGTTATTACTGTGGTAAGTTTGGACATCTAGCTTATGAATGTAGAGCTAAATAGGATGCTATTGCTAACAATACCACTGTGGAGAAAATATGCTATACTTGTAATAAACATGGACACACTGCACAAGAGTGTAAGGCTAAGATGAAGCAAGTATGGTCTCCTAAGCAGAAAACACAGTGAAAGCCCTATCAACCGACGAGACAAGGTAACTCTTATGTTTGGGATTATAATACATGGGCTAACTACACTGCTTGTGGTAGATATGGACACGTCACAGCAAATTGTTACAGAAAGAGTCGGATTGGACAATCAAGAAGCTGGACAAGCACTGGAATGGCTTGTATGCACTGTCATAGGGTCGGTGATTTAAGCAAGAACTGTAGAGACCAAGCACCAGATGAAAACCATATATTTGAGAGTGGATATACTATTGCAGATATTACGAAGTTAAGGAACACTATGTGGAAGAAGGCATCTAATGAGAATGTTGACTCAAGTAATGTTGTCGGTGAAACCTCGTCCACTGGATTGGGTGACATTGGTACCTCCACTTAAGGTGAAATAGGTATGTATGGGACTGACATTTCAAATGATCACATTTTACATACAGTTCCTTATACATGATGTACTAATACCAAATCAGCATGAATAAAGATGCACTATGGTTTATATATGTTATACAGTCGGTAAAAGAGAGACCGAGAGTTGGTTACCCGTCGGTAATCACTATTTAAGGTTAACCGAGCACATGTATCAACTGACAAAGAAATCCTATGTTAACTGAGTGGATAAAAATTTTAGTTTTCACCGAATTGACAGCTATTTTGTACCGTAAGTTAGGTCAAGCATTTATTGCATGAAAGTTTGAGCGGGAATACCGAGAAGTCTATAAATACACGGGAAACAGAGTTCATTATTACATTGCGATTTCAAAGAGTGGAGATTTCACAGAGAAGAGTTTGAGATAGAAGATTTTCAGAAGGATTCAAGGCTACTATAGATCAAACCAACATCACTCTTCGATGATTTCGAGTAAGTTCATTTTCTATCAAACACTTTTTATCTTGCTACTTGCCGAAACCCTAGAATCGATTTATGGCATCTACATCATCTACAAGAAAATCACAAAGTATTGAGGAGGAAGCTGATCTAATTGTTAGGGAAAATTTCAACAATCAGAGACCTAGTAGTTAAATTTGTAGCACATGTGATAGGGTACAAGATATTTCAATCAAGCAAACTCAACAGCGTACCCTGCAACACAGTAAACATGGCGCATAAAATTGTGAAGAAAGATCACCAGGTTGATCTTGCCGAGGTACTGTTTCATCAAATATAGGACAATATGAAGACAATAAGAACAAACAAGTCTAATACCTGTAAGTTCAGATCACTACTTGTTTGCATATTTTTCTATCTACAAAAGTATGTACCTGGCGTTGGTAAAGTAAATTGGAAATCAGATATACCAATAGCGAAATAGATTAATGATATGATGAGTAAGCTAGAAGATAAACTGAATACAAAGTTTGATGCATACTTCAAAGAATTTTAGACTAAAATGCATAAAAGAAGCAGAATTCTGAGGGAATTAGTTGAAAATTTTGAGAATGATATATGTTTTGTAGTCAACACATATTATACTATGATAAAAGCAGTTGAACCTAGAATAAAATGGTTGGCACCAATGGGTTATGAAATGAACCATGATTTCACACTAAAATCTATTAATGCACTGCTTGCATTACCAAAAGATCCCATTGCCACTAGGTTCGGAGTATATGAAGAAGCCAAATCTAGAATCTCAATAGGTATAGAGATCGGTAAAATATTTAGAAAGGAAAAGAAGATGAGGAAAGATCTCGCTGCTAGATTTGGAAATGTCTCTAAAACACTTGAGGAGACACCGGTTGAACAGGCAACCAAAGGCCAGTTACAGTTGGCTGACAAACCATATGATAGTGAGGAGACCGAGTCTAACGAAGAAGAAGATCCCACACTAGTTCCTCCACCTAAAATTCCTATGAAGAAGTAATTACCAGTACAAGAAGGTATGAAGACAAGATCATCAACTGCAGCTTCACCACCTGAGAAGAAAGAAGCATAGAAAGTAACAAAACTAAGGGTAGCTACACCGACAAGGAAATATATCAAGAGAAAGAACAAGGTTGTAGCTGAGGCACCAAAGAAAAGGAGAAAACTGATCAGATGTAAAGAAGATCTTGAGGAGACTAAGACTGAAGATGACGTCAATCAATTCAAGGTGGTCAGTAACAAGGTAAAAACAAAAGATGAAGTTATTGAAGAAATAATTGAAAACAGAGATCTTACTGATCCCGAAATAGACAGATTTGACAAGATGTCAAATGAAGATCAAACCAAGATAGAAGAGGCTATCATCCAAATGATGATAAAATTCAAGAAAGTTCCAATGGAATTTTCCTGTGCCTTACCAAAGAAGCTGGATGACAAGATTACTAAAAAATGGGCTATTGTACTAGACACCAAGAAAAAAAAAAGAGAACGATCTCTAGTTCGAGCAGCCCCACATCTAATCTATGGAGAACTTAGTGATTACATGACCAAATACCAAGCAAGATTTATGATCAAGAATCGAGCCATGATGATAATGGATGAAAATGTGGCAGATATGGATACCACAAGTGATTCTTTATGGACATCAACTTTTAAGGCCGAATAAAAAGCTGAGCAAGAAGCATTCTTAAACTTGTCTAAGAAGAGACAAAATTCCAAAGGTAAAGGTATTTGCATTGATGAGGGAACAACAAAGCAAACTAAGAACACCGGTATATCAGTTATCGAGGTAATTGATATCACCGAGCAAAAGGAAGAAATAAGCGTTTCACAGGATGCACCGGATAAAGTAGAAATTCAAATGAAGAAGAAAATCGATGACAATGTACTCATTGAGGACATCACAAATGGTGATCCTAATGACAAGGATGATGAGGATGTGAATATTGCACCTAATCAAGATGAAGTACTAGACAATGAATGTCTATTTACATCACTACTAGGTGAACTTCATGTACTTGCAGAAGCAGTCAAAATTCTTTCACAAGTACAACCTGATAGCTCAAACCTCAAGCAACACAAAGACACAACCAAGGTACAAGAACCTAAAACACATGCAAAGACAAATGAACCTAATCAAACAGAGGCACCTTCTACTAAGACAAAGGCAACAGATGAGACAAAGGAAATAGAGGTGATCCCACCTGACACCACATCCAAGGCTCCCACTCCATCAACCGAGACTACAACACCCAAGGAGTAGAAGAAGGAAGAAAGTGTGTCAACCGGGAAGGATACTCCAAAATCTGGAGACAAAACTATTGCTATTATTGAGAAGAAATCACCTCTAGCACCGGAGAAGAAGAAGAAAAATAAAGGAAAAGGGTCGGTCACCCTAGATGAAGTGATCATTATTCTTGAGTGTGACCTGAGGACCCTAAGCCCCGAAGAATTGAGTAAATATGGGGAATTATGTTCAATAAAGGAAGCTCAAGAGAAGTTGAAGCACGAACACAAATGAAAAGAAATATTAACAGATGTGAAGGATATCCTACAACAGGTAGTACTAAGGTGAATATTGATGAGGATACTCCTATCATAGATCAACTTGCTACACTTGCCGAGAAGATCAATGCCCTGGACACTGATGCAGATAAACAGATTGAAGAAAGGGCAGAATCTAGGATACAGCACAAACTGGCAGAGAAAATAAGCCTAGAAGTGGCAATGAAGAAGGTCAAATTATCTGAGGTAATCACCAAGATAAAAACTATCACCCAAACAATTTGTCAATATTTACTGAAGCTTTTTACTATAGACATCTTCACTGTTGAAGACAGTGAGAAGATCAAAGGATCGGAAGCAAAAATAAAGTTAAGTACAAATGCATCTATAACCGAGCCTAATGTTTTCTCAAAGCACATTCATCGAGTTCAGGAACTCAGGCGGTTAATAGCAGATTTGAAGAAACAAGAAGAGCACATAACAGATCAGGTTATTGAGTTACAAACAGAACTCCTGCCATACCTGAAAATTTTTTAGGCACACATTGTCAAAGTTGAACAACTCGTTGCAACACCAGAAATTTTGGTGTTAGATAACATCTTTGACATGCATGCACAAGTCATTCTTGAGCATATTTCTCTCACCAACTTGAAAGAGGAATGGGAAAACCTCTTGGAGTCAGTGAAGAAAACCCACCAGCATATTTTTTACAAAATGTGAGTATACTACTTAATTTTTGTATTTGGCATTACTATCCAAAAGGGGGAAAACAATGTATAAGTCATTATGCCAAATATGTACATAGATGCTACGTATACTACATATTACCGAGAGAATGCACCGAGGGGAAGTACTTAGTACTTAGAAAAATTTTGATGTGTATATGTATATGGCGGAGATATAAGTTATATATAGAAAATTTTGTCTATATACATTCGAAGTTTTGATACTAATGCCAAAGGGGGAGATTGTTATCTCTATTGAGCATTTATGGTTGTCATTAGTATCAAAGGTTTGTAAAGATATCGGTCGGTCACTTACATTGAGAAAATCGGTAACTAGAAGCAAGACAGACTAGTCGGTAAAGCATTTACACCAAGCATCAAATAGTTTACCGAGCAATAGCATCACTGACATCGATAGACAGTAAACATTGAGCGTCACAGTATACACCAAGCAGTTTATACAGTGTTTACCGAGGATCACAAAAAATGGCATAGTAATCTGAAATGACACATACTTCTATGCAAACGGTTACAACGGTTCATAAAATTTTTTACCCAGATCGAGGAATATTTGATGTGATGATATTCATTAAATGTAATGTATATCTTTTGTAATGGTTGATCTAGGTTATTATTGTACACTGTAGATCTTAGGGTTATGACTATGTTGCGTAACCTAATTTTGTTAAAATGGCAAAAATAGAACACTATATATTTGTGTGTTCACCTAATTTTTGGTGTGAGATGATATATGAATCACAGAGCACTTGAAGCACTTACCTAACTTCAAGTCTATCAGTTAACATAGCAGAACCAAGTACAAAGGAATTCAAATTGAGCAGAATCAGAAAAGGCTACCGAGCAGTTCACAACAAAGATTCATCACAAGTGAGGTGATATTTTATCAGAACTTATAGATCTATATCAGAAAATTGAGTTGTTAATTAGAAAATAATTACCTATTGCTTTCTGACAATTGTAATAGAGTTTTGGATAAAATCTCTTAGCAGAGTAGACTTAACAGTCTTAAGTAAATATCTTAACCGAGTGCACACTTCATTAGTGTTGTTAAAATCCTATAACTAGGTAGATCTAGCTGATCTAACATGTCACTCCTAACAGGGTGAGATCACCAAAAGTGATCAAAACTTGTAGCCCTAACAGGCAAACCTTTTCTATCTGCAGTAGTGAAGAATTTGTGGGTGTCATCCCCACCGCATTTTTTTACCTTCTAACAAGGGCTTTTGCGTTACCAAAATACTTGTATCATGTGATTGTCATATTGATTTCATGTTGTTTACTTTCATAAGTTAAATGAATGATTGATTCATGTAGTTAGATTCAAGTTGTTTTGGTTGGTTATTACTGTTTGCAGTTATATATCTGAAAGGTTTACAAGTAAAGTTTTTGAAAGCACTGATTCACCCCTCCCCTCTCAGTACCTGTCTCTCCTAATTCCAACAAATGGACCCCCGATGAGTACTTTGATCCATCCTTGTTTTTTATTTTCCCATTTTACTAAAAAAATCTGAATTCTTATGCATTGTTATGCTCTGTTTTTGCCAATTTTATGAAATAGTGTGTAGGATCAATTTTAATAGCGCATAGAAAAATATTTTAGTGCATCTGCACTAAAATAGCACTTATGATAGGTCAAATAGCACATATAAACATGTTCCCTAGGAGTCTTTTAGCGCGTTTGAGAGGTTTAGTAGCACGTATGAATAGATCAACACAAACAATAGATGTAGTAGTGCTTACACCATTTTAATGGCACATATGATGAGAAATAACGTGTATAATATGTTTTAACAAGTGTGATAATTTTTTTGCGCATATGATAAACAGAATAGCACTTAGGTCTTTTGATGCATATAATAAGATGAAATAACACGTAGCTATTTTTTAAAAAAATTAACCTAATTGATTGATCTATCTAATTTAATTGATTTCTATGATCGATTGATGGATGAAAACTATTGTTTGTTATGAAAACAAGTATTGTGATGTCAGTTTGATCATGTTTTGATGAATGTTGATTGTCAATCCTGATAAAATGATATGATTGATTTGATATTTTTCCGTCTTCTATGATTAGAACTAGGAAAAAATGATGTTGTTCTCTAGGCGAACGATAGGATGATAGGTTTTTTAATTGACTTGTGATGATCCACTTAGATGATTGTTTACTGATGTGATGTCACTTGATTCAACATATTCACCTCTGAAAACTATGAGTCCAGCATTTATATCTATGGTACTTAGATATGGTTGAGTAGTTGACTGCTCAAGAGCAAAAACTTATCGGTCGTTGTGGTTTGTTCTTCCTCATACACATGCCTTGAGTCTATGTGAATCGAGGTCTTATCATGTTGTTATGACAGAGCATGGGCACTCCGACCATAACACTTTCCATTTGGTTATAGGTGAGATGACAATCACCCCTAAGGATATGTATAGATTGCTCAAGATTCTGACACAGGGTGATCTAGTATACTACGATTAGGTTTATGATGGCTCAGTGTGTGGACGAGTCTTTGCAGATGCTACTATTGGCAATGAGAGCATCCCCTAGGAATAGTTTGTCTCTTTTCCTACGCTTCCTATAACTTTGAGTATATTGATCAGGGGATTCCTATTACCAGATCGAAGAGGACATGGCTTCATTATTGGTTGGGGAAGGATCTTAGAGGACATCATTGATCATCTACGTAGATTTGACTGGGTTTCTTGTGCCCTTGCACACTTATACCATGAGTTACACCATGTGGTTTATCGTCATGGTGTTTCATTATTCATAGGTTCTAGTTTGTTATATCTCTAGACTTGGGAGCAACTTCCTATCCTGAGGCATATTGTGGCCATATGCATATATTTATGATGGAGTAGTTGTCTAGCGTCACTTGGGAAAACTAGATTATTGGCGACGCATGATAGATGACATTGATCAGGTCCGATGGAGACCATATCTCAGATGTGAGCCATGGCGAGAGGATGATTCAGAACTTATTTTCATGTGTTATGTCTTGGTGGATGATTAGGTAGACTACATTGGTTAATGAGAGATTTTGTTTCCACGAGATACTCTGATAGTTTGGCTGAGTATAGGGCATGCATGTTAGGAATAACAGTCCACCAATACAACTGAGAGGGGGGGTGAATCAGTTGTATGATAGATTATTAAACTTTAAACTTTGAATAGCAGCAATATCTAATCAAATGAACATAATAAAATGCCAACACAATAACACAATATTTGTTGTCGAGGAAACCTTGTTAAAGGTAAAACCTTGGTGGGAATTAACACCCACTAATGATGTACTAAGAGTATAGTATCCTTGTTAGAAGATCTATCCCTATTAGGAGCTAATTAAAACATTACAGTACATAGTCCTTGTTAGAGGACAAACCCTGTTAGGAGTCAAGAAATGAGATAGGCTCACTGCCCAAAGAAGGTTATGACCACCTTCAGAACTCACTATTCGCAACACAAGTGTATATAAAGAAATACACAATCTTTGAACTATCTAATAACAATTGTCTTTGCTTGATCAGTTCCAATGAAGTATATAAGTTATCCTCTACTCGACATCTAGCAGACACAAGCTTGCATCTTCCATAATCTTTTGTTACATCACATACATGCTACCATATCTTTTCAAAAGAAAAGATCTTACATAAATACCCTATTACAAAATAAACCACCTGGTCGGCCAACTAGGCTTTCCTAATATACAAATAATTACATAACTCCTTGCTAAGATATACATGGTATCTCAAACAAGTATACAATAATTACAATTCAATAATCAAGGACTGACATCCATAATTCATGCTCGCCATTCATGATACACACTACAACTCTCAAGTTGGCTTCCAGATAGGTCATCTCCAAAACACACACCACATATGACATCATCCTACTTTTCGTACCTTGCACAGACCATCGAACATTCTTTAGTACCCTATCTGTCATCCCTTAATCTCACATACACTTAATCCTCATCGCCTATAAGATATACTCAAAACTCAGAGAGTTACTCTGTCAACTTCCATTGTCATTGTCCAGTAGCCAGTCTTCACCAAACCTTTTGTAACTCAACCAATATGCAATATTACATCATATGATCTTAGATATAAGATCACAACACCTTCCTATACACACAAATGACTTCACACATTCTGAAACATCCATATAGTATCCATAGACTGTAATAACCAACCTGTTCTCTTCACAGAAACATATGTTGACATCAGTGACAAAACATGAATGACAATAGCAGTAATTCCAACATCACTCAACGTAGTGATTGAACATATTAAATTTATCCAACAATCTCCCCAATGCATTATCAATATCCAACAATCTCCCCCTTTGGTATTGATGGCAACATATGGGAAAACCCATCAACCCAAAAATATTCTCTCAGTACCTTTACCACATAGTCTCTTTCCCCAATACATAGTCTCTTTCCTCTAGGATTTTCATAGTCTCTTTCCTCCTTTGACAACAATAGCAAAGGGTGCCATAAGTCATCAACTATCTTCCACAACTGTCTTCAATGATCACTCCCCCTGAGGAGTAGATCCCTACATCAAGTCCAGAATATGATAAGGCTCTAAAAACATCTGGACTGATGCATCCATGCATCATTTAATTCTAACTAGGAGGGGCCTGCACCCCAAGCATACCTCTGAGATACTCAAAGGCATATTTTGGAAATGGATTTGTAAAGATGTATGCTATCTATTCCTTTGTGCTAATGTATTCCAACCTTATTTCCTTCTCTGCTACCTTATCTCTCAAGAAGTGATACTTAATAGAAATATGCTTAGTTTTAGAGTGCATCACGGGATTCTTTGACATGTTTATTGTACTGGTGTTATCACAATGGATAACCACGGGTTCATCAAAAGTTATTCCAATATCTTTCATCATTTGTTTCATCCAAAAAATTTGAGTGCAATTAATAGTAGCAGAAACATACTCAAATTCTACAGTAGATTGAGCTATACAATCTTGCTTTTTACTCAGCCATGAAACCAACTTTTTCCCAAGGAAAAATGCACCTCCACTAGTACTCTTCATGTCATCAATACTCCCTGCCCAATCAGAATCAGTATAAGCATGAAGTTCAAAGTCATCATTTCTATCATACCATAAGCCATATTCCATTGTTCCTTTCAGATATCTAAATATCCTTTTCACAGCAGCTAGGTGTGTCTCTTTAGGTTCTACCTAATATCTAGCCACAATTCCAACAACATTTGCAATATCTGGTCTAGTGTGAGTCAGATATTGTAATCCACCAACCATTGATTTGTACTTGGTCTGAAAAAACACACTTTGTCTCATCATTATTTGTTAATTTATGACTAGTCAACATGGGTGTACCAACTGGTTTGCAATCTTCCATTTCAAACTTTTTTAGCATTTCTTTAAGATACTTAGTCTGAGAAATAAAGATCCCATTCTTACTCTGATTTATTTGTAGTCTTAGAAAGAATTTCATTTCGCCTATCATGGACATCTCAAATTCATTTTCCATCTCTTTAGAAAATTTCTTACACATTTCATCCTTCCCTCCAAAGATAATATCATCAACAAAAACTTCTATTATCAGAATTCTATTTTCGCTAGTTATTAAATACAAGTTACTGTCAGCATTACCTTTTCTTAACCCAAGGTGAAGTAAGTATTTGTCTAAGTATCATCGATGCAAGTTCTACATCACCTTGTTCTTCCTCATTTTCATCATCACTAACATCTTCAAGATTTCTTCTTCTACGTTGGGCTGTCTCAACGGCTTCTAATCTAGAAGCAAGTTGTCTCAACATGTCTTCCAATCCTGGATCCACATCTCACCTCCCATGAACCATCTTGAAACCCTTGGCAATTGCAGGCCAGATCACAATCTTCTACCCCACAACAAATTATCTAGGGTTTGACAAGAAGGAACCCTCAAACCTAGATTCTCAAAACTAGATCCAAATCTCACCTTTGCTCTGATACCACCTGACGCAAGGCAGAGGAGGATGAGGGGCCAAAGGCACACCCTAACCAAGATCTACCTTGCAGAGATCACACACAGAAGAAACAACACAAATGAGAGAGAGAATGCAGATAAGATCCTTTATATTTTATCAAATAGATTCATACATGTCGGGTTGTAAGGCCTTCCCGATTAGGGCCAAATATTACAATTCAATTACAATAGTCCTCGAACATGCAAGGATTCAGAAACTCTCTTTCATCTTCTAACTTCTATCTTCTAAAAAAACTTTTTCTAAACTACAACCAACAACTATAATATATACAAGAGGCTACCGAACAAGTTGGCCTTTAGATCCACCATTAACGGAAGGAACGACTAGACCTAGGTCCACATGCTTCCCAATGATAGATACCAACATTAAATTCATGACCAAAATTAAGTGCACAAGTCAGTCTCAACAGAAAACCAAACGAAACAACTTGGTAAGCAAGGATAACCGAGCGCCAGGGAATTAACTGACCAACTCGGTTAACGAAGGAACCAAACAACTATCAAGCCAACTCAGTTAAAGAAGGAACCGAGAAACATAAGAAAACTCAAACTTGTTTTTGGTGACACAAGATTTCCAAGGACCCGAGATGCTCCTGCATCACACGGTCAAAAAGGATAGCTTCTAAGTCCTAATGTGTTTAGTAAGGGCCTTCATTCATGGCCACCCCTCGTAGTTCCACAAGCGGAATTAAGACCTTTCATCCCTACAAGCACCCAAGATGTATAGTTCTCACAAGCAAGATTTAGACCTCTCGGCCCTATAAAAAATGAATGTATTCCCCTTCTAACCTTGTAAACAAGATTACAAGCACCCCAATCAAATGTAGTCTTGCTTAGCAAGATATAGACAATCTTCCTTCTTTTTTTGTTTCACCCTTGTTGGGTTTGTTACTATCAAATTCTGACCGTTTCTATTTTTGCTTGTTCTTTCTTTCTTTTTTTGTGGGATTGAAGGTTGGTTTTGGAAAGAGGAAAATCTGTTTGATTTAGGGGAGATATTGTTTGTAGAAGTTTGGCATTGTAGATTTTATTTTTTCAGGAAATGAAAGGACGACATTACTCTGTTTATGTTTCCCTCTTATTTTTTATTTATGTATTTTTGGATACAATGAAACTAAGCTATGCTTCATTTAGTTAAGAATTATTTGTTTTCTTGTGATGGATAAAGCATCTATGACTCTTTTTTTCAAAAACATGGTCTTACACGGATTTTATGAATGCAAATTATTGAATAGTTTTCTCTCTCTGCATCAATGACCAACTCCCTAATATGTAACATTGGTTCATCATTGTAAAGCCTAAGTTCAAAACAAGTAGCACAAAGGATCAACGAGTCTTTGATGCAAAAGAAATTGTGCTTAGCAAAGATGTGTGAGAGTGCAGCTGCAGACAACAATGAAGTAGATACCAAAATCTGCATAACACTACATAGAGCGCGCACTCAAGCCAACACACAACAAACTACCACAAGACAAGTTAAACTCACATGTAAGAAACTTACATCCATTTTTTGGTGATGCAAAATTTTTCCAACCCAAAGATGCTCTTGCACCAAGAATGAAATTCGTTATTGGTTTTTTCAACAACTATATATTGCATGTACTAAACAAAATTACTTACTAATTTGCAGATTATACTAGAAAAACATCTTGTGGCCATAATTTACATAAAAGACATTTCCAAAGCACTGTTGTGAGAATGGATTCATGTACATTATGTGATGCTTACCTATAGTAACATGTAAAATGCCACGCTTTATAGCTGCCTTGACATAAATTTTACCCAGAATTTGATTTATTTTTTGTCAATGCCACTATAAATATCAAAATTGAAAAGGGAACAACCATACCAAATCCCACTCAAGAAAAAGAAAGCCATACTAGTCACCATTTCAAAAAAGACCATGTATCTTAAATCCACTTGGTGAAAGCCAAATGATTGTTAGATATTGGAGAGCAAATTGGCTTTGCTAGGATTTTGCATGTTGTACGACTTTCTTTCTGTTTACAATCTTTGTGTATCAATTTTTCATACCACATTAATTGCGAGAATAATAGGGGTATATTATGGCTATGACCAACTTTAGCCCAAAAGTTGATGTTGGTGCGGGAGTTGTTGCAACGGATGCTCATGGCGCCTCCTCCGAACAAACACCCTCGCAAGTTTGTTGAAAAAGTGTTTCGAGAGGTATGCCCTCCCCTTATATTGTCCTTAATATCCAAGATTTTGATAGTGCTTGTGACTGGCTTGAAAAGAACACTTTAATAGGTTATTTTGTTGGGAGAACTCCTAAAAGCATGTTGAAAGACTAGGTGGCCAAGGCTTGGACTCTTCACGGAGTTCAACTTGATGGTGTTCAAATCCTTACTAAGGGATTTTTTTGTTTCATTTTTCAAACCCTACTCAAGTTGACACGGTTTTTAATTGTGGACCCTAGAAAATTAGGTCATCTTTGCTTGCTTTCCACCGTTGGTCTCGGGACTTTACTATCTCCGACAACATAAGCGTAGGGTCCTAGTTTGGGTGGAATTTTTGGATCTTCCCTTGCCATGTTGGTCATTCATGCAATCCATTGCACAAACCATCAGTAAAGTGGTGTGCATGGAGCATGATTATTTTTTAATACTCATCCACAGAAACAAGTTTGTGTTGAAGTCAACCTTTCGAGGGACCTTAAAGAAATAGTGAAGATTCAAGTTGGTGCCACCACCTTCACTTAGAAGGTGTTATATCTAAACTTTCCCAAAACCTATTATAGGTGTCAGTCGACTAAGCATAAGATCAGAGATCACCCTCTAGTGGTGTCTCGCACGAAACCCCCAGTGAAGGATTCTTCTGCCAAATCTACATAGGCAGCCAAAAAAGAAGAATGTACTATTGTTGTCCGCAAAGGCAAGACTGCCTTAGCCCCCAAGCAAGCTTCAATGTTTGTGACTCCTTCACCAACGGTTTTTTCTCTGGTGCCTTCCATCGCTATGGTGGTTGAGCTCCCGCTTTCTTCGACTCATGTTTCAAACCCTACCTTGCAGGGGATAGAAGCTTCTACAAGTGTTTCTTAGCCCTCTTGGGTCTGCATTCCGCAGGCGACTTCTATGGTCATTTCCCAATCCTTGTGATGGTCTCGCAACCCTTTTGGGAATGTTGAGATTTCATATGGAAATTTGGAGAAGCATAGGGTTATTTCTAAGGGGATTTCTCCTCCTAGCTTCAAAGATAGTTCAACATTTTTGCATAATAGTTTCTCTTCTCTTGGGGATGAGGATGATATGCAAGCTCATTTTTTATGAATTTTCTCTCCTAGAATGTTCGAGGTCTCACTGACCTTCAGAAAATATTTTTTTCGAGACGCTGGACGTAAGATTGGTAACCTAGATATTCTCTCTCTCTAAGAAGTCAAAATTTCTAGTTTTTTGCTTACTGCTGCCTGTCGTGTTATTTGGCCGGATGGAGCAACTTTTTCTTCTCAGCATGAAGCTGGTCGAGGTGGTGTACTTACTCTCATCTCCCCTCATTTGTTATCTTCTGTTATTTTGCATGGCTCTGACCCCATGCAGAGAATTGTTTAGATTTTGTTGTCTTTCCATAATCATTCTTCATAGTTAATGTTTATGCTACCAATGTTGTTGTTGAGAGATCACACTTGTGGCATTGGATGGAAGATAACTTGCCACCTACCACCTTTGTTGTGTATCGGGACTTCAATATGGTTGAGATGGCATCTGATAAAGATGGGATTTTTCCATTTAGATGGACAACTAGGTAGAGAGAGGCATGGTACTTCATGCGTAATAAATTGGGCCTTTTTTATCCCAATGCTAACCATCATTGTCTTGGTGGGGTTTCGCACACTTGGTCAGTTTTAGAGCTGGATCTAATAGGATTTTTAAGAGGCTTGATTGTTTCATGATCATTTGGTGATCCAACCAAGCTGTGTCCCACTTTTAGGGACGAACAAAATTGGTGAGATGGGGAAAATAAAAACTTTAGAGTCTTCGTACAAAGTTGATAGTTCGCGTGAAGTGGTGGACCAACTTCGCGTGAAGTACCCTTGACAAGGGGCTTCACGCAAAGACCCCTCTTCATGTGAAGTACCCTACACAGGGGTCTTCGTGCGAAGAGGGTCTTCGAAGGAAGCCCCTTTGGGCCAGATTTTTTATATATTTTTGGCATTTTTTTTTAATTCTCATTGTTACTATCAAACTTTGCGGACGCCAGGCCTTGGAGCGAAGCACCTCAGCACCTTAGCATGCCAGCGCCTCCCGATCTTCTTCGAAAACTTCAAATTGTTAGCAATATCAGGTACACGCATTTTTCTCATTTTTTATTGTAAATAATATGTTTTATATTTATTTTAGTTAGTTATTTGTTTTAAATAAATTTTTATTTGTAGAAATGTTAGAAAATCGTAGTTAAATATTATCTAATATGTTAGAAATTAATAGTAGAATGTTAGAAAATCATAATTAAATATTAGAAAATGATAGAAATATTAAAAATCGTAGTATAAATGTTAGAATATGTTAGAAAATGGTAGAAAATCGTAGTAGTTTGTTAGCAACTATTAGAAAATATTTACAAAACATTAGAAACCGTAGTAGAAATGTTAGAAAATGTTAGAAAACATTAAGATCTTATAGAAATTATTTAAAACATTTGTTTTTAAATTTCAAGTTTAAAGTTGTAAATATTAGGAATCTCTCTCTCACATGTACACGCATTTTTAGTAAATATTAGTTAGTTATTTGTTTTAAATAATTTTTAGTTTGTCAAAATCTTAGAAAATTGTAGTTAAATTTTTTTAAATGATCTAGTAGTATGTTAGAAAATGTTAAAAAATTGTAGTACAATAAGTTTCTAGGACCCTTATTCCTCCCTTACGACATATTAAGACACTTAGGATCCCTTAGGAATCTCAAGATCTTATAATACATATTAGGATGTCCTATGACCCATTGATGTACATGTTAGGCTCCATTAATACATACAAGGACTCATTTTTTCCCTCAAGGCTCATTAAGACATTCTAGGATGAATTAATGTAACCTATGATCTCTTAGGATCTATTATGAGGCCTACAACCCCTTAAGACATTCTAGGACCATTACGTATCGCTTATGACATCTTACTTGACACATAGGACCCCTTAGGACCCATACAACTCATTATTATATCTTAAAATGTCCTAGGACACATTCATCTATCTTAGCTTCTATTAATACATATGTGAACCCATCGTTGTCTACAAGAACCCTTAAGACATACTAGTATCAATTAATGTAACCTAAGATCCCTTAGACCACTTATCACATCTACGACCCATTAACATTGATGGACCATTATACATCCCTTACGAAATTTTAAGACATATATGACCCATTCAGATCATCAAGACCCATTAACATATCTTAGGACACATTTATGTATCTTAGATTCAATTAATATCATACAAGGATCCACTAATGAAACCTAGGACCCCTTAGGACCTCTTATGTTACCCCCGACCCCTTAAGACACTCTACCTAACCCTTATCCATCGCTTGCATTATCTTAAGACACATTTAGGACCCATTGTTACCCACGACCCCTTAAGACACTCTAGGACCACTTATTACACCTACGACCCATTAACATTCTAGGACTCTTATCTGGATCCCTTAAGACCTCTTATGTTACCTACGACCCCTTAAGACACTCTAGGACCCTTATCTATACCTTAGGACCTCTTATGTTACCCACGACCCCTTAAGACACTCTAGGACCACTTATTGCACCTACGACTCATTAACATTCTAGGACTCTTCTCTGGATCCCTTATGAAATCTTAAAACAAATATGAAACCTTAGGACCCCCAACACCCATTAAAGAATCTTAGGATGTCCTAGGACCACTTAGACCACTTATCACATCTACGACCCATTAATATTATTGGACCATTATACATCCCTTACGACATTTTAAGTCATCTATGACCCACTCAGATCTTGAAGACCCATTAACATGTCTTAGGTTGTCCTATGACACATTTATGTATCTTAGATTCAATTAATACATACGAGGATCCACTAATGTAACCTAGGACCCCTTAGGACCTTTTATGTTACCCACGACCCCTTAAGACACTCTAGGACTCTTATCTATACCTTAGGACCTCTTATGTTACCCACGATCCCTTAAGACACTGTAGGACCCTTATCTATAGCTTATGACATCTTATGTTACCCACGACCCCTTAAGACACTCTAGGACCACTTATGTTACCCACGACCCCTTAAGACACTATATGACTTTTATCTATACCTTAGGACCTCTTATGTTACCCACAACCCCTTAAGACACTCTAGGTCATATTAGGTCCTAATAGGTCATATTAGGTCAT
Organism: Chamaecyparis obtusa; assembly: GCA_027943335.1. Classification (NCBI taxonomy): domain Eukaryota; kingdom Viridiplantae; phylum Streptophyta; class Pinopsida; order Cupressales; family Cupressaceae; genus Chamaecyparis; species Chamaecyparis obtusa. Next base: position 485,785 of record BSBK01004198.1, on the reverse strand, counting down.
ATTAGGAAACAAGGTATGTCTAAGTTGTTTCTCTCTCTAGATATTTCAAGTTGATGGTGAAGACTTGTCTTAATGTTCATCATGTAAATGTGATATTGTAATACCTAATTTTAGAGCTTATTAGACCTACTAAGACTAATTATTATCAATTAGGACCTATTAAGACTAATTAGAGGTCTAACTAGACCTATTAGGATCAAGTAGACCTAACTAGGACCTATTAGGACCAATTAAACCTATTAGGACTTTAACCAACATTAGTCTGACCAATTAGATACATTAGTCTGACCAATTAGATGTATTAGGACCTATTAGGTCCAAATAGACCTAACTAAACCTAGCTAGACCTATTAGGACCAATTAGATAGGTAACTAGATCAATTAGGACCTATTAGGAACAAAATTTAGGACCTATTAGAATTAACTAGACCTAACTGTACCAAGACCAATTAGGACCTATTAGGAACAAAATTTAGGACCCAATTATCTACCTAATTAGACCCAATTAGACCTATTAGGACCAATTAGGACTAATTAGTGTTATCTCTATTGAGCATTCAAGGTTGTCATTAGTATCAAATGTTATCAAAGATATCGGTCGGTCACTTATATTGAGAAAATCGGTAACTAGAAGCAAGACAGACTAGTCGGTAAAGCTTACACACCGAGCATCAGATAGTTTATCGAGCACCAATAGACACCGACACTGACAGATAATAAACACCGATTGTCATAGTATACACTGAGCAGTTTATACAGTGTTTACCGAGGATCACAGAAAATGGCATAGTAATCTGAAATGGCACATTCTTCTATGCAAACGGTTACAACATATCACAAAATGTTTTACCAAGAACAAGGAATATTTAATGCTATGATATTCATTAAATGCAATGTATATCTTATGTAATAGTATGATCTAGGTCATTTTTGTACACCATAGATCTTAGGGTTATGATTAAGTTATGTAACCTAATTTTGTTAAAGCGGCAAAAGCAAATCGCTATATAAATGTATGTTTACATCATTTTTGGTGTGAACTGATTCCGAGAACATATATATGTATCAAGGAGAACTTGAAGCATTTGCCTAACTTCAAGTCTATCAATTAACAAAGCATATTGCAGAGGATATCAGATTAAGCAGAATCAGAACAGGCTACCGAGCAAATTCAGAGCAGAGATTCATCACAGTCAAGGTGATATTTTTTCATAACTTTATAGATCTGTATCAAACAATTGAGTTGTCAATTAGTAGATAATTGCCTATTTCTTTCTAACAATTTTAATAGAGTTTTGGATAAAATATCTTAATAGAGTAGACTTAACAGTCTTATGTAAATCTCTTAACCAAGTGCACACTTCATTAGTGTTGTTAAAATCCTATAACTAGGTAGATCTAGCTGATCTAATATGTTACTCCTAACAGGGTAAGATCACCAAAAGTGATCAAAACTTGTAGCCCTAACAGAAAAATCTTTTCTATCTACAGTAGTGAAGAATTTGTGGGTGTCATCCCCACCGCATTTTTTACCTTCTAACAAGGGTTTTTGCGTTACCAAAATACTTGTGTTATGTGATTGCTATTTGATTTCATGTTGTTTACTTTCATAAGTTAAATGAATGATTGATACATGCAATTAGATACAAGCTATTTTGCAAAGTTTATCACTGTTTACAGTCATAGATCTGAAAGGTTTACAAGTAAAGTTTTTGAAGGCACTGATTCACCCCTCCCCTCTCAGTACCTATCTCTCCTAATTCCAACAACTGGTATCAGAGCTCAGTTCTCTTGTTGAACAGTTTAACCACTGAAGGGTAAAGATCTAAGTCATGGAGAGATAGAAGCTTGATAAGACGATTGAGAATCAAAAGATACAGATGCAGATGTTTGTTGAATAGTATAAGCATGCTAAGGAAGGACTGAAGAAATTACTGGTTGAAAGGAAGAACCTAGCTATTCTGCAAAATGAGATCGGTTACCATGAAGAATCTATTGATGAAATGTTCGAGCATATTGGATCTAGTTCTGGAAGCATCTCTGATGGATCTAAAAGTATAATCACTGATTTATCTGAAAAGAATCAACACTTAACTGATCAAGTCAAAGCACTACAAATCAGTCAAGAATCTCAGATGGTGAGAATGGTAGAAACAATGAACAATGCTAGACAAGCCAAGCAAGAAAGGAATCTGGCTATTGATGACCGAAGACAGATGACTGAACAACTTCAAGCTAAAGAGAATGAAATACAGAGACTCACTGATTGTCACTTCCAAGTATCTAATCAAATGATGACTGTGAATTAAGAAGTAAACCAAGTGAATGGAGAATTGTCAAGAAGACTAGGAGATGTTACAAGACTCAGAGAGGAGAATGAGAAGCTAAGGAATGAAGTGAAAAATCAACAGCAACACAATGAGATGATGAAATTGGCTGAGGATAGTTCTAAGAAGATTGATGACTTTTTGACTAATCAAAGAAGATTTGGGGGTAAAGCTGGTATAGGCTACACTGGCAAAGGAGAATTATCACAACAAGTTGAACAAGTCAACAACAATCAAAATCAAAAACCTAAAGTGTTGGCATGTTATCATTGTGGCAAACCGGGACATACATCTAATGTGTGTAGAAGCAAAGCACAAGGTAAACCTCATGTCACTCCTAAGTCTAATGGATATTGTTATTACTGTGGTAAGTTTAGACATCCAGCTTATGAGTGTAGAGCTAAACAAAATGATATTGCTAACAATACTACTGTGGAGAAAATATGCTATACTTGTAATAAACATGGACACACTGCATGAGAGTGTAAGGCTAAGATGAAGCAAGTATGGACTCCTAAGTAGAAAACACAGCAAAAGCCTTATCAACCGAAGAGACAAGGTAATTCTTATGTTTGGGATTATAACACTTGGGCTAACTGTACTGCTTGTGCTAGATATGGACACATTGCAGCAAATTGTTACAGAAAGAGTCAGATTCGACAATCAAGAAGTTGGACAAGCACTAGAATGGCATGTATGCACTATCATAGGGTCGATCATTTAAGAAAGGACTGCAGAGACCGGGCACCAGATGAAAATCATGTATTTGAGAGTGGACACACTATTGCATATATCATGAAGATAAGGAACACAATGTGGAGAAAAGCATCTAATGAGAATGCTGAATCAAGTAATGCTATCGGTGAAACCTTGTCCATTGGATTGGGTGACATCAGTACCTCCACTTAAGGTGATATAGGTATGTATGGAACTGATATTTCAAAATGATCACATTTTACATACAGTTCCTTATATATGATGTACAAATACCAAATTTGCATGAATAAAGATGCATTATGGTTTGTGTTATGAGCTAAGAATGTTATATAGTCGGTAAAAGAGAGACCGAGAGTTGGTTACCCGTCGGTAATCACTATACAAGGTTAACCGGAAAATAGTGCAAACTGATGAAGAAATCCTATGTTAACCGAGTGGATAAAATTTTTAGTTGTCACTGAGCTGACAGTTGTTTCGTACCGAAATTAAGTCAAGCATTTATTGCATGAAAGTTTGAGAGGAAATATCGAAAAGTCTATAAATACACGAGAAACAGAGTTCATTTTTACAATGTGATTTCGAAGAGCGAAGATTTCACAAAGAATAGTTCGAGCTAAAAGATTTTCAGAAGGATTCAAGGCTAATGTAGATCAAACCGACAACACTCTTCGACGATTCTGAGTAAGTTTATTTGCTACCGAACACTTTATTTACTTGCTGCTAGCCGAAACCCTAAATCTATTTATGGCATCTACATCATCCGCTAGCAAATCTCAAAGTGTTGAGGAAGAAGTTAATCTAATTGTAAGGGCAAATTTTGACGAACCTAAGTTCAAGCCACATCCCAAGGTTGCAGCACAAACAGATTTAATGGGTGCTTTCTCAAGCATACTAGATAGAGTTTTATTGAAAGAAGACATAAGAGCGTATATTCATTGCAAAATTGGAGAAGTAGGAGACTTTGAAACTGTTGCAACACATTCACTACTCTGTGGTACGAATGGAAAATTGAAACTAGAATACAAGAAGATTACAGAATCAGGGTTATCATGTATCACATACTATCTGCAATCATTTAAGACAGATTGGATCAGAATTGTATTGAGTAGTTATCACGATGGAAAATTTTGGCTGGATAAACCGATAGAGGTCACTAAGAAAATGATAAGTAGGGTTACTGGGCTCCCTACAACCGACAAGGCAAAAGCCTTCTGTAGTTCGTCACAACCTGATGTTGAGAAGAACACTGGAGCTCAATGGGACGGTCGAGCACTGAAGATTTTAATAATTAGAGACCCAACAGTTAAGTTCGCAACACATGTAATCGGGTATAAGATATTTCAATCGAGCAGAATCGACAACGTACCATGTAGCGTAGTAGACATGGCGTACAAAATTATGGACAAAGGTCACCGGGTTGATCTTGTCGAGGTACTATTACATCAACTACAGGAAAACATGAAGACAATAAGGTCAAAGAAGTCGAACACATGTAAGTTTGGATCGCTACTTGTGTGTATATTTCTCTTCATACAAAGTTTGTACCTGGCGTCGATAAAGTGAACAAGACAACAGATAAACCTATAACTGCACAGATTACCGAGATGATAAATAAGTTAGGAAATCAATTGAATATAGTATTTGATGCATACTTCAAAGAATTTCATACCAGAATGCATCAAAGGATTAGAATTCCAAGGGAATCAGTTGAAAAATTTGAAATGGACATTTGTTTTGTAGTCAACACAAATCATTCAATGATAAAAGTAGTTGAACCTAGAATAAAATGGTTGGCACCGATGGGTTATGAAATGAACCATGATTTCGCACTGAAATCTATTAATGCACTGCTTGCATTACCAAAAGACCACATTGCCACTAGGTTCAAAACATATGAGAAGGCCAAATCTAGAATCACTACAGGGATAGAGATCAGCAAAATGTCTAGAAAGGCAAAGAAGATGAGGAAAGATCTTACTGCTAGATATGGAGATGTGTCTGAAACACCTAAAGAGACACCGGTTGAATAGGCAACCGAAGGTCAGATAATGTTATCTGACAAGCCATATGATAGTGAGGAAACTGAGTTAGATAAAGAAAAAGATCCCACACCGGTTCCTCCACCTGAAGTTCCTATGAAGAAGCAATTACCAGTACAAGAAGGTATGAGGAAAAGATCATCAACTGCAGCTTCACCACCCAAGAAGAAAGAAGCAGAAAAGGTACTAAAACAAAAAGAAACTACACCAACTAAGACTTATGCAAAGAAAGGATCCAAGGTTGTAGCTGAAGCACCGAAGAAAAGGAGAAGACTAATAAGAGGTAGAGAAGACCTTGAGGATACTGAAACTGAAGATGACAAAAATCAATTCAAGGTGGTTAGCAATAAGGTAAAGTCAATAGACGAAGTCATTGAATATATAATTGAGAACGAAGACCTTACTAATCCGGAAATAGGCAGATTTGACAAGATGTCAAATCAGGATCAAACCAAGATGGAAGAGGCAGTCATCCAAATGATGATAAAATTCAAAAGAGTACCATTGGAATTTGCATGTTCATTACCAAAGGAGTTGGATGACAAGATAAATAAAAAATGGGGCTATGCACTTGAAACCAAGAAAAGAAAGAGAGAAAGATCTCTAGTTCGGGCTGCTCCACATCTAAGCCTAGGAGAACTTGATGAACTCATGGCTAATCATCAACAGAGATTTGTTGTAAAGAACTGAGACAGATGATATTGGATGAGAACGTGGCAGATGTAGAGGAGATTGGTGATGCCCTATGGAGAGCAATCATTAAAGCAAAAGAACAAGCCAAGAAAAAAGCATACTTAAACCTATCTAAGAAGAGACAAAATTCCAAAGGTAAAGGTATATATATTGATGATGGCATAGTAGAGAAGTCAAAGGATTCTGGTATATCAATTACCAAGGTAATTGATATCACCGAGCAAAAGGAGGAAATAAGTATCTCACAGGATGCACCGGATAAAGTTGAAATCCAAATGAAGAAGAAAACCGATGACGATGTACTCATTGAGGACATCACAAATGGTGATCCTGATGACAAGGATGATGAAGATGTAAGTATTGCACCCCTAAACACTCAAGATGTAGAACAAGTCACAGAATGTGCATCTACATCACTACCAGGTGAGCTTCCTGTACTTGCAGCAACAGTAGAAATTCTTTCACAGGAACAACCCGACGGCTTAGACCCCAAGCAAAACAAAGACATCACAAGGAAACAAGACACCAAGAAACCTGCAAAGACAGATGAGCCTAATCAAACAGAGGCACCTTCCACTGAGACAAAGGTAACATAAGAAACAAAGGAAACTGAGGTAATCCCATCTGACACCACACCTGAGGCTCTAACTCTATCAACCGAGACAACGACTACCGAGGAGCAGAAGAAGGAAGAAAGTGTGTCAACCAGGAAGGATACTCCGAGGACTGGAGACAAGTCTCTTGTTGTTACTGAGAAGAAATCACCATTAGTATCAGAGAAGAAGAAGAAAAAGAAAGGAAAAGGGTCGATCACCCTAGATGAAGTGATAGTTATTCCTGAGTGTGACCCAAGGACCCTGAGCCCCTAGGAACTAAGTAAATATGGGGAACTATGTCAAAGAAAGGCAGCACAAGAGAATTTGAAGCAAGAAACAAAATGAAAAGAAATCTTAATAGATGTGAGGGATATCTTACAACAGGTAGTACTTGAGGTGAACATTGATGAAGATACTCCCATCATAGATCAACTTTCTATATTGACAGAGAAGATCAATGCCCCGGATACTGATGCAAACAAACGAATTGAAGAAAGGGTCGAGTCAAGAATACAGTATAAACTAGCAGAGAAAATAAGCCAAGAAGTGGAAATAAACAAGGTTAAATTATCTAAGGTAATAACTAAGATCAAATCTATCACCCAGTTAATTTGTCAGTTTTTACTAAAGCTTTGTACTGTAGACAACTTCATTGTTGAAGTCAGTGAAAAGATAAAAGGACTGGAAGCAAAAATCAAAGTCAGTACAACTGTAGCTATAACCGAGCCAAATGCTTTCTCAAAGCACATTCACCGAGTTCAGGAACCTCGGCGGTTAATAGCATATTTAAAGAAATAAGAAGAGCACATAACAGATCAGATCACTGAGTTACAGACAAAACTCTTGCCATACCTGAAAATTTGAGGCACACATTGTCAAAGCAGAGCAACTTGTTGCAACACCCGAGATTTCGGTGTTGGAGAACATATTTGACATGCATGCACAAGTTGGTCTTGAGCATATTGCTCTCACCAACTTGAAAGAGGAATGGGAAAACTTGTTGGAGTCAGTCAAGAAAACCCACCAGCATATTTTTGAAAAGATGTGAGTATACTGTTTATTTTTTGTATTTGGCATTACTATCAAAAAGGGGGAAAGCAAATGTATATGTCATATTCCAAATAAGTCCATAGATGCTACGTATACTACATATTACCGAGAGCATGCACCGAGGGGGAGTACTTTAGAAATTTTGATAAGTATATGTATATGGCGGAGATATAAGGTCTATATAGAAAATTTTGTCCATATACATTCGAGTTTTGATACTAATACCAAAGGGGGAGATTTTTATCTCTATTGAGCATTCAAGGTTGTCATTAGTATCAAAGGTTATCAAAGATATCGGTCGATCACTTATATTGAGCAAATCGGTAACTAGAAGCAAGATAGACTAGTCGGTAAAGCTTACACACCGAGTATCAGACAGTTTACCGAGCACCAGCAGACACCGACACCGACAGACAGTAAACACCGAGCATCACAGTATACACTAAGCAGTTTATACAATGTTTATCAAGGATCATAGAAAATGGCATAGTAATCTAAAATGGCACATTCTTCTATGCAAACGGTTACAACATATCATAAAACATTTTACCAAGATCGAGGAATATTTAATGCTATGATATTCATTAAATGCAATGTATATCTTATGTAATAGTCTGATCTAGGTCATTTTTGTACACCGTAGATCTTAGGGTTATGATTAAGTTGTGTAACCTAATTTTGTTAAAGCAGCAAAAGCAGATCGCTATATAAATGTATGTTTACATCATTTTTGGTGTGAACTGATACGAGAACAGATATATGTATCAAGAAGAACTTGAAGCATTTGCCTAACTTCAAGTCTATCAGTTAACAAAGCAGATTGCAGAGGATATCAAATTAAGCAGAATCAGAACAGGCTACCGAGTAGATTCAGAGCAGAGATTCATCACAGTCAAGGTGATATTTTGTCAGAATTTTATAGATCTATATCAAACAATTGAGTTGTCAATTAGCAGATAATTGCCTATTGCTTTCTAACAATTGTAATAGAGTTTTGGATAAAATCTCTTAACAAAGTAGACTTAACAGTCTTATGTAAATCTCTTAATTGAGTGCACACTTCATTAGTGTTGTTAAAATCCTATAACTAGGTAGATCTAGTTGATCTAATATGGTACTCCTAACAGGGTAAGATCATCAGAAGTGATCAAAACTTGTATCCCTAACAGGCAAACCTTTTGTATTTGTAGTAGTGAAGAATTTGTGCGTGTCATCCCCACCGCAGTTTTTACCTTCTAACAAGGGTTTCTGCATTACCAAAATACTTGTGTTATGTGATTGTTATTTGATTTCATGTTGTTTACTTTCATAAGTTAAATGAATGATTGATACATGCAATTAGATACAAGCTATTTTGCAAATTTTATCACTGTTTACAGTCATAGATCTGAAAGGTTTACAAGTAAATTTTTTGAAGGCACTGATTCACCCCTCCCCTCTCAGTACCTATCTCTCCTAATTCCAACAATTAGAACCAATTATGACCAATTAGAACTAATTAGGACCTAATTAGACTCAATTAGAACCAATTAGGACCTAATTAGACTTAATTAGAACCAATTAGGACCTACTATGACCAATTATGACCAATTAGTCCACTAATTAGGACCTCTTATGTTACCCAGGACCCCTTAAAACACTCTAGGATTCTTATCTATACCTTAGGACCTCTTATGTTACCCATGATGCCTTAAGACACTCTAAGACCCTTATCTATAGCTTATGACATCTTATGTTACCCATGACCCCTTAAGAGACTCTAGGATCACTTGTGTTACCCATGACCCCTTAAGACACTCGAGGACCTTTATCTAAAGCTTATGACATCTTATGTTACCCACAACCCCTTAAGACACTCTAGGACCACTTATGTTACCCATGACCCCTTAAGACACTCTAAGACCCTTATCTATAGCTTATAACCTCTTATGTTACCCACGACCCCTTAAGATAGTCTAGGACCACTTATTGCATTTGCAACCCATTAACATTCTAGGACTCTTATTTGGATCCCTTAGGACCCCTTAGGACCTCTTATTTTATCTACGACCCCTTAAGGCCTAATAAGACCTCTTATGTTATCTACGACCCCTTAAGACCTAATTAGTACATCTTAGGACCCTTAAGACCTAATAAGACCACTTACGTGACCTAATAGGACCTATAATTTTATATATTTAGATATTTGTTTCCATTTTACATGCAGTTATAACATGTAATCAAGTACTTAATTATTAACACTTAAATTTCACATGTTATGTATCTAGATGGCTGATTAGGGTGCACCTCAGACTCCTGATATGCAGACCATTTTTCATATTACTGATACGGAGATGACTTGACTTAAAGAGTCTATACGTACGTCTTTAGCAGATGGTATATATAGAGATACTTTTGCTACTATATTGACCAGTTTGGAGACTATGATTGCCAAATTGAGGTCTCACTCCTCCTTCACGCCTCAGGTAGTTGAGACCATTTTTTGAGAGTTGAGGGACGAGATCTCGAGCGATGTTTCCTTGGCGACGGTTCAGAACCTTGTCCCCAAGGAAACCATCAAACAAGAGGTTCAAGTTGTACAGTCTCGTAGACAGCTAGTTGGGGACAGGACTCTAGCAGTGGCACCGGCGATGGCTACTACTGCAAATAGAGTCATCATTGCTTCTCAGAAGGGAGTTGTGGATAGTATAGGACAGATTGCTTCTGCAGCCACATCCATCATTTCAGATTCAGTGGGTAGATACATTTTGACTAGACCGAGTAGAGCCAGATCATCTTTTGAGGCTTCATCTAATACTACTATAGGTGTGACTGAGGAGACATATAGAGCTGCAGGTCTTCTTGTACCTGGAGAGATACGAGCACTGTCGGGTCATCATAGTCATTTAGATATGGCCCTTTACTTTTTGGAGATCTCCTGCAGGCCTATTCTCATATTGTTGACACGCACAGGATCCCAATACATTCAGTCATGGATTTCATTGCACTTGCACGGGGTCTTGCAGTTCCACCGATATAGGACACACCATCTACTAGTCAGGCACAGCATAGTGCAGAGCGTTGTGCACCCGCAGATCACTCTACAGCTGCAGAGCCAAGTATACAGGTTGGAGATGTATGCATCACCACTAAGAGCCTAGACACTTTTGATGAGCAGTTGCGTGGGTTGGGTCAGGGGGACGTTGGCACTGATGTCGAGTCATATATGGATATGTTATTGCATCCAGATGGTTCAGGATCTACATCACTCCCCTCCCAACTAGTGTCACCCCTACACTCCTCATTACTAGAGAGATTTGGGACCTTAGGTGGTGTGCGTGATGCAGTTTCAGTTGATGATACGATGGTGCAGCGTGCTGATGATCCTCCTGCTTCTGAAATCCAAGTACATATAAAATTTTCTTTTCTTTTTTCTTAGGAGTTTTAGAGAATAATTAATTGTAGACATGTGTATTGATGTTTGTTCAATGTATAATATTTTGTAGGCACAATTAGCAGAGAATGTTACCTCTAGTGTGGGCTCAGAGCATCTTCCTATGAGAGATCCATATGATGTGACACCTACTAGTGGTCAGGTAAGTTTTAGATATATGTATGTTTAAGCATGCATGTGTACACATGTATTTATATATTTTAAGTACTTTACATAATATATATACTATGCACATGTATATAACCAACTGTTGTACACTAAATTTGCAAGGGTTAGTCATTGCTTTACAGCCAAATAATGCTTTTCATAGGAGCGATTCAATAGATGTGACACCTAGTAGTGGTCAGGTAAGTTTTAAAAATATGTAAGTTTAAACATGCATTTATACTATTTTTATTATTTTAGATTATTATCATATACACATGCATTTATATTTGCAAGGATCAGTTGTTGTCTCACAACCAGAGGATACTTGTGGCAGTCTCTCAGAGGGTCACTCTGTTCGCATGCACCTAGATGACTCCCTAGTTTAGGACATGTTGCACATATCTTTTATTTGAGACTCATTATATATGTCATTAGTATATGTTTGATATTTTTAGTTTATGATTCAAGACATATATTTGATTAGATGTACTTATATTTTATTCAAGACATATATTTGATTAGAGACATATGATTTGAGACATATATTTGATTAGAGACGTATGTTTGATTAGATGATATGATTAGATAATATGATTTTATTTTATTTTATTTGATGATATATGATTTGATTAGATGGTTTTATTTTATTAGATGATATGATTAGATTAGATGATTTGATTAGAGAATTTTATATTAGATTAGATTAGATTATATGATTAGATTAGATTAGATTATATGATATGATTAGATTAGATTAGATTAGATGATTTGATTAGAGAATTTTATTTGATGATATATGATTTGATTTGATGGTTTTATTTGATTAGATGATATGATTTGATTTGATTTGAATAGAAATATGCAATTTTTAAAAATCATTGAAATATGCAATCTATAAAAATCATTGAATAATCAAAGTATACATGTAACTAATTCTAGAACTAACACATGTTGTAAGTAATCTAACTAATTTCATCATTTTTTAGTGTATTAAGGGGATCTAGAAATCATAAGCATCATAAAAAGTATCATAAAAATCATTGAATAATCAAAGCATACATAAAATCTTTAACTAATATGCAATCTATAAAAATCATTGAATAATCAAAATATACATATAAAATTCTATATATTAAAACCATTGAACCATCAAATAGGTCCATCATATATCAACAAATTATAGTCCATCATATGTTTAAATATATAAACAAAGTATAATGAAATTTAATCCAAAGATATCAAGTAGGTCCTAACACAAGAAATAAGTGTACATATTATACTTTTTAGACCAACTCAAGTGGTTCAGACCTTTCATGGAGAACATGTAATATTCTCTCATGATCCTCACTATCTAGTCTCCACTTGCGACGTCCACATTGAGATTTAACTGTACGAAGACAAATGGATGTGGCAACTACTTGGTGACTATATTGAAACACCTTATTGTCTGGTTCGTAATCAACAAAGTGAATACCATGTTGAATTACTTTGATTTGCTTCAAATATGTTCCCTCTAAAACAATTGAACTTGTAGGTCACAAATTTTAACAATATATAAATTTAAACAAACACAATTTGAAATTTGTTAAAAGGTTGAAATTTAAAATTTACAAATTGAGTTCAATATATTGATGTAAACCATATACAAACCTATGGGAAACAACATTCCATCACTTTCTTTAGGTTCAAGTAACTTCATCCTCTGCAATCCAACGGAATAAATAATAACCAACTCCTACATTTACACGCTCATCAATCACTGCAAAGACATCTCCTACACAATAAATTTATATATACATGTGTGAGATCTTAAAATTTACTTAGTTCAATATATAGATCTATCTATCTATCTATACATGCAGTTCAATGTACCATATAATGTGAAATATATATACTTACCAATTTTGACCAATCTTGAGATATGATCGTAATCAGTAGAAATCAAAGGGACATCATCGAAGTTTTCATCTTCATCTCTATCAAATGTATCAGTAACAACTAGTGGCACTAGATTCCATGCACCTACATATCCATGGTCGTGATTGATACATTCCTCATCATTGTCAGCAATGCAGTGACAACAAAAGCATGAGTAGTCCCTAGTGTTTAACATCCAATTGTGACAATTTGTACTCATAACTGAATGCAAAGATCGCGTATTTTCTATCCTATTGCAACCATGCATAATTTTTCTATCCACACCTGAACAAATGCATATCTAATACATTCTATATAAATATAATTTGAATAAAAAATATCATAAAAAATTTTAACACTTTCAAATAATTTAAAAATGTGTCCATACCTTTTATCTCCCAAAATTTTTTATATGGCACCGCCTGAGTCAATCCTGATGACGTGTCATTCTCATTTGGTGTGAAATGTGTCTTGCACCATTCAACCACATCATGTGCATTTTTTATATGCACTCCCTTATAATTCATTTGATACTTTCGTATAGCATGTTTGATGCAAGCTCCGGCACCATCATGTTCACTTTTTCCATGTCCACTCTCAAAGAAGCTCCAGACATGTGGTATGTTTTCATTACGATGATATCTACATAGTGCATAAAATTGTCTCGATGATTTGAATTGTGCAACACATCCATCTGACCAAACATAATGTTTATCAATTTTTATACCTTTTTCTTTCAAATTTGCAAAAAATATCTTGAAGCAGTGTTCTACATAATGAATGTCATGCTCTCTATCATCACTTATATAAAAATGATATTCCTTCTTGATGACCCATGCTTCAAATGTGCTATGAATACCATCCAAATCTAATTGTGCATGTCGATAACACACATGTACCATAATAGTAATTTTCTCTGAAAAATAGTATTCTGACTGAATTGCCTTTTAATAAACAAAAGAATAATTTTCTACAAAATCAACAACTGATACAATAGTTCCAAGTGGGAAATTGTCTCTCAGTGTTTGGAATTGTTGTGCTTGCCACTTTACAAAAAAAGCATGATGAATGTAGGGTTGAATCAATTTTTTAAATTTTTCCATAAATACTCCAACATTTATCTCCTCTTCAACATATTCTAACATTTTGGATTCTTTCCCAAATTTTGTTTCATTTTTTACATATTTGTAACTCTTGCAATTTACCATCTTTGTTACATCAATATTTTCATTTTTCAAAGGAAAAAGAGGCAAATCAACACATGTTTGGCATATTCCTTTTATGCAATTTATTTGTCTAGCTACATCATCTCTTTTGTCACATAAAATGGATAAGATGAACTCAGTTCGTCTAGTAAGAGGAACATTTTCAAAACCATAAATGTCTTCTACAAAATTTTGAAAAACTTAATAGTGGAGATCAAATTCAATATGATAACGACAACAACAAGTTTCAAACACTTTGTTTGTCCTGATATAATATGACTTCAATCTTTCAAACAATGTTTGCCCAATCTTTATATTAGGATTTGAACTACAAAATGACACATACATTTTATGTTGTGTTGTGTCCAACCAATATTTCGTATGATATTCATATTGATTAGCTGAAATTCTATGTCTGATAACATCTCTAGTGTTTGATGAAGGATGTGTATTATCATTCCAAAATGATGTAACCAAATTTTTTATTCCTTCATCAATCCTATCAGAACGAGGAGCTTTACACGTGATTGCCCAATTGTCTTCCAAGGTGCTATCATCCAAAAATATTCTCCTATTAACATATCATGATATTGTTTTCCTATTAAAACCAAATTGAGATGAAACTGAAGATATCTATCTTTTTCGTCCCATAGTATTACCTACAATGGATGTCAACATAACTTTTCTTGTAATGGACTTATTATATAGTTCAAGATCACTTCCCTAGCTGGTTCAAACCTTTCTTAAGATTTTCAATCATATCAGTTTGCATGTCAACAACTTTTCTCTTTTTTGATGTTGTGTTTATACCTAATAATTTTAATGCCCCTTCCAACTTTTTTTTTATAAGTACAAGTGAAAACAATTGAGCTTGTTCAAGTGTTTCAAAATTATCAAATTTAACCAATATTTCTCTTGCTATCATATTCATTGATCTCTTCTTAGCAAGACATAAGGGTTGAACATTAGCAAGTGATCTCAAATTCTCCACATCCATTGTAAGTAAATGATCTAAGTTTCTATAATTAATATTTTTCTTTACAGTTTGAGCTAAATTTAAAAGTTCATCCATATCATTAGGAGCATGTGATGTTGACCTTTCTCCAACATCAATTGTTTGAGCTTCCGTAGGGAGTAATCCTAACCCTTCTTCAATGTACAATTCTTCGACTTGACTTGACCCTCCTACTTCAGCTTGTCTTTCAGCTTCTTTAGTTTTATGATAATATGTCAATGCAGCTTCATGATTTCTTTGTTCAGTACCGGGTGACCTTTTTCTAGAAGATTTACTTTCTCTTCCCTTCTTGATCCCCATTTCTTCGAGCTCCAAAAAATGTCTTCCACAAGATCATCAACAAAAAATTTCTTCAAAAAATAATTTAATCTAATATTTTTCCTCTCCAAAATGATACCTTTGAAAAAATAGAAATAGCAATCCTCCTGCAAAAAATGTCTTCAATAATAGAAAATGCAAATTTATTAATTGCAATTCGATATAAAATAGAAATAAAATGTTTTAGTTTTATACCATTCTAAAAAAATTTACAAAATAATTTCACTAGCCGACTTCGCTTGAAGTACATACTTCGTGCGAAGTACCCAAGGAAAAATTCTGGTGAGGTGTCTTTTTGCCAGGATTTCCACTTGAGAGGCTTTGTGCAAAGGGTCTTCGCACGAAGACCCCCAAGTGTCTTCGTGCGAAGGGGGTCTTCGCACAAAGACCCCAAAACTGAAATTTTTCCCTCAGAAAAAAATTGAACTTCAAAAAATTGGTCTTTGGAGGTCTGAAACAAGAACTAAACAAGATGATTTTTTCAAACAGACGATGTCAAACGATGCTATTCGGAACAAGCTTTCTAATGAATATAATTTTAATACATATTAAGTTCATTATCACTTTTAAATATTACTTTAACTAAACATAGGTTGTTTGGTCATTCAACAACCTGTCTCTTCAAAACTTCAGGAAAAATAGTAAATTATAATTTAAAAAATTATTAAAAATATGTAGGAAAAGCGTATTTGTGTTACCTTTCTATGAAAAAAAAAAAAAAAAGAATTTCGATATACACAGATCAAGTTAGAGCGATCCAAGTGACCTTATGTCTAAATTACAGTTACTATCACTTTAAAACTTAATAAACTATGAAATATTGATCCAAAATGAATAAAACCAATTGCATCTTTTAGATATTGAAGTTACAAATATAATCTCGAAAGAATTACATCGTTATCATATTTTAAGAAAAAGATACGCTGATCCAAGTGACAGTAACTCCTTAAAAACATAATTTTTTCACGCAAACCACTTTTTGAAAGAGAAAGAAAATGAATTTAAATGATTTTATATATATATATATATATATATATATATATATATATATATATATATATATATATATATATATATATATATATATATATATATATATATATATATAAACTAGAAAAAAAAATTCTAAAAGACTCTAGTTTACATCATCTTCAAATTTCTAATAGTTTTGCGGCAACAGGTGTTCGAAAGTGAAGTTTTTTCTCAGAATGTTGAACTTTGTGTCAAAGTTGGCCAAAAAGTGGGACTCACTATTGTGGGACCACCCCATTTGCTTAATCTTTTTTCTTTTTTTTTAAGATCAGGAATTACCTGTCATTCCTTTAATTGATGTGACATTGTCAAACCACTATCCCATCATCTTTTCTATTGAATGGCAGACAGCTCATAGGCATCCTTGTAAAATACATTTTTTCTCAACACGTCACTTCTCCAGCATGAACTCACTCTTGTTCACATTTTGGGTGTCTGGAATTTGAAGCCTAGACCCAACAATCACATTGGCTGGATTTAGTGGTGGAATGATGTCATCACCCATACGTCAAGGTTTCTCCGCATTTATGGTAGACAACTTGCCATGTACCGTCGGCATTCATATGACGCCACCACCAAGGCTCTATGTGATTCCTCTGAGGCTTTGGTCTTGAATCCCTTTGATTCAAAACTCCAACTCCAGCTAGCTAATCTTCGTCACCAAAAGCAATTCCAAACAACTATGCTGCCAGAGGAGAGCAAATTATGGCTTGCCTTCAGTGGCTTGAAGTTGGTGACTAAGCCTTTAAGGAGTTTTTTTCGGGTTCTTAGAACTTGTCATACATCAAGAAAATTAAGGAAGGTCAAGTGGTCTTATCTGAGCTTCCAAACATTCTTCAAGCTTTTGTCCGACATTATGAGCAAGTGTTCACAGCGTAGGGAAGTTTCGTTGCCAGGGACCAAGCTTTGAAAGATTGTATTGTTGTTACTCCTAACTAGCTCTCGGTTGAGCATCATGCTTTTTGTGAGCATATGCTCACCCTCAATGACCTCAAGGAAGTCATCTATTCCATGGTGAATGATAAGGCTCCTGGGTGTGATGGGTTTCCTTGTGAATTTTATAAAGCCCTTTGGGATTGTGTTGGCCCTAACCTGCATATGGTTTATTAAGAAGCATTTAATTCCAAATCTCTTGGCAGCATTATGAATAAAGGAAATATTAAATTCATATCTAAGGCTGAAGATCCTGAGGATATTTGCAATTGGAGACCCATTACATTGATCAATATCTCCTACAAGATCATTGCTAAAGCCTTGGCCCTAAAGATTCATCACATCCTGCCTCTGGTTGTTCGGCCAAAGCAAATTGGGTTCATCAAATCCAGATATATTCTTGATAACATTATTGTCATCTAGGAAAGCATGGAATGGGCCAGGAAATCCAAACAACAAGCTATCTTTCTCAAGATTGATTTCACCAAAGCCTATGACCACATTGAATGGCCTTTCATTCTTGCTATGCTTCAGGCTATGAGGTTTGGTCCCACCTTCATTCAATCTGTTCAAATGCTTTTTGGTGATGCTTCTACATGCATAACCATTAATGGGCATCAATCTAAAGCTTTTGGCCTTTTCAGATCCATTCGCCAGGGATGCCCTTTAGCACCTACTCTTTCTGTGCTTGTTGCTGAAGGCTTTGGGTATTTGTTTGCCAACGCAGTCTCTTCTGGCCTCATCAGAGGTATTTCTCTGCCTAAGTCACCTACCCAACTTGTCAATGGACATTTTGTCGATGACTCTTTCCTCACTCTTGTTGAGAAAAGTCATTTCTTCAGGTAGTATGTTCTTCTTGCGCCTCCTTGGTTTTCCCAATACAATTGGAAATGGATACATGGAGAGATTTTTTGCTTTCTGGGCATTCCTTTTGCCTTTCAAGCCTTGCCTGTGGAGTTGTGGAATGCGGTCTTGGCCAAGATTGAGAAAAAGCTTCAATACTGGATTACCAAGCCGCTTTCCCTAGCTGGTAAATTCCAAATTTGTTCCAAGGTTTTGGCTGCCACTCATGTCTATTATTCTTCTTGTTGGACTCCTTCCAAAGCTTCCTATTTGAAGCTTGAGAAACTGCTTCATGATTTTCTTTGGGATTCAAGAGCTAATAATCATGGGTTTCACAATGTCACCTGGGAGTATTCCTTCCTTCCCAAGGATTCTAGAGGCCTTGGCCTTCTCTCTACCCAGAAGCAGGGAATCGCCCTATGTGCCAAATGGGTTATTCATGCGTTAACTAGAGATGAAGCCTGGAAAGTTCTTCTCCGGCATTGCATCTCCTCTAGTTTTCCTGTCAATAGGCCTACTTGGAAGGGGATTGATTTTCAAACCCTTCTCATTAGATCTGAACCCATGCATATCCAAGGCTCTTTTGTGGTCAAAAACATTTGGAAAGCCTAGGAAGCCATTAAGCCTTGGCTTCAATGGGCTAGAGATGGGTTCCCTGATGGGCTCTCTATGAACCAGCAGAATTTGTGGTGGTCTCCCATTTTTTCTATTGATAGGGTTCCACTTGCTAAAATCCAAGGTGTTAGTGCATTGCGTTTTTATAAACGTGGCATCAAAACACCTAAAGATGTGTTTTCAAGAGCTACTATGAGCCTCAGAACATGGGAAGATATGCAAGTCCAGTTTCGTCTGTCTCGCCCAAATCGGCAGACTTTTGACTTGTTGGTTTCAATCTTGCCTCCTCACCTGCTTCACAAGTTGGGTGTTCAACCTATTAAACCGTGGTGGAAGGATTGGAAATGGCATCCTTGCACTCCTCTTATCAGCTATAAGCCTAAAAGATGGGATACCACTAGTTGGTGCCACATTTGCCTATGGTCACCACCCTCAACCAACGGTGGCACTTGCAGCCCACCCAGAAATCCTAGAGCTTAAGATTCAACACTATCTGGACCGCCATTACTAAGCTGAAGATTGCACACTTTGCTTGGTGTGTTCCTTTCCAAGGTTTGCTCCTGAGTTCTCGGCTCAAGCATCTGGGAGTTCTTGATCCTAGGTCTCCTTTTTGTGAGCAACCAAAGACTTTTCTTTATATCTTTTGGTTCTGTAGAAAAGCTCAACAGTATTGGAGCTAGATTTATGAATTTTTCAAATCATTCAAGTCAACCTTTTTCTTGGCATGTATTGTGGCCAGGGTGCCACCAAATTCTACCTTGGTTGACCATACTTCGTTGCGTGGTCATTGTCGTGGTCGCAACTCGTCCACCCACCAATCCCAACTCCTCAATCCTAGGCTCCCCACTGCTCTTCGAGTGGTGGGTTTGATGGTCGTCGCCATCGCTCTACTTTGCCGTGGCGTGGCACTGATTGGTCACCTCCTACTCCTAATGCTCTTGCTCCCTTTGTTGGTTGGCCCGCTCTGGGCAGTGTTTCTTCATGGCCTGATGCCACTTCTTCTAAGTGGTTCCCTCACCTGGGTCTAACTGTTTCGCCTCCCATGGCGGAGGAGAAAGAGAGAAAAAGATGCTACTGATGATGGGTGGTCTCTCCCTGACCCACCTTCAGACCCCAAGGATGGTTGGGGTGATAATAATAAATTTGACCCACCTCCCTCAATTTGGTACTTTTGGCTGCCTAAGGTGGTTTTCTTTTATAAATAGTTGTTTTGCCTTTCGGCCAACAGACAAGTGAACTCTTGCGGGGTGATCTTGTATCCCCCAGCTCCTTTTTTGTAAATATGTACTTTAATATTTTCAATTAATAGAGAAGACCATATTCATTAAAAAAAATCCACTTGATGTTGTATAAATTACATGGATTTAGCTGAGGTGGAACTATGGAAATTTAGAAAATATGTAATGCTCTACTATTGTAATATGTGGTTCATATCCCCCAATGAATCCACTAGATGTACGGATGTGTGAATCAAATGACTAAATGTGAGACGAAAGTGATATTTAAGTTCAGAATCAACTATGACACGAAAAAAATAAAGAGAAAAATTAAATAAGTTTTTGTGCAACATAAATGCATCCTACCACTTACAAAGTCTAATAAACAAATTGCAAACCTCGTATATTAAAAGCTATCGTCTAACAGTAATAGCAACAGGAAATTTAAAACTAAGGTAACATAAACAATTAGCTCCTGACCCAATATTTCCTTGAGTATGTAACAGTAAGTCATTGCTATCACACTAGGACATCCTAATTTGCTTTCTATTGCTTGTATCAACAGAAAGCAATATGGGCCCTGTTAGCATACAGTTTTTTCCCTTTTCTTTAAATCAATTTCAAGCCACTTTAAAGAATGAAAAGAGAAGAATCTTGACACTAACAAATGAGTTGCTAAAAGCCAACTCTCTGCAAATTACAAGGTGCAGCTACCTTCTAAAAAGATTTTCAATACGTTCTTATCAAGCATTAAAAAAAAAATATCATATGTGCTTTTCACCAGAAAACACTTAAGGAGAAACATTCAGTCCGTCAACATGAAAAAGAATGTGCCGATTTTAAAGTAAATGTCTACTTCTATCACAACCTCAAACTTTGAATTTGTTAAATCTGAACTTCAATAACAATTCTCTCTGTCACCTCTAAGCATAGAATATCATATCACAACTAAGCTTCATCAACATAACTTATTTCCACAAGAAAATAAATCACATTAGATAAACAGTAGTATTCATCATTTTAAAAGCTTAGACATATACGTAATACCATAAGATATTCCATACATTCTGTAATATCAGTATTCTGAAAACTTGAAGTAATTTTTTTAGAAAATAATTTATCTCAAACTCAGAGAGCCAAACCCATAAACAGTTTAAAGTTTTTGCATAAATAGCCACGCAGGGCTTCAACAACTTAGTAAAATTGTTTTACTTGAAAGTAAATTCTATTAACTTCTAATAACTATCCTAAACATTAAGCATAAAAACTGGACTGGGAGCAAAAATGCCTTCCAAAAATTGCCAAGTGTCTCGAACGATTAAGGAGTTGAGGTCGCTGCAAGTCGCGCTGCCCTCCAATCTTCAAATGCGGCATTGAACACGGAGATGACTGGTTGATGTGGCAAACCAATAAAATCAATCCTCTATTTCCAAACCTCTTTCTCTCTTTTAACCTCAGCTATCTTTCTTGTGTGCATAACCGAATGATCTTGCTGAAGGATCATCATCGATTCCATTTGGGCAATCTTCGTGAAATGCTCGTCTGTAGGTTTCTTCATCCTTTTGAGCTCATTGAACCAGGTGTTTACCTCTTTGATTACCTGTTCAGCCGTTTTATCTGACGCCTCTTGAGCTTCCTGACACCACTCATCAATCCACTTTATATCATTAGAAATTATTTCTTTGATCGTTTTGAGCCCCTTCATGAGATCTTTTACCTCGGAGATTCCCATAGCCACGGCTTCATTCCTCCATTATATGCATTCTTTTATAACATAAAGAACTGTGCTATCGAATCCTAGTATTGGCCTCTCCATGAGGAACTTCTACAAGCCGTACTCTTCAACTTCTTCAATCCAGTGGAGCTCTTTGGTCCAAGTAGTTTTTTCTAGCTCCCATTCTTCAATGCTGGCTTCTACTTCTTTTACCAGGTGATCTCCTTCACTATGGGTTTGATCCAGATTACTTAGCTGCTTGACAACCTCTGCTTTTACGCCCTCCACCCAATCATCAAATGCCTTGCTCACCGCTTTGCTTCTTTGAACTTGGTCAAGAAACCGTTGATTATCAAGGGATCTCAAGTCAATGGAAGCTGGCATCTCGCTCAGAGGGAAAGGTTCAGGATGTTGAATGGCATTGATATACTGAGCCATACTCTTCATAGCCTCTTTCATTTCCTGTTTATCTTTGGCATCCTTCCATACTCTGCTAGCAATTTTCTTGTTTGATACCTCGAAAAACCTCATATCGGCGGCTCTGGTGTCTCTCCCTAAATCCACCTTGGATACTTGAAAATCCTGAACTGAAGCTTCTCCTTCAACTTTGTCTTCTTTAAGCTTTGCAATCTCAGCCATCCAGTGGCCGTTGCTTTCATCGAAACCAATTCTAGATTTCATCTTCATTTTCTTAACCTTAGAAGATTTTCCCAGATACCTGCATACTACATCATGAATAGGTACTGATAAACGAACCATATTCCTTTTCTTAGCTACTGGGGTCTCCAACCATGGTGGGGCAGCAGAGGTGTTATTTTGGGTGTCATAGTCACTCAGCAGAGCTAATGAGTCTTTCGGAGTACCCCCTATTTCCTCTTGCATCTGTTGATCATCGGCCATCTCAGATACCCTGTGGTCTTCAACTGAAACTGCCTTTGGATCAGGGTTTGATGAATCTAAATCCACGATGACACTTGGAGTAACTCTCTGCCTCTGAACCTTTTCTTTTACCCTTTGACTTGATCTGGTTACTCAGACTTCAAGTTGAGGCTGTTGTTGAACTTGAACTTGAACTTGCGAAGAAATTGGTTCAAGTTCAGGTTCGACTTCAGGTATAGCTTTTCCTGCACAAGATGGATCAACACTTAAGTTAGTTAAAACAAAAGTCCTCTTGGTTGAACTCCTCTTCTTGGTTTTTATTTGTTTCTTTGCTAATTGCAAAGGAGCAATAGGGATTCTTTTCTTCACCAACCATGCTTTTGTTCTTTCAATCACCCTTTTCATTCTCTTATGCAAATCATCTTCTTCCGACTCCTTCCAATCTAGCTCAGGAATTGGGAGGGCTTCGACCTTCTCCGAATATTGGGAATCTACAACATCAACCTCACTGTCTTCCTCTATCCCGTCTGTATCCATCTCTAGCTTGAAGGTGATGATCTGCTTCAAAGTTAGCCGAGACCGAAGTCTTTTCCTTACCTCCAGCTCATCAGAACAGTTGACCCAAAAATCTTCTAGCTCAAGGATGTGCATAACGTCTCTGGGACATTGAGATTTGCTCCTGCAAAGCATCTATAATCAAAATTAACCCTGGGAGTATAAGTCTGCAAACAGAAAGCATCTAATTCTTCTTTGATAGCCATAGCATCTTGGAAACTTTTGCATCTGTAGTACCCTAACTCAATAGGGAAGAGAACACCCGAGGACTTCTTTGGGGTCCCAGCCTTTTGTTCAACTAGAACAAGCTGTCTGCATAGCTCCATCAAGATTACATCATCTAAACAGAATCTAGGAAGCCGTAGGGGCTCTTCATCAAATGCTCCAACCCTCAGATAAGTAAATCTTGGAAATTGTATAAAATGACAGCCATAAACATTAATCACCTGCTTAGCTTCCTTAGAAAGCCTATAGTTTTCTTTCTCTCTCAACTCAAAAACTAACCTTCCTGAAAATCTGTCATTTACCATTTTGAACACACTGGAGAACTTCTCCTTTTGTAAGCATGTGAAGTAATCATATATCCCCATATCACTTGTCCACAATTCGTGAGGTAATCCTTCCCAGGCTCGGCAACATGCTAAGACATAAACAAGGTAGGAAGACATATAAAATGCAATCAAATTTGTCACGTTTAAGAGTTCTCTGTGGAGCTTTTCAACTATCAACTCAGCCCAATCAATAAACTTATCTCCTTCTATGATTTTCTGGATGAAACAGTACATCCAATTTTCCCAATGAAATGCATGGGGATTTCCTTTCACCATATTCAGAAGAAGCACCATATCGGCTATATCTTTTCGAAAATGTTCAATTGTCAGTGGCTTTGGCAGCCTGCTTCTTCCTTTCTCTAGTTTCGCAAGCCATACCTGGGCTATCGAGGAGCTGTATTTTTTCTTATCGGTCTCATACACGTGAGTTGCTTCCTCATAGGTCCAGGGTTCATACGGTTCCTTGTCTGGAATTCTCAAAGCCGCCATTAATGTCTCTTGACTGATTTTTACCAAGATTTCTCCTGACGCATCCTTAATACATCTATTCTTGGCATCATATTTGTTAGCGCACTCCAACACCAATTCGAGGCAAATGAGAGCCGGAGGAAATGCAGCGGCTTCTAAAAGACCACTTCCCGCTAATTTCCTAGAAAAAGAACCCTCAGAAGAAATTCAGGCTCTATCACAAAGTTCTCCTAAGTTTGCATTCAACAAGAAGGTATCACTTGTCTGGAAGAGAAACTAACAAGTGGGTTCTACCCTCCTCTTTCAAAAGTTTTGGGCAGAACAACGACATCCTACCAAATATGAATAGAAAAAATTTGCAACACAGAAAAAGCCGCTGAAAACTAAAACTGCAAAAGGGAAAGATAACTCACCAATGTACTGTGCACCAACTTTCTGCAAATTTCTCAATCCCAATTCCGTCGCTCCTCCTTCTCCAAACAAAATAACTAACAGAAAAGCTTTAATCATTCTTCACTTATTCGCAAATGCCTTGCAAGATCCTTAATAAATCTTCAAAGCATGTCCATAATAAATGCTTTAATGGAAGAATGATTGATTTGACATGTCCGACCGAGCTTAATTAATCCACCAGCCATTTCAGCACGAATAACTCAATTACCGAGGAAAATCCCTTATCACCATATCTAAATATTAATGGCTCCCTCTATGTCACACCGTCAACTGTCATTTCCAATCTTTCACATGCACGAGAAATCTAGTCGAATGAGAGCATCTTGTACGGCAATTTCCAAAACTTAATAAACACTCGGAGCACTACAAAACAAAAACCTTCTTTTTGGAAAAGAAAACAATCCCGCCAAATTTTCCGTGCATAAGTTATCATATTACAAACATGAACTTGAACTTGAACTAACTTAAAGTTCAGGACTAAATTCAAGTTCAGGTTCATCTTTGAGACAAACAGACATTTTAAGGGATAGGCAAGCATGAGCATTTTAAGACTCGGAAGCGGTAATGGGTTGAACTTGAACTTGAACCAACTAAACAAAAGTTCAACTTCAACTTCAACTTAGAAACTTCTACTTACCAAGACTATAACCGGAATCTGAGAAAAACGAAGGTAACAGGACCTTTGATATTTGGGGACCTTTGGAGCTACCTATATTTGCTGCCAATACAAGCAACAGAAAGCAATATAAAAAATCAGGTTCCTGCATGCCATTCAATGCAAGATTATTATTTCTAAGTAAAACATTGTCCCCGTAAGGATATGAATCACCAAAAGGGAATGCCAATGGAACTCACTGGCATGGGGAATAAAAACAATTCCTATAAGAGCACAGAATCTAAATTTGTTTAGCTTGCCTTGAAATATTAGTTTCAAAAATCAGATTAGAATGCCACAGCAATGCACACTTCAATTCTCCGCTCGAAGTTAGTTTAAAATGGAGTTGTTTTCCTCAAATAAATAAGAAAATCACCTCACATGAACACCTGAAAAATCATATCAACTACCAAAAGCCAAGCCAATGATCAAGATTTATTGATGTGTTTTACTTCTTCAAAACAAGTCCGCTTAAACTCCACATTTGTTTCCTTGGAATAAAAGAAAAAGAAAAAAAGTACAAAAATCAACATTTTGAGCTTCAAATATTGTATACGGACTTGTTTTAGAAAGGGTGGGAAATAGGAAATGGGATTCAGGAGAACTGAATCCCTGATTACAAGAGCCGAATTCTATGATATCGATCGCAGGATCCAGAAGCTTTATTTTGTATTAGCATGAATTTTCTAAGCACATTCAGATGGTCCCAACCTCCAAGTCTGCAGTGTCACATTCTTAACGAGAGGATCTCGATTCTGGTAAAGGAAAAGTTTTTGAAGGGAGCAATGTCCTTGACACAGCAACTTGAGCTGGTGGGCACATTGTTTGAGAACGCGTCAGCATGTCTAACATTTTAGTAGTTTTATAGTCACCAACCGTGCTTAAGCCCTCATTGGAATGCCCTCGTGTAGTAGCCCTCTGTCGAGAGTGAGAAATGTGTGCAGAGAGAACATATGCACGCCCTGAGTTCTCATAAAGCTGAGCATTTGCCATTCTCTCTTGAATCTCTGTCAATTCAGATTCAAGTGCTTTGCAAAGTTGATCTCCTGCCTGAGAAGCTGGCGACTTTTGCAGAGCGGTTCTTGTAGTGCCTAGGATTAGTTGCGCTCTTGCCAAATCACCTCTATCCGCACATGCTCTGGCATCGGCAATGGAATTAGCAGCACTTAATCGATTTCTTTGCCTGTCAACTTCAAGACACACAGACTGTTGCTCCATACTGATTGACTCTGGACGTTCAATAACAAGCTTATTTACAATGGTTTGAATAGTTTTCTGTGAGACTGGATCTCTGTAAGTGCAAACTACATTAATAAGCTCCATGTCATTGCAGCCGCTACCATCACTTGAGCTCAATAAAGCTGGAAGCTTAACATCAATCAAAAAGTCCCTTTCTTCCTCTGCATATAAGTCTCCAATCTTTATGAATCCCTGTTGATTTTCATCTGTGATGTTGCTTACATAACCACCTGCTTGAATATCAACCAACTGCACATCTGGATTAGATGAGGTAATCGCCAACTGCACATCCTGGATCATCACACTAAGCAACCCACCAATACACTGTGCAAAAGCATCTTGAATAAAGCTTTCTGTCTCTATGAAAGAAAAAGTACCTCCAGATGCCTCAGCAATGGAGTGCATAGCTGTAGCATCGTGATCTGACCCAAATCCAAATGTATGGACAGGGATTGAAGTAAATCCATGCTGTGATGCATGCCTTATCGAACACGGCAAAAGACAATGATAATCTGATGCTCTCCTGGAGTTTGTGTATGTAACTTCCCAATTATTGCCAATGTTGTGAGTATCCTGTCCATCAGAAAGTAACATGATACTAGATACTGGATTCCGCTCGCGTCGATCTTCCAGCACTTTAGAACCCTTTCTCAAACCCTCGGTAATATTGGTTCCACCTGTTGAGACAAGCAAATCAACTGCTTGCAGTGCTTGATGTCGACCTTCCCCAGTCATGTGACGAAGAGGAAATAATCGCTTTGCAGTGGAGGAGAATGCAACTACCGCTAAACGATCTGCAGGGCTAAGATTCTGAATTACAAAACCCATTGCACGCTTTAAGAGAACCAATTTAGCACCTGACATGCTGCCACTCACATCAAGAACAGTCACAAGATCTATAGGTGCTCGGTCAGTGATTGCATCGCAGGCCTGCAACGGGCTTCTCATTATACCCTCTGACGATTGTGTGTGGTTTGGAGTGCCTAGTTCTAATTCATGAGCTGTCCCAGTTTGAACTACCTCTTCATGCATTTGATTATCATTTTGTTGAATAGCAATAGAAGATGGAGCCTTCAGGTGAATCAGTACTGTGAATCTGTCCCGGACCTCTGATCGTGGAACGGCGGCAAGCTCAGGAAGTATTTCAACAAACAAAGCTTCAGACTCATCTTTCATTCCCACAAACTTATAAGATTTGACTGGTGTGCACATACTTTCAATCACTTCATGCGTACCTCCATCAATTGAATCTAAACTACCTGTAACTTCTTCGCCTGCATTATCTGAACTCTTTGTATGCCCATATGATTTCTTTTGTCTGATTTCACGAGGGCTTCTTTGTGCCAGTGCTAAAGGCTCGTCATCGTCAAACACACTCGGCTCTTGAACAGAGGAATGCAGTGGAAGTCCATGTCGAAAAAGGCGGGAAGTTTGCGTTTCTTGTGACCAGCTTGAAGAATTTAATCTTCGTATTCTAGGAGGCAATGCTTGTGTTGCTGGAGGTCCAAGCAAAGGAACCTCGTTCCACTTAGCACGGCAAACTGGGCATATCAGATTGCCATACTTGACATTGGAAGCAATGCAAGGAAAATGGAATGTGTGAGAACATTCTGCTGTGAATAAGGCATGTCCATGACCTGGTTTTATTGCCTCGAGACATATAGCACAAGTGCTCTGCAACACAAATCAAATAATAAAGATAAGTGATGAAAAGCATACCCACACTTTTGATGTCATAAAATTTCACAATTTTGATTTTGCCTTTTTATAAATATCCCAGGATTAAAGGTTAGAACACTTGAGAAACATCACACCTAGAAATTACACTGGAACAGATGCAAAGCAGAAATTAATGTTCTGAGTGAAGAATTTAACGAGCTACTTGGAACTTGTTTGAAAACTACCATGGGGATTACTCTTTAATTACAAAGTATTCCAATAAATTTCTATAATGATGATTTATCCAGATATTAAAAATGATATACTTGAGTCAGGATTCAAAGCTCATAACGACATGGACAAGTTAAACTAAGTGATAGGTTGTAATAGCTTTGTGCACTCCCAAATCTTATTATCTAGGAAACGTCCCCTACACCATTTTTTTTCAAATGTTTTAAAATAAAGAACACTCCATTTTCATGTAAAAATATTCACATGATGGAATACAAATACAATGATTTATAGATCACGGTATTTCACGAGTATTATATAGTACGGCAGAGAGAACAGCAGAGGTCAAATGGTAGAATAGGTTACCCTAAGTTTAAACGATGATGAGAGAAACATACTTCAGATTTATTGTTGTTAGAACATAGGTGCTGGTTGTAGGTCTCCAATTGCGTCATTTAGATAATAGCGTAATTTAGATAATAATGCATTGTAAAATGATACAGCAAATTAAAGATGGATTATGCTACACTCTGGTTTCAGAGCTTAACTATCTTAATGCATCCACTTGACAGCTCTTGGTTGTATAAATTATGTTTTTTCAAGTGTTGCGTCTTGATAATAGCTAAAGTACAAGTTTTAGTCATTTAAACTTCTTGATATATCAACCACACAAAACAGGGAATTCATAGTTGTAACGCTCTAATAATGTAAATTTAGATTTTGATCTCATGTATACCTAAACTTGTAAGACTACAGTCACTGTTCACAAAACTCAGTGAAATATAAGTTAGCACACATATCATACTCGATGACAATCGCAAATACCAACGACTTTTGTGAGAGTTGAAATGAAACAATGCCAACCCATCCGCGCAAAAGCCACCCATACCAAAGTAGTTTTCATCAAAAGCTAGCTCATTCGGATAATTTAACAGGATACAGAAGAAGCAACAAAAGATGCTGTTGAATGACCAGTCATTTCATAGTATCATGGTCAATACTCCTAAATTCCTAATTAGTGACCAGGAAAAATGGTAGTAATTTTGGAGCAACAAAAAATGATGTTGAATGAATAAGTCATTTCATAGTATTATGGTCAATACTCAAAACTACTGGCCAGAAAAAATGATATCATTTTGAGCTTTACAGCAGGCTGCATTTGCTTTGTAAACCTCCGAACCTCATTATTTGGCACATATATATTGCAACCAGAAAAGGTAAACAATCATACACAATTTGTGAAATTTGGTGCTAAAGAATCCCGAGTCATTCACGTCATTGGTCAACGCTTCGACTGTTGCTGGAAACGGGTTCAAAAAGCTAATCCGTGAGATTTAAATGGCCCTTGTTGGACAGAATTATGAGAAATACTGAGGCCATAGTAGACAAAATAAGAATTTTGTGTAAAAAGAGCTGTAATATTTTTCTTAATGGGCAGACACATGGTAAAATTTACACACTACATCTTTCTAGCGGCTTCCAACAGACAGTTTTCTTTAGCCAATCGATGCCTCCTGCAAAGTAAAAGTTGCGGAGAACCTATGCAATATCCTAAACGAGGTGGTCGTGACAGCAAGTGACGAATTGTTGTTCTCATTGTGACCAACAATACAATAGCATATGTACCAACAAGGAGACCTCTTTAAGAGGGGCATCCTATCATTTTTGGAGCCCTTGTCTCCCCTACTACATTGATCAATGATTGAGAATGTAATCAAACTTGGAAGGGAGAAAACATGATGGAAGAGACAAGAACATCACCAGATACATCACCCTTGGGTGGCTAACCTGCTGAAAGAACACACCAAAGGAAAGGAGCTTGTGCAACTAGCTGTCAACTTCATCACATTTCAGAGCATTCTCTGCTAGCAATTTTTTTATTCTGATGATATCATTAAGCATGATCTGAAATGTTAATAACAGAATCCAATCCAGAAACACCATTAATAAATCTAATAGATTGTGAAAACTTGATGTCTTTGATTCACTAACATCTGTTAAACAAATCTTTGTGAGCACTAGATGGGTGGATTCTCCATGCTATAAAGAAGAGAAAAAAAAACTAAGGATCATCAAGAGCTTTTTATGACATGTTTGCCAAGAGTATAAATCTTCAAGGTGACTTGATGTTTGATAACTTAGAAAGTAAAAACTTGGGGTTTAAGAATAGACTGCTGTATGTGTGTTTTAGTGGAGCCATTTGTTCCACCTTTGTACTACATATGTTAATATTTTCTTTCACTGAATGAATAGTAAAGCTCGATTGCCTCCTTGGCCTTGTCAGTGGCCTCAACAAATAATTCATTGAGTTTTTAACCCATCCACCAAACGCACAAACTTGACCAAAGGTTTTGCCACCTAAATCAACATTTTATGGATTTAAAAAATAAAAATTAATGATAATTTGAAAGAAAACATAAAATAAAAAGTAAATGAAATGATAATACGTTCTACAAATTATTGGATCTGAGAGGGTCAGAAAAAGTAGAAGTGGCACACGCAGAGGCCAAAAAAGCTATGTTTCCAGGACGGGGACGACAGGATAGCAGGGGACATATTTTCTGAGATGGCAGTCTAAGAGCCATTTTTTTGCTGGTTGGAAGATGGTAATATATATAGAGAGAGAGGGGTTAATGAACAGAAAAATAACGGCAGAAACATAACATCAATGTTAAAATGATGTTGGATAATGTCTGCAGAAGCCTGCATACCCCAAAAGAGATTGTTTGTTTGCACTTCTCACACAATGCCACACCGTACCAGACCATGACAATTCTCTTGCAACTGATAATAATGACTGACTCTAATACCCCATTAAGAATTTTAAGTTTGAGACTTTTCTGAACAATGAAATCAGAAATACAAATTATACTATTACTGCAAACTGTTATATAGGAATTATGAATCTGAATCATGATATATTAATTGTTGTTACACTACCAGTTGCTTCTGTCAATGCTGTCCTGATTAATTTAATTGCTGTTATACTTCTGTCATGCTATGTTTATTGCTGCTTTTATAATGCTGCCATGATATACTGCTGTAATAATGCTGTCATTAAAATTGTTCTTCTGTAGGGAACACCAGGCCGTCCACAGGATGGTTGAGGGACATCTGAGACATCGCCCGCCTTGAGGATGGCCAGACATCCCCTACGCGTTTTCTGACGTCCCTGATTTTTGGGATGCAATCAGGGACATTTCCTCATTTTCTTAGTTTGAAGAGGACGGCTAGGTGACATCACCTAACATCCCCTGTCCAAGAAATGCCCCCAGGGAACGGAGACAGGGGTTTGAGGAGTGGGGACGCGTCCCCGTGTAAGACAGGTTAATGCCTAGACGATTATGCAAGATTGATTTGCTCATCCAACATGTCCATATTAACATGATGGTACAACTGTTAAAGGCTGAAAATGCATTTCTGGTAGAGAAAGAGAGATTTTACCAATCAAGTTCGATAAGATGAATTTTCCCAATCAAGTTCAAGTGTCAACTAATCAAGATTGTATCACTTCTTCGAGCAAGACGGATTCTCCCAATCCAGTGTGATGATTTCAGTAAGATGGTCGCCAAAACAATTCTTAGAGATGGCACAAATAATTTGTTTTCTATTTTTCCTATACCGACAGTATTTCTATTTATTAGCGTTTGTCAGTTGCCTTTTTTTCACATTGTTAATTCCTAATTATAGTTTTAATATTCGCTCTCAGTTAATTTAGAAACTGTGTTGTTAAATAACAATTCAAAATGATTTTTCTGAGCTACATTTCATTGGCTTAACAGTCATGTAATATATTACGTTTAATTAATAACTGATTAAAGAATGCTTTTAACAGTCTCAAATATAACAACATGATGCATCACGTATTAGTATAATGAGAACTATATATTCTCATAAAGTTTTCTACATTCAAGCAAATCCACATAAAATTATAGAACTTGGAAGAATAATCAAAGACCCCCCACAAAATCTAAGTTACCGAATCGGGTGCAGTTGCAGGTATGAGAATCGGTGTGCCGATGTCTAATGAGAACTATATATTCTCACAAAGTTTTCCACACTCAAGCAAATCCACATAAAATTATAGAACTTGGAAGAAGAATCAAAGACTCGGGTGCGCGGATGCGTGAAAAAAAAATTTGGAATTTGGTGGGTTTTGGATGCATTTGAGTATATATATATAGAGAGACACACAAAAATACAAGAAATATACAGAATTAAATCATTTGATAGTACAATACTTCATTATTGATTAAGATGAATATTAAATGTCAATTGATAGTTTACAAATATTTAAATCAGCCATATCATATACATCTATGTTCACGATTCTAATGAAAATTAGAAAATCATTACAATTACAAAATCAAAATGTAGTTCATGATTCATTGTTCATCAATCAGAATCATAAGAATTATAAAAAAAACCCTCTTCATCTTCGCTGCTGCAAGTTCAAGATGATCTATATTATGTGCATTCATATATGTATACATATACTTTAACCTAATGAACAAGGTACAAAACTTGGCACTTTTTTCTATTATCTCTGCATAAAGTGTGTGGTGTCTTAGAAAGAGTTGTTTACTTATGTGCACAAAACCTTAAGTACGGAGACTCTTAACTTCATGGACCTATGTTACTGGGGAATTGACAATTATCTTAGTGCCAAAAGTTGAATTGGTAACTCCTGCCTTAAAATACCTAGTGCCAAGCACAGATTAGATTTTTCTAGTAGCTACTTAACCATTTGAATCTCGCTTAAAAGCCCATATTTAAGTAATTTTCATGTGCATCGGGAATGTTTCTACAACAACCATGCAGGTACAGTTGTGATATCCAGTTTGATTACTAGAATTGAGTTATGAACGTAGTTGTAACTCATTCATGTACTATAACATTGTTGATCTGCTGCCTCTTCTTGGACCCAAATCAACATGCAACACTTAGAAGGCCAAATAATCTTGCTCATCAAACAGAAGAAAACTAACAAGTTTTAGTGAAAGGAAAAAAAAAACATTGCTTTTCTGACGTTTTTTTAAATCCTGACCCCAGGGATGTGTCCGGATGCTCAGGGATGTCCAAGGATGCCCACAGTGGATGCGCTGGATGCTCGTCCACACGCATCCACAGGGAGCTGTAATGCTCCCTGTGAGCATCCACAACCATCAGAATCCACACCCGCACCAGAACGCATCCGGATCCGAATCTAGGGGGTTTGAGAGAGAATCTAGTAACTAAGCATGAAACACATAAATTCACTGATTAAACAATCCTGTAAAATATTATGTTTAATTAAATAATTGATAAAAAGATGTCCTTTTATCAGATTCAAAGATCCCAACATGTATTGCTTATCAACCCAATAGAAATTACACATTCTCACAAAGTTTTCCCCACCATATTGAACATAATTTTCAACAGCAACAGTCAAAAGAACACAGTTAAAAAGCTCATTGCTACTCTGTGTCAAATACCATTAATGCAGGAACCCATGATAAAACAATTTTAAAAAGTGAAAACAATTATAATGGCACTGACCCACTGTTTCAGCCGGAAAAAGTATATAAGCCAACTTGCAAGATTCTTGTTCTGAAAAACAGGAATAAGAAGATAAAGGGACATCAG
This sequence comes from Chamaecyparis obtusa, assembly GCA_027943335.1. Lineage (NCBI taxonomy): Eukaryota > Viridiplantae > Streptophyta > Pinopsida > Cupressales > Cupressaceae > Chamaecyparis > Chamaecyparis obtusa. Next base: position 451,659 of record BSBK01004198.1, on the reverse strand, counting down.
CCCGTTGTTTCAATAGGGAAATTCCTATAAACCAATTGATAGGATTTTTGTTGTTTAAATAAGATCAAGCACATGTCCCATTCGGTAGAGCAAGTGCCAGATAAATCCAATAATGAAACTTGCTCCCTTTTTTCCCATTGATAGAATTCACAAAATAGCCCCCACAAAGACACAATCAAGAAAGTTTGATATCAAAACCGAAAAATCACATATCCCAATTGAACATACTTCTTACCCAGACAAAGAACACTTCGTACCCGCTTCAGTAAAAGCAAAACTCACTTCATAAAGCAGGCACAGAAGTGAAATAGCAAGGGACTTTGATAAAAAAATATCTAGCAGAGAAGATAATATTTCATACCAAATTCATTAAAAGAAATCTTTTAATCCAATTCTAGAAACAAATATCAAGAGACTTAAGTTATAAAATATGAGATACGGAAGATAACATCTCATATCCAATTTAAAGAGAGGTTTAACAGGGTAGAGTATGTAAGCCTCATTTCTATTTGTTCGTAACATAATTAAATGCAGAGAAATACAAAATAGTCTTATATTACTGTCATCCTATATAGACCTAACAAATTCTATATAGACCTAACAAATTCTTTGTAATGAGAAACAACAATTCCAAAAACAAACATACATTATACAATCAAACAAAACTATGCAGTCAAGCAATCAAACAAAACTCTCAAAAGGAAAAAAAGATGAAAAAAAGCGCTAGACAGTCGAGAAAGATTTCTTAAACAAGTAAACTGACTACAGTAGATCCGTGAAACCATCTTGGCCTAAAGCATGTTAAAAGGTAGGTTCATCTCAACCCACTTAAATAAAACAAGACTAAATCCATAAAACAGATTTACAATGTGAAATAGCATCAGCCCATTTTTCAGAGGAAAAAAGCTCACAACGCAATTGAAATATCTTGTTGTAGAGACATGAAAACTTCGCACTTATAATCCAGCGTAAGAAAAACCCAAATCAGAAAACAAATGCACGTAGTAATGTGGCATCAGAACATTTTCCAAGAGAAAAAAGATTTTGCATCCAGACAAAAGAACTTCATACCAATTCAGAGAAAAAAGTAAAACCCAACTCAGAAATTATAATCAAAGCTTCTGGACAAACTTACACGAGAAGATCGGATGCCGAGCTTGCTCAACTGTAGTGGCGAAGACTTCAAAGGTCCCGGGTTCGATTCCTCCGCTACGCTCAAAGAACTAGAACGCGAGGGCACAATCTCATATGAAGGATCTTCATTTTCTGGATGAACCACCATGCAGAGATGCTTCCCCAGCAAACCCCTGACTCTTCTCCATTTACTGCTACCCATCTCAAAATCCCCAGTTAAAAACAGCTGAGAAAAAAATAGGTCGGCACACCAGGCTCCAGTTCCAATCCCAGTCCCTAACCTTTAAGAGCACGAGTAATAGGAGCACTCCATGCTTTTGGGACTCTGTGCTCCGCAACAAAAACCATTTCGGCAAAAACACAACTACCCCTAAATGCTCATTTAAGGATGCTAGAAGAGTTTATGAGACACAAGTAATGAACTATTAGTGCTCATTTAAGGATGCTAGAAGAGTTAATGAGACACAACTAATGTACTGTTAGTGCTCATTTACATGAAGACAGTTAATTTGTCAGTCCCACAGGCGGGAACTTTCATCTTTTGATAACAAATTGCAGTAGGCCAGCACTTACCGAGAGGGAGAATTGTGCAGTACAATAATGGTACCTTATTTTCCATACTGTATTATTTCTCGTTTCGGTTATTTTTATTAGAGGACGTAGGTTTGGGTTGGGTAATTTGTAAGGTTGATAAGGTAGAGAATTAGATTTGAGGAAAGGATAGGATTGTTGAAGTGAAAGAAATGTATAAGATCGTTGAAAAGTTGGTATACAGCTGTGTTTTGGTAAGGAATTGGATGTGGGCAGTGGCCAGTGCCCTTTCTTGTCTGCCATGATTTAAAATGTTTGCTTTTTCTGTGGGATCCTTTACTTCTCCTTCATGTTTATTATATTGATCAAAGCTATTATAAATATTCGGAGCAGTAGAACAATGGCTTGAGAAATACAATACTAAAAAGGTTATAAAACTTATTTTACAATCAATTAAGATACATATATATGAATCGATGCTATTTGTTTTATTGGTAGGTGTGATTTGTCTTGAAGGACATTAAAAAGGTTATAAAACTTATGATACAATCAAGATATAAATATGGGTGAGATTATTATTATTTTATCGGTGGGTGTGATTTGTCTCGAAAGACATTCACTTTATAGAAAAATATTATTTTATTGATCAAAGTTAAAATATTGCAATGGAAATTATGGTCTCTTCTTAAATGTTAGCTTCCTTTAATGGTGGGTAAGAGTTTTAATTTGAAATTGGTATTTTTACATAGTAAATATGGATATATTCTTTCTTGGGTGTGGGAAATGTGGGTTACTATTTGCATTAAGTTAAAAAATACTTTTCTAAATGCTAGAAATTTAAAATTGGGTGTTCAAAAGTGAGTTATTGGACAATTTCTATTTTAGGATCTTGTTGAGTGGAGTGGGTGGCCTAGTTTAGTAGTATTATTGATAATTTAGAGGTGGAATTGATAAGGAATCTAATGACATTAAATACAATTTCTAAAGTGAGAATATTTCCCTCTTGGTTTTGGCGTAGCTTTTATGGGAAGGTTACCAAATAGGAGTTTTGGTAACTATGGTGGTTAAAAGACAAGCTTCAACATTTATTTTGGGATTCTCATTTTCAAAAAAAATTGGGAAAGTTTGAAGGGAAGAAGAAATTTATCAATTGTAGGTTTGGGGATGAAAGAGGAGGATTGGGAGGAGGCTTTTGCATGAAGCCATGTTGAATCTTGTTGTACGTTGAAGGTTAAGAAGTCATTTTTGTAGTAGGATACATGAGATGAAGAAGTGATTTTGGGTTGTAATTCATTATTGTTTTCAATTAATGCAAAAATAGGTTTTGAAGGGGACCCCAAAAACCTTTACAAAAAATACAAAAAAAAATAGGCATTAAGCACCAAAAAATAGAATAGTTGCTAAAGAAAAGCAGCACAACCCTTAGACAGATATAGCAATAAATATCAACAAACAAAAATTGTTGACCAACCAGCTGAAACGACCAACAAACAAAAATTGTTGACCAACCAGCTGAAACGACCAACAAACAACTACAAACCAGCCAATAGAAAAAATTAGCAAAGGCCGAGCCACCAGAGATTAGACCAGTTGCTTAAGGAACTCAACAGTGTCTTCTTCTAGAGCAGAGAGCTTCTGGATAGACTCATTAAGAATCACTAGATCCTTAGGCACCGTGACAACTTTTTTCTTCAGATTTTCCCTAGTGCGCTTTCCTAGCCAGTAACTTGACCAGCAGAATCTTCAGTCTCCTGCATCATGTTTATGATAACCTTGTCTTGATGGAGGCCCTCCAACATAACGTATAACACTTAAGATTTTTAGTAGAATCTATCATAACTCCATGGCTATGTTGAAGGATCATCTTAAGCATAGCCTCATTTGTGTCCACCTTAGTATTCAAAATCTACAAATCTTCATCTAGTACAACCCTAATTTTGTTATCAACTCAACATTATCCAACCCTTGGATCACATTATCCTTACCCCCAATGTTTTCACCCCCTCCATCTTCTAATTTTTTTTATCTTTCATGTTTTGCAGAAGGTTCTCAACTTTGGCAGCAAGAGTCTAATGTTTAAGGTGGAGCTCCTTTATTTCATGGAAAGTCCATTTATCTATCCTAAATGAGTAAATGGACCTAGCTTTCATTGACTAGAGGACACCTTTAGGAATTTCCCTTTTTTCATTAAAGTCCTCCAAACTCAGTTGAATGGAGGCTTCCTTTAGCACCTCCTCATTTTGATCAAGTTGGTTCTCCTCGGGGCCCTCTTCATCATTCACAGACATAGAGGGGGAAATAGGCACACCATGGTTGACAGAGTATTCGTAATCAACCAAGATAGGCACTCTACCTTGTTCCTCTTTGCATTTTCTTTTTGTAGCTGGTTGCTTCTCACTATCAACTTGGGGGCTCACATTCACCTCTTCTTGTCTCTCCTCCCCTTGTTGCTCCTCTAAATTAACCTTATGTTTCTCAATGCTAACCCTTTCCTTAGTCTTCTTAGCAGAAGCAGTAACCTCCTCATTAGGGATGGGCCTGTCATCCTCATCAGCAGAGTCCCCAGTTTCCATACCTTCATCAGCTTCAACCTTATCAATACTTTTCTCAACAACCGAGGAAATATTAACCTCATTATCTTCATCTTCCATGTCTCCACCACTAACCTCCACAATCTCATCTTTCAGCTTGTTGACAACTTCTTCTTCATCATCTATCTTCGTGCCTTTTTCCTCATCAAATTTGAGCACCAAAGTACTAGGCTCAAATTTAGATTTTTTCACAGAGAGCAACGGTCTCCTTCTAGAGTTCCCTTCATTAGACTCACTCATTTTTTTCTTACCTTTCTCCCCTTTGGGCTCGAAGGAGTTCAACCCAACCTCCAAAATTTTGTCTCTACATTATTTATAAATTAGATAAATGAGCCCATCATGCAAAATCAATTTACTAGGATTCTTCTGGTTCTCAATGATGTTATTGTTCAAAGAACTAAGGAGAAAGAAAGGGAAAGAAACCCTGATTTTGTGTCTAAAGTGATTTAGTAGCACAAAATCAAAATTGTGAACCCTTGTAAATCAGCCATCAACAGTAAAGTATTCCATGATAACCTTTAAAATTCTGGCCCAAATGGGTTTAATCTTACTTATCTCATAGAAATTTAACTTACCTTTCACCAAAATAGCCCTTTCTTCGTCAGTTTTTGGAAACATCTTCACGCCCTTATTAGAAACATTACTCTCCTTAAAAAAGTTCATACCAGACAGAGATAGGCCAGTTATCTCAACTATCACCTCAACAAAGAGCACAAGCCTCTTATCGCAAAGAGTAATAGTGCCATTATTCCACCCTTCTACGAAGTTTTTTGTAATGTATTTGTCATAGTCGTGTAACTTCTCCAAGTTGGGTGCGACCCCTCCTTTCCTTAGCATACACTAGACCTCCTCTTAATTCCAAGCATAGGTGATGGGCTCTTCTCTTTTCAAATCACCTCTCATCTTGATAGTTACAGTTAGAGAACTCTGAAAGCAATTATTGTAATTGGTAATAGAGGCAACAATGAAACTGAACACCCACAAAACGCGTGTTAAATTAACCTTCTTAATTACCCCATGTCTCTCTGAATGATTTTCTAACCTAGTACCGCGATCGAGGATGCTAAATGATTTTTCCATCATTACTCAGAATTAACCCAACTTTATTGTTAATATTATCATATCTAATGAGATTAATTATTACCTCATTCATTTTCTTTTCACCTCTCCACTTGATGATGTTATCCCTTTTAATCCCATAATTAGCAATGTCGTCAGCCACCTTATTAGTTTCATGATAGTCATGAAATAAATAAAAATTACCAAAACTTTGGATAGTACTTGTTATCTCCTCAATTATATGATGTATAGACCAAGAAGCTTTAGTATCTCCTTTGATACATCTTATTATATTATTTGAATCTCCTTCCAGCCAAACCTTCCTATAGCCAAGATATCTTGCCAGCAACACTATTTGTAGGGCTCCCGTAGCTTTTTTCTAATGGTTGGTCTGAACACCCAAGGGTAACGCAATAACCCCAATACAATTGCCATAATTATCTCTGACAATACCACCACATCCAACTGTTGGCAGTGGGTCAGCGTCCCTCGTAGGGTTTGTGACATGGATTAACCACCTCATGTGTCTTCTATAAGTCTAGTGGTTGTATCAGGCATTAATATGTCGATCTTTTGGTGCAACGATAACTACTACTTGTAACAAGTGGTATCAGAGCTTGGTTACAGGTTCGAATCCATGCAGGCCATGGCAAGTGATGCTGGGAGGGGGATTTTTGACAATAGGTCAGTGTCCCTTGCAGGATTCGTGACATGGCTTAACAGACTCCTATGTCTTCTATAAGTCTAGTGGTTGTATTGGGCATTAACAAGTCGATCTTTTGGTGCAATAGAAACTACTACTTGTAACACCAACCTAGTCTGGATTCCCTTTGGCAGCTCCATCAAAGTTAGTTTTGACCCATCCCTGAGGAGGAGAGGACTAGACGAAACATTCCCTCTTGTTTTTCTTATCACATTTCAGACAAACAATGTTCCAGTTTTTAATCAATCTTAGGTCCTCATTGGTAGAAACTAGCAAACGGGAAGCTTTTAAGGATAATTGAAGGTTTTCATTCACTTTTTTGAAGAATTTTTCCCCAATCGCATTGGAAGGAGAGTGCAAGTTCCTGAATAACTGATTATTATGTTCTTTCCAAATATTCTATATCAGATGAGGAGAAGTAAGAGCCCACATCCTCCTAGCAGCATTATGTGACACCAGACAACTCCATTAAAGAAAGAATTCCTACAAAGAGTCAGGTAATGTCCAGTAGACATTCCACCTTTAAAAAAGATTAGTACAAACCTCAAGAGAATAGGAGCAATGAAGAAGGACCTATGTGAAGGAGATTTGGCTTCAATAAGACAAAGATAACATCTATTGGGAAGACATAACCTCTTTTACATAAATTATGAGTAGTCAAAATCTTGTTTTTTAAAAATAACCAATAGAACATATTAATCTTAGGGATGAGGGACTTCACCCTTGCCTTAGCCTAGAAGGGGCTTTCACATCCTTTATAAAGAATAGAAACAATAGAAGAAACACAATACCTTCCATCGAGGTTGTGGGCCCAAACCAATTGGTTTGTGATATCAGACCTAACAAACCACGCCTTTAGAGCCAAATTGATAGGTTCAAGAGCATGGTTTAGATCCTTGAGATTAATTCAATAATGGTTCCTCTAGTAATCACTCACCAAAGTCCCTATAGAGGCTTTACAATCATCTACCACATGAATATGTAATTCTTTATTGTTATGTGCTAAGATTTTGGCATGTTATTTGAGTCTTATAAGGCTTTTGTGTAATGTATTTTCATATTTACTATGTAATTTTTTCATTTCTTGAACACTTGATTAAGATAAATGAGGAGTGGTTGCTAATTTTCTACATTTACTTGCATTTTTTAGTTGCATTGTGTATGTGCTTTGGGTTAGAAGAATGCTTATTTTATGTTAAATTAATATTGATTTGCCTATGTCATTTGAGGAGTTTTTCTAGCTCCTACATTCAAAGCTGATTTTCTTGAGTGTGCAGGAAGAAGCATTGATGCAGGCAATTTGCACAACAACTTGAGGGTGGAGTGTATGAGTTTTTTTGCATGTGATTGTGCAACTTGCAAGAAGATATTTTTAGAGGGTTTGAGGAGATAAGGTTTATGTGATTGTAAACAGATAGTCAAAGGAGGTAGTTTACAATAATATTTGTGAAAAATGTAAGAGGGTTTTATAAATAGATTGTCAAATGTGAGGTAGTTTACATGTGTTGAGTATGAAGATTTTGTAAATAAGTCAATGAATATGAGGCAATTTACATGTGTTGAACATAAGGGTTTAAAATAATGTTGTGTTGTGGAGGCTTTATAAGGCCTTAATAATGTTTATGAGTTTAACTCATGAAACATTTCAAATTACCTTAGCTATCTAATGTAGGAGCATCCATAATGGATAAGAGTTTTAATTTGAAATTAGCATTTTCAAGTAGCAAAAATGGAATATTCTCTCTTGGGTGTGGAAAATGTGAGTTACAACTTGCATTAAGTCAAATATACTTTCCTTAATGCTAGAAATTCAAAATTGGGTACCCAAGAGTGAGTTATTGGGTAGTTTTTATTTCAAGATCTTGTTGAGTAGAGTGGGTGGCCTAGGTGATTAGTATTATTGGAAAGTTTGGAGGTGACTTAATAAGGAATCTAATGGCATTAAATGCAAGATATAAATTGAGAATATTTCTCTCTTGGTTTTGGCATAGCCTTTTGTGAAGGTTGGGCTGGCATCCTATGGAAGGGGGCTTACTAAAAAATAGAGTTGGAGTTGCTTTCTACTTTTTAGGAATATTTTTAAGGTGGTCGTCCCATGAATTTTGCAGTCTTTTCAACTTAAAAGTTTAAACACCAATAGTTAAGGAAGTTGGTGGTCTCATGAATATAATACATTTGTCTTCCATATTTTGTGCATAAATAAATAAATATTTTTCCCTCCAAAATGTAAACTAAATGTTGGATAAGTGTCAAAAGGTATTCCTAAGCTAGTGGGCCAATTTCTAACCCCGCCCCTTCTTCACCCGCTTAAATATGCAATGCTAAAAAGTAGGAGCTCCTATTTTCAAGGATAAGATCCCAAATAATCTTTTAGCCAAAAAACAAATTGTACATGGGACCACCCTCTTCCTCAAAAATAGAGCTTAAACCCCCTTCATGGGACCCCTGCCTTACCAAATAGGATTTTTGGTACCAATTCTGGTTAAAAGGCAAGCTTCAACATTTATTTTAAGATTCCCATTTTAAGAATTTTTTTAGGAAGTTTGAAGGTAAGAATAATTTCATTAATTACAGGTTTGGGGATGAAGGGGGAGGAGGGGGAGGAGGCTTTTGCATGAATCCATGCTTAATCTTGTTGTGGGTTGAAGGTTAAGAAGTCATTATTGTAGAAAGATGCATGAGATGAAGAAATGATTTTGGCTTGTAGTTATTTCTTGTTATTTGCTAAGATTTATTTAGTGTTATTTGAAGCCTATAAGGTTGCGATGTAATGTATTTGCATATTTACTATGTAATTTGTTCATTTCTTGAACATTTGGATAATATTAATTAGGAGAAGTTGACAATTTTTTGCATTTACTTGAATATTTGAGTTACGTTTTGTATGTATTTTGGGCTAGGAGAATATCCATTTTAAGTCAAATTAATAGTGATTTTCATGTGTCATTTGAAGAGGGTTTCCAGCTCTTACATTAACCTCTCTATGTATGATAAACAACCAATTATGGAAATCCAATAACTAGTTACTCCTAAACTTCATAATTTATTTCCCTGGATTAGCATGCAAACTTTTTGAATGACTCAAGATGTCTTAATGATTGTGGCATCCACTTATTCCCTCTTCAACCATTTACAAATAGCTCCATCCCACCCCATCTCAATAGTAAGTATAAGTGTTATTTTCTCTAATCTTAATGGAATAAGCTTAACCTCCAAATTTATAAATCTAAAGTTGATGCACAATCTCAACTCTTGGCATAGAAAATTCCACATGTTAAGTTTCTTATTGGTGACCACAATAAATTTGTGTACCCTCTTCCCACTTGTCTTTTTTGTGCCAAATTAGAATCAATAATATATTCTTTTTAGTTGTGAACTCATACTTGTAATCTATGTCACTCTTTGTTCACTACCTTGTCTATCTTGTTCACTCGAACATGGCCTTGGAAATTAGCTCTCATTGGTGCTTCTTCATCCTTTGATATTCCATCCCACACTTATAGATATTTTATTCTCAAATGGTTTTGGAAACTTCATTTTAATGTTGTGTTCTCTAACATTTTCCTTCCATTGTAGATAAAATCTCAATGATATGTGCAAATTTGTCTCTCCAAATAGTGAATATGTAAACAACCTAGCCTTACATTTCACAAGATGGAAAACTTTGCATTCTTCTTTAAAAACTACACATAGTTATTGAAACAAATAGAGATTAGACCAATTAGTACTCTCAAGATTAGAGAATGTCAAGCATGAGCATGTTGTTTGTGTTGTTTCTTATGGAGCTTCCTATTGTTTCTTATGGAGTTGAACTCCATATGCTTCTATGATGTTTATAAATTGTTGGCTTGTCACTTTTATTGTTTCAACTACTCATTTCATGTATCTTTATCTTAAGTGTGCAACCTATTTTAGTTGTGCCTATTTTTATGGCATTTGTTGTTCATGCTTCAGTTGTAGCATTTTCCTTTGATTTTTCTCAGCTATATGTAAATTTATTTTTCATATAAAAAAAAATATTACGAAGGAAATAAATAAATAGCACTCCAAAAGGAAAGAATAAGACCAAGGACACCAAGACAAAAATCACAGTTGTAACTAGTTTATACAGTTATGTAAGGGATATAATACAATAAGAGAGTTTACAACTAGTTAAATCAAACCACTTCATAAAACATAGAAGCAAAATACATATTAACTTGAAAGTTGAAAAGATTTTGTAACTATTTGGCACATTTGAACTTTTCTTTATGTAGTTGCAAAAATTGATGTTCAATCTCATCTAGTATTGTCCATATGGTTTTATGTTTAGAAGATATAGCATGGGTGTCATTGATGTCAAAACCTGGGTTTTGAAGGTTGTGCTTTGGATGATGTACAATGTTGATCTATCTTATATAGTGTGTTATAATGTTGAGTAGTGTGGGTTTCATTCTTAATATGGGTATAACAATACTTCTTTTTGGGACATCTATGGAAGACAATCAATGCAGAATAATGAAGATTAAACCTTTGATATTAGTTGTTGCTTTTAGAGCTTATTCTAAGTATCTATGCTATTTGGACATTCATGTAGTGTGCTACAAGTTTTTATATGTCACTTTTATTCAAATTATGAACATAAGCTATTAATTGTGTTCCTTTGGTTGGTACTAAATTTGATGGAGATCAAGACTTGGTCTTGGTTGTGGCATTCCCATCAGCTTTGAAATATATTTCATATAGTTCAATGTTCTTTGTCCTTTGATAATTATGCTATGTAATGAACTTATCTTATGTATGACCTATTTGGGTCACATGGTAATGTGAGTTGAAAATATTTATGTGCGACCTATCCTTTCGGTCTAGTGCTAGCATGTCAAGCCTTAATGAATATTTAAAGATTTCATTTTATTATTTCAAGCCAATGTATGTGCTAGGCCAACCTATTATAGATTTCTATTATTCTACGAGTATATATATATGACATCTTTTTGGATATGGATATGGACATGTATGTTGTGAGTGTACAAAAAGAGAAAGGGTGTGAAGGATTATTAAGTAATGTGACAAGGTATAGAGAAGCAAGTGACAGGAAGAAGATAATAAGGTTTATAAAGGTTGCGCAAAGAGAGGTTGTTGGAGGTTTGCAAAAGATTCCCAATCGGATCTATTGCAAACAAATATTGTGCACTTAATTAGAACTAATTTCATGCATATGTAGATGCAACTCCTTGAGTTCATTTTTTGATAGTAAGACTATTTTTTAATCAGTTATTTTTGCATTGGCTATGATAGTCAGGCAATTAGCGCACTGACAGTGATCCTACTTGCAATGAGCATCTTTTTTTTATCTATAACAGATATTTTTTATTATTTAAATCAAGAAATTACATTATTCATCAAAAGGTTCATGAGAAAGTATTAATGCACTATTTTGTAGCTACCATTCATAGTTTTATGCATCTACTGTATTACAAAATATTTTGTAATTTTCCTACTCGAACCTTGAATATTAAAATCCTACATATATCTATAAAGATGAAATAGATGTATATTTATGCTTCACAAAAAAGACCATACCTTTATCCTTCTTGCTTCTTTTATTTTTCCACCATCTGCTCGAGCACTCCTAGCATTCGACTGGAGAGGTCTTCTACATTTCTGGAACCCTAATATCTATTCTTCAGTCATTCTCAACCCTCTCATCTGCATTCCAAGCCCAACTCACCAATACATCCATATAATTTATTTTTAGGGTTGTGCCGCAAAATTTCAAAATTGCAAATTGCATCTTTCATATGCATTTTCAATCAGTCTTCACCACCTTGCTTCGTCATTGTCCCCTTCTTTTGTTGGGCACATTAAGCTAGAAAACCCTATTCCTTCCTTCTTCTTTGGCCCTAACTTTCTCCAGCTCAGCTTTCACTTTCATCCATTTTTTTGCTATATCCTCCACACAAGCCTTTTTGTTTACCTTTCCCCACGAGCACATAAATGGAAACTATCCATAGACTCTACCCTCATTTTCATCTTCAAAGAACTCCTGATAGTCAAAGACAATCCCTGGCACCACCCATTCAAGAATTGACTCCAATTCCATCAGCAAATCATTATCAAATAACAACATTATAATTCTCCTGACATCTGCTTTCAGTTTGCCAATTTGAAGATCCCAGACTATTATCATTGATATGACATCTACGTTCGCTCACCATTTAATCTTCCTTTCCTAGAACTGACTACCCAAAACTTCAATGAGAGCCTCTGAAATGCTCACCTCCTTATAAACTAAAATTACAACCATTCTCTCTTAGTTGAAGGGCCCCTTGAAGGCTTTCTACCAAAAAATGAACACAAGTCCTTACCTTCTCCTTTTTGAAAATAGGTGCCTTCAATTAGTAATTAGGACGAAGGTCATTCTTATCTCAAAAATATCACCTTTAAACTCAACACCCATCAACCATGTCGATCTCATCATATAAATGCCTTGTGCCATCAATTTATACCTTTTTCTCTAATTATTAATAAATATTCATTCAAACTTAAAGAATATAAGTCAGATTCAGCACACATCACTAAAGGCACGATAACCACCGATGACCTCATCCTATTTAACTTGTGCAACAAGTCATAATACAAATTGTGGAGGGTGCCAACAGCCATATTTTAAAAAAAAACCTTAAAGATTTCTCATCTTAGGTCCAAATAATTAATTTTGAAACAAGCTTTTCTCATCTAGTCTGAAGTCTTCAAAAAATATCTCATTTGATTTCCCCAAGTTAGACGCCTTTTTTGAAATAACATTCACTTCCATATTTCCCTCTTGCCTAATGTGACTAATTTTAAAATCAAGGAAAGTGTGAATTAAATTATTTATTTCTGCAATAACACTCTCCAAATGTCAAGCTTTGGCTTCCCCATTCTTAATAGCATTAACAATTATCTAAGAATCACCCTCAATGTGGATTATCATTGCTTTAATTTTACAACCCACTTGGATTTCTAACAGAGCCTCCCTTGCCTCAGCTACATTATTGGTTCCATCATGCAATCTATGTGCAACTATGGAAACCAAATCACATTTCCAGTCTCTAACTATTATCCATACACTAGATGGGCATGGATTTCCTTTTGAGGCTCCATTGAAGTTCACCTTAATCCAACCTTCATCTATTTTTTCCCAAGCTACATCCTTCACCTTTTTAATATTATCCTTGTTTCCACTTAAATTCCCACTTTTGAACTTTAGACAGGGCCAACCCGCATAAATCCTCCTATCATCTACTAAGTAAACCAATTCATCCTTCCTATTTAGTAGGGCAGTCCCCTTGACTTCCTCAATTGAGATATTAATTTTACATATAACTCTATCAATTGATTCTTCCTTGCCCTGAAAATTCTTTGATTTCGCTCCTTCCAGATCTCCCATATGATTATGGATGGGCATATATTCCAAAGAGGAGACATTGTTGTTTTTTTAGGAGGAACATGCTAGCTCTTGAAAACATCTTTAATTTTGTGTTGCATTGGTCCCATCCATTGTAATTTATATTTTACCATAAGCCAACACTCACTTGAAAAGGAGCATTGGATAAGCAAATGGTCCACATCCTCTTATGAAAATTTACATAGAATACACATAGTGGGTCCATGATAACCAAATATTTTCCTCCTTTCTACAGTTAAAATTCATCCTTGCACTGCAAGCCAAGAAAAGCTTCCTTCTTTTGGTAAGTAGTCTTTATCCCAACATAGCTTAACTAGCCATCCATTGAATGCATCATCATTTTCTAAAGATCTATAACCCACCTTTACCGAGTAGTGCCCACTAATAGTAGCACACCAAATAATTATATCTTCCTTTGTTGTCCTTAATACATTCCTTTCATGAAAGAGGGCATTCATAATAAATTTTTGATTCTCACTTAGACCAAAATTATCTAAACTTTTCCATGTCCATTGAGGACCTAAAGAGGTGTCCCTGATTTATTGATAATTTGCAACCTTATCACCCCATTTGTCCGATAACAATCTACTCACCTCATCATACTTGGCATCATTCTTCAATGTTGGTAAGCCATTCCATGAGTCTTTCCAGAAGATAGCCTTTTTTCCATCTCCAATCTGCCATAAGATATGATCAGTTGCAACTTTCTTGCAATCCAATATAAAATTCCACATAGTTGACCCTCTAGGTGGGGATCTTATGGTTGGTATTCTTTCATTTTCTGAAAAATCCAGATATTTAGATTTCACTATTTTCACCCACAGTCTTTGGAGGTTGGTATAAATACTCCAGACCAATTTGGCTCCTAGAGCTTGGTTCATCCTTTTCCAATTTTTGAGGCCAGCCCCACCCTTAAATTTGTTTTTGCATATCTTATCCCAAGATAGCAAAGGCCACTTATCCTCCTCCCCATTACCATTCCAAAAGAATTTTCTCATACATTTTTCAATATCATTTATGACTTTATTAGGGATCTTTAGGCAGCTCATTGAATATATGGGAATGGCAGATATTACTATTTTTAAGAGGAGGATCCTTCATACAAAAGATAACCATCTTTTCCAACCTTCCATTTTCTTTAACTATCTATCAGATCTTTCCATAAATGTGATTTACAAGTTCCTTCAAAAAGTGGCACCCCCAAATATTTCCCTGGTAGCTTACCGATTATGATATCCAAGATTTTGCATAACTGTATTTGTAGTTCCAAACTTGTGTTGAAGAAGTAGATTTCAGGCTTCCTCCAATTCACACATTTTCCTGAAGCTTCACTGTATTTATTTAGAATTTCTTTGATGTCTCTTACCTCCTTTGTTGTGGCATCTCCCATAAGGTAATTGTCATCCACAAATTGTAAATGTGATGTCGGTTCAATCCCTTCTACAATAGTTATACCTTTCCACAAACCACCTTATTTTTTATTGGTTATCATTCTCCCTAATACTCCTACCATAATTATATATAAAAAAGGTGAAATTGGATCACCTTGTCTTATACCCCTTGATGTGTCAAAGAAACCCTATGGGTTTCCATTTACAAGAATAGAAATTTTGGGAGTGTTTATACAACTTGCAATCCATTTCAGCCATGCCTCCCCAAAACCAAAATTCCTCAGGATATCAATAAGAAACTCCATGTTTACATTTTCATAAGCTTTCTTTATATCCAGTTAATCATCATCTTAGCTACTTTTTCCTATCTAATTGTATGAATCACCTCATGAGCTATTATGATCGCTTAAAAAATGGATCTATTAGGGGCAAAACCACTTTGTTCCGAGGAGATGATAAACTCAAGAAGAGTCTTAAGCCTATTAGCTATAACTTTGGATATTACCTTATAGGTTGTATTACACAAAGCTATAGGCCTGAAGTCATCGAATGTTAAGCTTTCCTCTTTTAGGGGGATCAAAGTGATGAATGTATTATTGAAGTCCTTTAAAATAAAACCTCCTACCTAAGATTCCTCCACCACCTCCCAAAAATCTTCTCCCAAAATGTCCCAAGTTTTTTGAAAGAAGGTGGAAGGGAAACCATCTGGCCCTAGAGCCTTATCACTTCCCAATCCAAAGAGTGCTAATTTCCTTACCTATTCCTTGGAAACCAGTTTCATTAAAAAATATTGTGGTCCTCTATAATGCATTTGGGAATGAGCTTTAGCAAATCCTGTATTCTTTTAAGATCCCCTGGATTGTTAGCAAAAATATTCTGAAATAAGTTAACAGCCTCTCTATTTATTTGTCATGGATCAGTGATCATAACTCCTTGATCATTTTGAATAGAGAAAATCCTACTTTTGGCTCTCCTAATTTTCACAAACTTGTGAATTTTTTTTGTGTTTTTGTCCCCTTCTTTCAGCCATGTTTCTCTTGATTTTTGTATCCAAAAGGTTTCTTATCTTGCTAAAATCTCTTTGTATTCTTTGTGAAGCTCATTTTCCTCCTTATAAACTTTTTCATCCATGCCATTATCAATAATATAATCATTAAAAATAGATAATTTTTTCTCCATGTTCACCTTTTCTATAAAGATATTTATGAAAACATCTCTATTCCATAGTTTTAATTGATCTTTAATGAATTATAATATTTTGAAGAAAATGAAAGATTTGTTACCTTCTCTCTTGGGAGCATTTATCCACCAATCCTCAATTCTTGTCACAAAGTCTTCAGCCCTCAGCCACATTGCTTCAAACTTGAAAGGTGATCTTTCAAGAATCATGTCCTCTTGAATATTGTAGCAAATTGGGTAGTGGTTAGAACCAGAAATTGGGATAATGTCAGCACTGCATAGCCAATTGCATTGATCCCAATGGTCAGCTTGAAGAAACCTATCCATTCTTTCTACAATATTTAGAAAACCATTCCTTATGTTGGTTTAGGTGAAGTCCCCCATCCTAAAGTCAATATCATTCAGCCAAATTTTCATAAGAAAGTTTGTAAAGTCCCTTTAACTATTTCCAATCCAACCTTTACCACCTCTTTTCTATGATGGGATTATAATAGCATTAAAGTCACCTCCTAGCAGAAAAAGGTTGTCCTTCCTTTCATCCAAAAAACCCAATATGATTTTCCATAAATCCCTTTTCTCTATAGTGTTATTTGGTCCATAAATATTAAAGATAAAGAGTTTGGATAGAAGTTGTCTAGAGGAAACTTCAATCCACTACCAATTCATAGATTGGATTATGAGCTCAACACTAACAACACTATTGTCCCAAAGAATGCATAGCCCTCCTGAAGCACCTCTTACATCTGAGAAAAGAGCATCCCATTTATTAACATATTTCTCGAAAACCTCTTTATCTTGCATTTTTAGCTTAGTTTCTTGCAATAATATAATATTCGCCCTCGCTTGATCAAGACCTCTCTTGATCAAATGAATCTTGTTAGGGGCATTACAACCCCTGACATTCCATGAAAGGATCCTCATTACTTTCAAGAAAAGGTATAGCATTTCCCCGATCTTAGCAATTTTGTTTGGTTGTTGCACAACCTGCTATTTCTAACTCCTCCCTATTTGATTTTTCTCCTTTTTTTCATCTTTCTCCTAGCTTTGGTTTGTAGAGATTGGAATCAGTTTGATTTAAACTTCTAGCTTCCAAAATGTTTGGAGTCTTGAAAAAACCTAGCTCATCCTCCTCCCCATCCTCACTTTGTGAGATATAATTAGTGTTAGATTTAATCAGGTCTCCACTATTGTCCTTGACATCCTCAAATGAACCCTCTAGGTTTCTAATGGGGGAGATCCTCTCATCATTAGTCTCTAATATGTTGTCTCCACTATCACTACTATCTATAATCATGATATTGGGCTCTTCTAAGCCATGGGTTACTTCTACCTGTGGATTTGACTCTCTATTTTCCTCTAGTTGTTGAGAGGCTTTTAATATCATATCATTAAAAGGGTAAGTGTCTGGAAAAAAACTCTTACTTTTGAGTTGTGTTGTGGGCTTACTTCTTTTATAATGCACTGTTGCAAACCAACCTCTTCTAGTGTTAGGTTATTAATAGGATCTGGATTAAGATTTGCATTCAAAGGTTCTTCCAAACCTAAACCAAGTTATTGAAGCTTCAAGAAAGATAGAAGGGAGTTTCACATACCACGTGAGTTGAACCTTCTTCTATAGATTCCTCTGACCATAGATGGGATTCTGACATAAAAATTATATCAATCATCCCCTTTTGAAAACTAACTACAAATTTCTTTCCCTTACATTCATTTGGAGCAGAGCAGTAGACAACCATCTCCTCAGTAGCTATTATACATTGTGTCTCTTTGCTTTTTGTCAAACATAGAATCCTATCAATCAATTCTGATCCCTCGGTTCCTTTACCTTTCTCCCATCATTTTTCCATGGCCATAGTGTTCCCCCTTTTTCTCCTCTTCAGTGTGAATAATTATGTGGGAAGGTAAATCATAACATGTTCACCTTCACACGAGAATCCTAGGGGTTATGGAAAAGTTCTTTTTATTTAATGTTTCTTCATATCTCACATATTTTTCTAGGGATTCTCCTAAAATTTGCATTGTTTATGCTCCCCAATATTCTTGTGGAAGATTCTCCAATCTAAACTAGATTAGGACTTCCTTTACTGTCTCCTTCTTAGGGTTAAATTTTTTTGTCTAATCTCTGATGTAGAAGCCTTTCCTATCCATCATGTAGGATCCATTCCCTAATATCCATTCTTTATCCCCCTTTGTGGAATAGATGATAAGATAGAATCCATTTGTTAGCATTTGTAGTGAGATAAAAGAGTATTTCCATTGCTTTTCACACTAGTGTTTTATTTTACTACAAGACGAACAATAACATGGACCTAGCCACTTCAAGACTAAAGCTTTATTCTTCAAATAAGCTATATTTTCTAAGAAAGCCACTAAGGAGAGAACTACTACAGAGTAAGATTTGGCTATACAAATATTATCATTACCTCTAGGTTTTTCGATTGTGTTTGTTTCGTTAGGGTGTTTTGATCCTGTTTCTTAGGTTTTTTTTTTCCGCCATAATTTCTCAGCAATGTGATAGAACTTAAACCCTTGTTTTATTGGTAGAAATCCATTGTATCCAATCTCTGATCATTTCCCATTATCCCATATCTTTCTATTCCCCTTGCTTGTAGACCAGTTTCTATTGCTCAGTCCATTGTAATATTTTCCTTTGAGGGACTCTCTATAAGTTTTTTGCCCCTTCTATTGAAAGGCCATCTTCTTTGTGCCTAAAATATTGCTAAAAAATGGTTGATTGGATTGAAACTCCCATTTCCCTCTCATGGAAGCCTTCCTGACCATTGCAGACAATTCTGATTTTCCATCAGGATTGTTGGTCAAATCCTAACCCACTTGCAATGAGCATCTTGGCAGTGAACCCTTTATAAAAATTACCTTAACTAGTGTCATCTTAACTAGTGTTTCATATTTAATAAATACCTTTCTCTGTGGTTTTTCCCATCTTGGGTTTCCATGCAAATTCTGGTGTTCTTTGTGTATGGTGCTTTTATGTTCTTTCATATTCATATCCATTTATCTATTTGATTGATTTAAAGTTGATATGGATTAATTAAGTTTGAGAAAATATTTTTATGATAACTGATTCACCCCCCCCCACTCTCAGTTATCTGAATTGTTCAACAATTGGTATCAATGATTGGTCCTTTGTAGATATCTTAACTGCTTGAGGGAGATCTTCATAATTTAAACAAATGACAGGAGATTATTACTTCAATTAAGGGCTAAAGATAATGTTAGATGATATTGAATGCACAAAATGTAAAAATAAATAATTGAAAGAAAACATCAAGGAGGAAAATGTTCGTATCTCTAAGCTAAGGGAGAAAATATACAAATTCAAAGCAAGACATAGAGAGGTCAACCGGGAATTAAATGAATCAAGGAAAAATGTTATGAATCTTAAGCTACAATTGGATGAATGGAAAAATATTGAAGAAAATCTCAAAGATACCATTAAATAGAAAATGGAAGAAAATGATAAGTTTGATGAAGAGTTAAGGAAGCTAACCAAGAGTATGTGAGAGAGGCATAATTATAGATAAAATTTTATCCATATAGGAAAGTCACATGGATAAGGAAGGACTAGGTTTCTCCGGTAAAAGCTCTAATTAGAACATTGAGGGAAAAGACAAAGTAGTTGAAGCTGAAGCAAGATCTGAAGTAACAAGCAATGCCTAGAATAATAAAACACCTGCAAAAAGATATTTAGTTAGGCAACCAAATCCTCAAAGGTACTTAACATTTAATGTTCATTATTTTCTATGCAAAAAATTTGGACATAAGGTTGTAGAGTGTAGAAGTAAGAAGGAACAAAATATTGAATGCTTTAATTATCATAAGTTCGTGTTAGAATATGAGAAAACAAATTACAACTGGAATAGAAATGAAAGAGTTAGATCAAAGAACCGAAAATGAAATTAATAGAATACCATTACTTAGATAAGCTTGATGTGAATACTCAACATCAAGATAAATCTCCAATATATGAAATATCCCAATATTTCCAATATGCATTATGCATTATGTGTTCTATGTTATGAAAATACAAGCAAGGTAGCATTTTTATATAGCCAAGAGCTTGATAGAAATCATGGACAAGGTTGAAACAAGTCTCATCCTAGGGGAAGTAGAGTCTTGAGATGACTCAACACTATCCTCTAGAAAAGTTAAATTAGACTCAACCATATCTGATAGGGAGGTTGGTTCTACCAATCACACATTCACAATTAGGTCTCTCTCAAGGACCTTTTAGGGTTATTTTTCTCCACACCCTCTGACCTATAGGATCATTTTTATGATCTTGATCCCCTGGCCTAAACACCAACCTATCTATCAAGGAATGCTTCACCAAAACAATTAAGTTCTTGGTGCTCAACTAACTTGCCAAAACACTAGCCCTTAATAAGCTTTAAGGACATTCCACCACCAATGTTCACAAATTCACTTGTAGAGGTGTGGAGGTATTCATAAACTCTCCAATTTTTTCAACTAGATTCTTTGGAAGGCTCTCCATGCTTATCTTCCTTACTGATTCCATCAATGTGTCTGAAAATAGACCTACTAGAAAAGAGCCCCTATTAGGTCTCCTACTCTGAGAAAATAGGCCTTTTCACTACAACCTTGCACAATGACCCTAAAAATTTCATTGGGGATTTTACTTCATTCAACATCACCTCAAATATTTTTGGGGTTATAGGGTCTTCATCTGTCCATATAGTGCCCTGACCAAGATTTGGTGATTTGGTAAGGGTTTTGTGAAGAACTAGGGGTTCCCTATTCTTGAGCTTGATGGATCTGTTAGAGATTACTCTAGACCGTATCCTTACACATAGAACATTGCAAGACCTTTGTCTACAACCTCTAGTGCTTGGGTTCATTCTTGGGAACCACCTCTGCAAGTTTAATTCTCTACAACTTAGTCTTCCCTAATCGATATCTCCATGGACCCACCTAGGGAAATACTTTATAAATAGTTTCCATGCTTTCCAAGGGCCCTTCCTTGACTTGAAATATGTACAATGAACCTACTCATCAATTCTAAGAGTCTATACAAATACTATGGTGGAAAGATGAGTAAGGACCTCATTTGCAAAAATAGTCTATACAAACCAGTAAACTGGCAAGACACAAAAATATATACATAGAACTAACTAATGATAAATAATGTACAAAATCACTATGAAATAATAAAAAAACTATTCAAAGTGGCAAAATCATGGATTCAATCCATGCACACCATGTAGGCACTCTGCAATCACAAATTACAAAGGAAAGACTATTGTTTTATTCACCAGTATAGAAAAGTCCATACACTTTGACAACCAACCCCACAAATTAGGTCTAATTAACCTTAAATAGTTAAGACCCATGCCTTGTGTTGTCATTAGGGTATCTCTTCACCATTTTAGGACCTAGTAAGCATTTTGGACAAAGTTATCCAAGTAAATTTCAAAAGTTGCAAAAGTTGTTGAAGAAACTTTAGCAACTTTTCAACAAATGATGCTTTGCTCACATTTTGGATTATCCTAAGCCCTATGCTAGGTTCTAGCCTTATACAAGCCTATCCTAGACCTAGTGACATCATGTTGACATCATCTAGATTCCTCTAACTAATCTAGAGGCTTCTGAACACTTAATCCATCTCTACAACATTCCGAGGACTATAGACCCAATTTGACCTTAACTCCTAATAGAATCACACACAATGGTCTACATGAACTTATATATATATATGATTCCCTCTAAAGGTCTTTCACAACCAAAAAGAAAAGGGTAGAACTAGCCAACACTTAGGTGCTCCTGCACCAATATCATATGAGGAGTTAGATTCCAAGTAGGACTCAACCATATCATAGGAGGAGTTTGAGTCCAAGTAGGACTAAACAATATCCTTCTAAATAATATTCATCTAATAAAAGAAATAAAATAAGTAAGTTCACTAAAGTAAACTTAAGTCAAGAGTAAAATGGAAAAGGACCCATTTACTCTAACAACCTCCTTAAGTGCAACTTAATGGGTACAATAATGTAGTACAAATGATTTATGCGTCCCAACAACAATGCCATGTTAGGTACCCATCTATAGCTATAATGAAAACTCTCAAAATTAGAGAAAAGGATAAAACCCAGTGGGAGAAAATTCCTCTCCAAAAGATGTTAGTATAACAATGTCTCAAACAACTGAGAGGGAGGGGGGGTGAATTAGTTGTTAACAATATTATTAAAATTAATACCAAATATAGTCTTATGCAAAAGAGAATGCAAAACCACATCACATCATTGAGCATAAGTGACACCAAGATTTATTCTCGAGGAAAATCCTGCTAAGGAAAAAACCCCGGTGGGGATGACACCCACAAATATATACACTATATTAATGAAACCTTGTTAGGATTTCTAGCCCTATTAGGAGATGATTAATAAAATAAGAAGGTCCCTATTAAAGGACACACATTGTTAGGAGTCTCAAATCTTGTTAGGTGTTGGAAATCTATTGGGAAATGTGATGCTGAGAGGGGGGTGAATCGGATATTAACTATTCGTCCATTTTTCATTGCTGAAAACTTGCATAGCATTATCACAAACTTTATCAATGTAATGAAACTAATAAACTAAGCATAATTCATGAAAGTACTCATAAAATAGTAATTTTGGTTACTCAGAAACCCTTGAAAGGTAAAACTGGGGTGGGGATGACACCTACAAATCTTCACTACTATAGTATAAAGTTTTCCTGTCAGGGCTATAAATTTGATCACAAAATATGATCTACCCCGTGAGGGGTTTGCCTCGTTAAGAGCTAAAAGAATTATACAATCTACCTTGCAAAAGGATTTAAAACTTACAACTAAGTAAGCACTCAGTTAAGAGATTACATAAGGTTTGTTAAAACCACTCTATTAAGAGATTTACCGTGATACACTTGTTAGAATCTCTCAGTACATGATCCTTTGGTTTGCACTGTATGCTGATTACAGACTTTCTCCTTCTAGTATTGATTTGATCTTATCTATCAAGTTTATCTATGTTCTGTCCTTCACTGCTTTACTTTATTTCACTCAGTCACTAAACTCTATCAGAATACTTCCCTGGTCTAAAGATATTCTCTCTCTCTTTCACATCCATACACACATTAGGGTTCATATCTTATCTTATATAGACAATCGAGTTCCTCCAAGATTTGAGATCTACAATCTAGATTAACTCATTTTGCCGCTTAACCTTTCCCTAATTCTGATTGGCTCCAAGTGTTGCATAGGGATTAATGATTACAAAATAGAAGCGTAATCACCTCCGTGATTTCCTCAACAAATAGTAAACAAAATATAAATGTCATCCAAAACATTTACCTCGGTGGTTGTGCCATAACAAACACATATGTCAATTCTAGCTTGCTCGACATTCAATATCTCTTGCACTTGGCATTCATGGTTCCTTATACTCTGGCACCCAATATTTTCTTCTTTACATAACTCGGCAACTAATTCAAAAGTACTCGTTGACCATAGGTTTACTCGGCAGTGACTACTGCTTGGTAAATGTACATTATATGACTCGGCCTATAAATGATGACTCGATCGCAGTGATGATCGACCAACATTGCCTAGATAATGACTAAGTGTAAGACACTAATAGACAACAATACTATAGGGATCTACAATCTCCCCCTTTGACATTAGTGGCAAAAACACTTTGTCATGACATTTACAATACATTTACATAGAGTACTTAGTATTAACATATTACTCCCCTTAAGATATATACATATACAAAACTGAGTATATCATACCATTCTATTTATACTTTCGCTCTTTGGTTCTGGTTACCTCCCTATGTGCCATGATATGTCATTTACTTATTTCTCCCTTGTTTTTGGCACTTATAATTTCTTCATTAGTAGGGAGCATGCAATATTTTTCCAAAAATGGTTTGTGAAGTGTCATAACCTGTTAATATGATTTAACAATAGAGAGGGGGGGTGAATCAGTTGTTCTCAAGTCCAGATGTATAAAACAAACTTCAAAAAATTTTCTTTAAATTATATCTAACAACCAAAACCAACTCAGTCATCACTGATTCTATAATAGAAACATATAACATTACAGTCCACTACCCAACTGTATCTAACTTGTAAAACACAGAAATGTTTACACCAAAACATTCACACAAGCATTGACACTAGGATTTATAGTGGAAACCCAATCTGGGAAAAACCACTTTGTAACATGCTACTATTATTTTCACTCTTCTGAAGTGAGCTCAGTTAAAAGCCAACCTTGTCAAAGGTTACAATGCACATTGTTAGGTGTGACCCGGTTAAAGGATTTCAATCACTCTATTAGAAGTGAGCCTTGTTATAGGACTTACATACATTCCATTAGAATGCAACCTTGTTCAAAGGATTTAAACATATGACTGTTAGGTCAACCTCTATTAAAAGGATTTTGACTGTTACAATGGTTAGAAAGTAGCAGCAGTATTGATTTGAAAAACATACAACTCACTTTGCAAATATTATATCTAATTCCGTACATAAATGCTATTTTACTGACTTTGAAACTTTGCCATCTCCATCTTTGATCTGCTCGAAACTTTTTTTTCAAGCAATCACCACACTTCTCCTTCAGCCTTTTCTGATTATACAGTCAATAACATCTACCGATCTTCCAGCATCCTCTGTTCACCCATGTACACACATACCTAATGCTTAGGTTCCCTTAATACTTCCTCAATTAGGTTAACTCATCTTTTACCGCTCAATCTCCTTCGTAGATCTTAGGGTTAGGTTAGATTCATTGAATCTACCCGCTTTATGTTCTTTGGCTCCTTTTCTAGAAACATCTCAAATCTCTTAAAGATTTACAATAAAATGTTTTTCAGTGCATTCAATGCTTTCAAACAATCAATAAATAAAGTCAGCATGTTTTACATAATCTAAGAATTCAACAATGTCGACTCCGAATCTGAATTCTCTTCAAATATAAAAATATTGATGCTCGGTCAATACTGTGATCAACTACTCACTCTTCATGTAGAAAGCTCAGTCATTACTAAAAATGTTTCCTCGGCTTATACTATCTTACTCGACAATTAATTGATGTTCGGTCAACACTAGAATTTTGCTCGGCATATACTGACTCAATTGACACTAACATCACTCTGCTTGAACATGATTTCTCCATTTTTTCTCAGTCAAGCCTACTAGTTTAGTCTTCAATCTTACTAAGATAAACAATACATTGTCTCATCATTGTACAACATAGTCAAGTACACTTTGTAGTATCAAGATAACTCAACCTTTCATTAGGTGCTATTGTTACCAACCTTTCCTATCCCCTTAGCAACACTCAAATAAATATAGTACTTTCCTAAGTAGCAACCGTCTTACCAGTTAAGGTTTGACATCAATGAAAACACAACAATTTCTTCAATTTCAATTTCCAACAATCTCGCTCTTTGGCATTGATGGCAACACCATATGATATCACCTGAATAACACATGGATTACCAACCAATCCAAAAAATTATCTGTTCATCAGAAAAAAAATTTGTAATATCCTTAGCTTCATTCTGATTCAGAATCTATAAGCCTCACTTCTGTGACCATCAGAAATATCCATATCTCCCTCTATCCTGATCCTTCATTTCAGTTCATCATCTCCTTACTTTTCCTTTCAGTGTCATGTCTTATTATATCATCTTAGTTCATCTCCCTCTTTGACAAAAATGCCAAAGCAGCAACTAAAACATACATCCATCAGATGTAGATATTATCTGTGTAGCTTAGTGTTTCTCCCTCTTTCATCTTGCTTATGACTGATTCCTTGTCTTTGCTCTTCTTCACAACTCTAGGCCAGTCCTAAAGTGTGACAATCTTCTGCATCAATCTGTCAAATATTCTGTTGTAGCATATTTGATGAAGTACTCCTAGCTTAACTAGGCAGCCTCAATTAGGGGAAGGACCCCTAATTGACTTCTCAAATACTCATGTACTTCTTTAGTTAAAGCTTTAGTGAATATGTTTGGTAATTTTTCCTTTGTATTCACATATTCCATTCAGACTTCTTTATCTTGTACCAATTCTCTCAAGTAGTGATACTTGATTGCTATGTGCTTGGTCTTAGTATGCATCACTGGATTCTTAGAAATGTTGATAGCACTTGTGTTGTCACATAAAATAACAACAGGTTCAGTGATTTCTTCTTTCATGCCTACCAACAATTGTTTTATTCATACCAAATTTGAATAGTTTAGTACAACAACAACATACTCGGCTTCAACAGTAGATTGGGAAATGCAATTTTATTTCTTGCTCGTCCAGGAGACTAATCTCTATCCAAGAAAGAAAGCTCCACCACTAGTACTCTTTCTTTCATCTACATTTCCTGCCCAATCAACATCTGTATATACTCTTAGTTCAAATCTTTCATCCTTCTTGTAATATAGCCCATAGTCAGCAGTCCCTTTCACGTATCTCATAATTCTTTTCACAGCCATCATGTGTGTTTCCTTAGGATTGGCAGAGAATCTTTCCACAATCCCAACAACTAGTGCAATATCTGGTCTACTATGTACAACATACTGCAATTTTCCAATCATGGATCTGTACAAAGTCTGGTTCACTTCTGCAGCATCATCATTCTTAGATAACTTTTGTCCAGTAGCCATAGGAGTACTCACTAGTCTAGAATCTTCCATCCCAAAAGTTTTCAGTATTTCATTAACATACTTAGACTGTGTAATGAAAATTCCTTTCTTCATCTGATATACTTGTAAACCAACAAAGAATTTGATATCACCAAACATGCTCATTTCAAATTTAGTTTGCATTTCATTTGAAAATCTTTTACACAAAGCATCTTGTCCACCAAAAATAATATCATCCACAAAAAATTTCGCCAACAGGATACCTTTACCTTCTTCATCTTTCATGTACAAATTGCTTGTGTCATTTGTTCTTGAAAATCCAATCTGTATCAAGTAGTTATGCAACCTCTCATACCATGCTCTGGGAGCTTGTTTTAATCCATATAGTGCTTTTTCAAGTTTTCATACCATGTGTCTTCTGTTTAGATCAATAAAACCTTTTGGCTATTCTATGTAAACTTCTTCTAGTATACCAGTTAAGAATGCAGACTTGACATCCATTTGATAAACCTTGAAATCTTTACAAGCAACATAAGCAAGCAGAGTTCTTACTCCTTCCAATTGGGCTACAGGGGCAAATGTCTCCCCATAATCTATTACTTCTTCTTGTGCATAGCCTTTGCATACCAGCCTAGCTTTGTTCCTAGTTATTTCACCTTTTTCATTTAACTTATTCTGGAACACCCACTTTGTTCCTATAACATTTTTATTTTCAGGTCTCGGCACCAGAGTCCAAGTATCATTCTTCTCTATCTAGTCTATTTCTTCATTCATTGCTTGTATCCAGTCTTCATTTTCTAATGCCTCTCTAGTTGACTTAGGTTCAAATTCACACTGTAAACATGTTGGATCCTTTGTCTTACTTCTGGTCAGAATTCCAGTATTTTTGTCTCCAATTATCTGTTCAGGCTTGTGATGTCTTCTTACATATTTTTCCAAAATAGGTTCAACTCTTCTCTCCTCTATTTCATCAGGTTCCTCAACAATATTTTCAGACTCAACTTCTGAATGCTCGACAACATCTTCCTAATACTCGGTAGCATTATCTTGTCGCTCGACATGTTCTTGTTCTCTCTCAGCACTGTTTTCCTGATGCTCAACAACCTCTTCCTATCGCTCGACATTGCTTACCCAAGACTCGGCATCAGGTGCAATTCTATTACTTGCCTCTTCTTCTTCTTTAATATACATAAAAGATCTATAATCTTCTGGTTCTCTTTTTCTATCAACTTCATTTCTTTCTGCATACTCATCAATTTTGACATTCACACTTTCCACAATTTTGTTAGTGTTAGAGTTCAAACACTTATAAGCTTTACTTTTTGTGGAATGCCCTAGGAATATGCCTTCATCACTTTTAGCATCAAACTTTCCATTCCTATTGTCTTTTAATATGTAGCACTTGCTTCCAAAGATTCTAAAGTATTTAACACTCGGTGCATGCCCATACCATAATTCATAGGGTGTCAGATTTGTACCTTTCTTGATCTATACCCAGTTAAGAGTGTAGACAGTTGTACTTATAGCTTCTTTCCAATATTTCTGTGCCACATTCTTTTCAATCAACAATGTCCTTGCACAATCCAAGATAGATCTATTTCTTCTCTCTGCTATACCATTTTGTGGAGGTGTTCTAGGTGCAGACATCTATCTTTTGATTCCTCTTTCATTGCAAAATAGATTGAATTCATTTGATGTAAATTCTCCACCTCGGTCAGATCTAAGACATTTCAGGTTCCTACCTGTCTCCTTCTCAACCTTAGCCAAATACCACTTAAAGAATTGAAAAGCGTCAGATTTTTCTTTTAGAAACATTACATGCATCATCCTGGTATGATCATCAACAAACAAGATAAAATATCTAGCACCACAATAACTTTGTACACCCATAGGTCCACAAAAGTCAGTATGAACCAAATCTAAAATATTGTTAGAAGTAAATGATTTGCTCTTAAAACTTGACTTTGTCATTTTTCCTAACTGGCATTCCTTGCACATCACATTCTTAGGTTTCTTCAATCTAGGTAGAGCTCTTACTTTCTTCTTCTTACTTATTTCTACTAGATTATCAAAGTTAACATGACATAGCCTCTTATGCCATAACCAAATGTTATCAAGTTGTGCAACCATACATGCTTCTTTAGATTGGTCAAGATAGAACAAATTACCTCTAGTTTGTTCTCCACTTTCGATCAGTTCACCAGTAGCATCAAATATTTTAGCTTTCATGTGATGGAATTCCACTCGATAACCAGTGTTGTTGAGCTATGCAACACGTAGGAGATTATAATTTAGATCTTCAACCCAATATGCATTTTCACAAGAGATCTTATCAGTCAGTTTAATCAAACCTTTTCCTCTAATAGGACATGGTGCATCATTACCAAATTTTACACTTTTACCTCTATAATGATGTAAGGTCTCAAACTTACTCTTGTCACCAGTCATGTGATGTGAAAAACCACTGTCAATAATCCATTTTTCATTCTTGTTCACATAGGAGATCAATGTAGTTTTCTCATCCTCATCAGATTCATCTTTCATTGCAACATAGACTACCTCAATTTCAAAATCATCACTATCAGTGTCAGTTTCTTCTTTAGCAATGTAATAAGATTTCTTAACTTTTCTTTTGTAGTCTTTGTACCTTCGGTAGCTTCTGTCATCTCTTCTGTCTTTGTGTTTTCTTTTTCTTTCTTCATTTTTATCATTCTTGTCAGGACATCTAGTAGCTATATGACCAACTTTATTGCATGAAAAACATATAATAGGAAATTTACCTTTATATTTTCCTTTTCCACTTCTCAGTCTTCTAGCCATAAGAGCTTCTAGATCTTCAAGTTCTTCATTAGAAGTGTCACTGTCACTTTCACTTTCATTTTCACTTTCACTGATGCATCTTTATTTTTCTTTCTTTGGCTTGTTCAGAACTAATTGTGACTTCAAAGCATATTCAACATTACCAATACTACCAACAGTGAAGTTATCATAGTTAGAGAGTTCAAAAGCAATAAGATTTCCAACCAAACTTTCCAAAGTAAGCACAATTGTAGAGTTACATCTAGATTCGTGAATAGCTGGGATCTTAATAGCATATATAGGATGTAGAGTTCTTAGTAGTTTTCCAATTATAGTTTCATCCTCAATAATCCCACTTGATCCTCTAATAGCATTCACAACTTCTTTTATTCTACCAAAATATTGTGCAATGTTCTCACCTTATTGCATTTTCGTTTCATCAAACTTACCTCTGAGACTCTCAGCCTTAGCTTTTAGTACATTTATGTCACCACCATAGATCTTTGCAAGAG
Organism: Chamaecyparis obtusa; assembly: GCA_027943335.1. Taxonomy (NCBI): domain Eukaryota; kingdom Viridiplantae; phylum Streptophyta; class Pinopsida; order Cupressales; family Cupressaceae; genus Chamaecyparis; species Chamaecyparis obtusa. Next base: position 421,685 of record BSBK01004198.1, on the reverse strand, counting down.
TGTCCCACATCTCCTTATCACTTGTGCAATCCTTAATGTCCTCAAATTCTGGATAGCTTAGGGCAGATGCAATTTCTAGCATTCCTTGATTATGTTCTTGCTTAGCTCTCATTTCTTCGGCAGTCAAAGGTGCGATAGGTGAGACATAGTCATTCTCAATGTAGTACTTTGCAGAATCACCAATACCAGCCAGATGCAGCTTCATCAAGCTTTGCCATGCAGGGAAGTTTTCCTTATTCAGCTTTGGTACCTCCTTCTTATACATCCTGATCATTTTCTTCAAGCCCCTTTAAACTTGATTTCTGCAAACACCGATAATAAGAAACACAACTCTAATACTAATTGTTAATATGATTTAGAATAATAGAGAGGGGGGGTGAATCAGTTGTTCTCAGGTCCAGATGTATAAAAAAAACTTCAAAAACTTTTCTTTAAATTAGATCTAACAACCAAAACCAACTCGGTCATCACTGATTCAATAATAGAAACATATAACATTTCAATCCACTACCCAACTGTATCTAACTTGTAAAACACATAAATGTTTAAACCAAAACATTCACACAATCATTGACACTAGGATTTATAGTGGAAACCCAATATGGGAAAAACCACTTTGTAACATGCTACTATTATTTCCACTCTTCTGAAGTGAGCTCGGTTAAAAGCCAACCCTGTCAAAGGTTACAATACACACTATTAGGTGTGACCCAGTTAAAGGATTTCAATCACTCTATTAGAAGTGAGCCTTGTTATAGGACTTACATACATTCCATTAGAATGCAACCTTGTTCAAAGGATTTAAACATATGACTGTTAGGTCAACCTTTGTTAAAAGGATTTTGACTGTTACAATGGTTAGAAAGTAGTAGTAGTATTGATCTGAAAAACATACAACTCACTTTGCAAATATCAGATCCAATTCTGTACACAAATGCTGGTTTACTGACTTTGAAACTTTGCCATCTCCATCTTTGATTTTCTCGAAACTTTTCTTCAAGCAATCACCACACTTCTCCTTCAGCCTTTTCTGATTATATAGTCAATAACATCTACTGATCTTCTAGTATCCTCTGTTCACCCATGCACACACATACCTAATGCTTAGGTTCCCTTAATACTTCCTCAATTAGGTTAACTCATCTTTTACTGCTTAATCTCCTTCATAGATCTTAGGGTTAGGTCAGATTCATTGAATCTACCCGCTTTATGTTCTTCGGCTCCTTTTCTAGAAACATCTCAAATCTCTTAAAGATTTACAATAAAATGTGTTTCAATGCATTCAATGCTTTCAAGCAATCAATAAATAAAGTCAACACATTTTACATAATCCAAGAATTCAACAATGTCGGCTCCAAATCTAAATTCTCTTCAAATATAAAAATACTGATGCTCGGTCAATACTATGATCAACTACTCGGTTTTCATGTAGAAAGCTCGATCATTACTAAAAATGTTTCCTTGGCTTATACTATCTTACTCGGCATATATTGACTCGGTCAACACTAACATCACTCGGCTTGAACATGATTTCTCCATTTTTTCTCAGTCAAGCCTACTAGTTTAGTCTTCAATCTTACTAAGATAAACAATACATTGTCTCATCATTGTACAATATAGTCAAGTACACTTTGTAGTATCAAGATAACTCAACCTTTCCTTAGGTGCTATTATTACCAACCTTGCCTATCCCCTTAGCAACACTCAAATAGATATAGTACTTTCCTAAGTAGCAACCGTCTTACCAGTTAAGGTTTGACATCAATGACAACACAATAATTGCTTCAATTGCAGTTTCCAACAATAACCATGTGTAATGCAGAGTCCCAACCAGATGTAGCAACTTTCAGAACCTCTGACTGCACTTCTATCTACATCTGCCGAGGAGTCATAGAAGTAAAAAGTAGATCATTCTGCACTAGTGATTGAAAATCCTCATGTGGAGGATAAGGGAAAAGAAGAGAAGGAAAAAGACATGGTCACCGAGTACATTAGGGGTATTACAACTGGCCACATGCCCAAATACAATTAGAAGGTTAAGTCCACCTTCAATCCTTTACATAATATACTTTATCATACCTAAATTTCCAATTAGGACAATCCAATCCTTGTGCCCAAATGCACAACCTTCTTCTCTATTAGAAGAAGATCTCACAGCCTTCCAACTCACATATTACTGTCACAATCCACACATAATCTCAAGGAAGAAACCCTTCCTTATATATAAGTTACAAATAATAATTTATCTAGAGGTCAACCATTATGGGACCTCATTACATAACAAATAATTACATTATTCAAGGTGATGACACACAATTCATCCCTAATCATGTTACAACAATTATAATTCACCCAAGAATGACTCCATCAATAATCCAATCATAAATCAATCATCTAACGTTACTCTTCCTAGTCAGCTCCCAAGTACTTCCACGCAAGAAAATACGCCATAGATGATGTCATCAATCTCATGAACATGATGCAATCACAATGTATCTTCTCTATGATGTCCTCTGACATTTCCCAAGCGTGCATACTAGAATTCATTGTTGCATACTAGTTCTATTCCAAATACTGCAACTAGGTCTGTGAAAACTCGCATTCTCTATTCCTACAACCAATCTTAACTAAAACAAACATATCTCTATCCAATGATCATATAAGCATCTGCGAACATAGGAATAACCTTTAGATACATCATGGAACATATCTCTAGTCCTGCAAGAGCTAATGAATTGTACGACATCCACACCACTCTCTACAATATGCATGTCTGTACTGTCCAATAATTCCTGGTCTTCATAACTAAATATATGTTGACATCAATGAGAAAACTATTGAATGAAAATAGTTCCAACAATCTCCCACTTTGGAATTGATGACAACATATGTGAAAAACCATCAACCCAAGAGTACCCTTCTTAATACAACCTGTATCGTCTTAAAATGGAAGCACTTCCATGGTAAGAGTGTTTAGCCCTCTAAGTAAGTGGTTTGGGGTCATGTCGAATGCCTTGAATGGATATTCGACTTGGATCTGGTTTTTCCCCCTGTTCTACCCCATTTTCCACCTCTTCCTAGCATTTTCCTGGCATTCTGGACCATGAACTTGAGGTTTTTGACCCTAAGGTCAAAGTCGACCTTATGGGGTCAAAGTTGACCTCGATCCTAACCTAGTCAAGTTCAAGCTTGACCTTGACCCTAGGTTTTGGGATCTTTAGGGTTTGCTTCCAGTTTTGGGATTTCATCAAAATCTTGCATTTTCCCTCTTTGGGGCCACTATTTCTCGGATTAAGTGTCAAATTCTCAAATTAATATTTGAGGTGGACCTTTCTCAATATTTGTATAGGATTCCTAATTTATTATTAGAGATTAGCCTTTCTTGATTTTTGTGCCTAATGCTCAAATTAACTTTGAGGTTGGCCTTACCTCAAATTCTGTAACAAGGCTTTTAAATAATTATTTTATTTCTATATTAAGGGTGGTCCCCTCCTAGAGTTTTGTGTCAAGACTTTAATTTAATTTCCTCTCCATGTACACCTCTCTAGATTTTTGTGCCATGTGCCCTTAATTATTGTTTTCTACGAGGCCCCTCTTGTGCCCTATATCACTATAAAAGGGAGCCTTCCTCTCTCATTTTCTTCATATCTCTCAATCAAGTTTATCAAATCTCTCAAGCTCTCAAGCAAGAAGATCAATTATCCAAGCATTCAAGCCTTCAAGCATCCAATTCATCAAGGAGATCCATTAGAAGCCATTGAAGGATTCAAGCTCTATGGAGATCTCTTGTTGAAGATCCATCCATTCAAGCCTCTTCCTATTCCAAGATCGATTCAAGATTGGTGTTGAAGATCTAAAGACAATTGATTGGAGACATCCTACATTTGATTATACATTCATCCATTCTTGTGGATTCAAGGATTCAAATCCTCCATAAGGGTTTCAACTCAAGCAAGGTCAATTATTCCATTTACTTTGTTTATTCCAGCAATTTCAATTCAATTTCAAGGTTAATTTCTAAATTGGGGTTTGACTGAGGCAAACCCCTTCCCCCCAACAAACAAACCCTCTTTTTCTTGCAGGTACATGTGTGGAACTCTGGATCTAAGAGTAGATTTGGATACCCTTTTCGTCAAACTTCTGAGATCCACGAACAAAGTCAGAATCAACCTTCAGAATAAAAATGCAGATCTTGACCTAGTCAGGTACAACCTTGATCCTGACTTGGTCAGGTACAACCTCGAACCTGACCTGGTCAGGTACAACCTTGATTTTGACCCAACCTTGATTTTGACCTTGATTCAATCTCGAAAAAAGATTTTTGGGTTTTGTAGATCTCGCAGTTTCAAGTAAGAAATGTGAAAATCAATAGTTTTTGAGATCGTTTGATAGGGTTTTCAGCCGATTCTTTTTTGGAGTTAAGTATCTTTATTTCTTAATTTTAATATTAATCATCTATATTTACTTTCCATATCAATATAATTTCATGTAAGTGTAAAATATTGGCTTTGGGGTCTCTTTTATGTGCAAACCATTATTCTAGGACCCCATCCAATATTTTATCCTTTACACAACCTTATCAATATCCTCTTTTAAGCTCCCCCTAAACTAGTATGGTCTTTTACTAATAGCTCTCCCCCTTTGACATCAATGACAAAGGGTGCCAAAACAATATCTTTCCTTCTTTCTATAAACCTTCAACTAGCAGGTGTAAAATTAGCCTAATTTGATTGGTTATGCTCTGCCAACTACTCCCCCTGAGGAGTAGACTTTTACAACAAATCCATAAATGACAATGCTCTAACACTTGATGGACTTGTGCACTTCCTTAGTTACCTATTGGTGGGGATCTAATGCCAAGCTTACTTCTAAGATATTCAAAGGTATCTTTACTCAATGTTTTGGTGAAAATGTCTTCTATCTACTCCTTTGTATTGATGTACTCAAGCTTCACGACTTTATTTGTCACTTTATCTCTCAAAAAATGATACTTGATTGCAATATGCTTACTCTTTAAATGCATCACTCGGCTTTTTGACATGTTTATTGCACTTGGGTTACCACAAAGTATGATAATAGTTTCTCCTGAATTCATACCAATGTCCTTCAACATCTTCTTCATCCAAATGACTTGAGTACAATTGATTTCTGCTACAACATACTCTTATTCTGATGTTGACTGTGATACACAATCATGCTTCTCTCTAAGCCAAGAGATCAACCTCTTCCCAAGGAAAAAGGCTCCTCCACTAGCACTTTTCCTGTCACCTACACATCCTACCCAATATGCATCAGTGTAAAAATTCAATGCAAAGTTATATGACTTATCATACCATAATCCTAAGTCAGTTGTTCCCTTGAGGTATCTGAATATCCTTTTTATTGCTATAAAATGTGTCTCCTTTGGATATGCCTAGAATCTAGCAATAATTCCAACTACATTAGTAATATCAGGCCTAATATGTGTTGATAATGAAGCCCTCCAATCATTGATCTGTAATGTATATTATTGGAATTGGAGAGATAGGGTACTAAGAGGGGAGAGGTGAATCAGTGCCCACAAAATTTTTTAACTCATAAACCTTTCTAGCCTTAAACAACAAATAGTAGTATCCTTCAACTACAACTTGAATCCATTGCATGCATCATTCATTCATTTAACTATCAAAGTAAATAGTATGAAATCAACAAGATAATAATCACAAAACACAAATATTTTGGTAATGTTGAAACCCTTGTTAGAAGGTAAAAACTGCGATGGGGATGACACCCACAAATTCTTTACTACTACATATAGAAAAGGTTTGCCTATTAGGGCTACAAGTGGTGATTACTTTTGGTGATCTTACCCTATTAGGAGTAACATTTCAGATCGATTAGATCTACCTAGTGATAGGATTTCAACAACACTACTTGAGTGTGCACTTGGTTAAGAGATTTACAAAAAATACTGTTAGGTCTACTCTGTTAAGAGATTTTACTAAAAATCTATTACAATGATTAGAAAGTAACAGGTAAATATCTGCTAATGAAAACTTAACTTGTTTGATATAGATATATGAAATGCTTAATAGATATCACCTTTCTATGTGAAGATCTTTGCTTTGAACTGCTCGGTAACCTTGTCTAATTCTGCTTAATCTAAATAACTCTAAATACTATTCTGCTTTGCCTGATGTCTAACATTCATGAAGTTGGCTAATACTTCAAGAACTTCTTTTCATGATCTCAACCTCCTTATCAAGCTTCTCTCTCATGCATACAAAAATAATATAAAATTACATTTATATAGCATACTACTTTTGCTGCTTAACAAAATTTAGGTTACAATATCTTAGAGAAAACCCTAAGATCAACAGTGTACAAAAATAACCTAGATCTGGCAAATACATAAAGCTCATCATCGCAATTAATGATGGAATCTTACAATAAATGATCCTCGATCTTGGTAAAATGTGTTGTGATTCTATTGTAACCATTTGCCTAGATAAGTGTGCCATTCCTGATTACTATGTTGTTTACTGTCTTCCTTGGTAAACATTGTATATCCTGCTTGGTAATTACACTAGTGCTCAGTGTCCAGTCTGCTCAGTGTTTACTGTCGCTCGGTATCAGTGTACACTGATGCTCAGTAGAACTACCCTGTTGCTCGGTGTGAAGACTTAACAGACTAGCTTGAAGTGCTTGCAGTTACCGACTAGAGTAGCATAGGTAACCGATCGATATCTTTGATACTAATGACAACCTTTAATGCTCAAATAGTGATAACAATCTCCCCCTTTGGCATTAGTATCAAAACCTTAAATGTATATAGACATATGATCTCAAAATACTTTCTGTCTCCGCCATATACATAGATACTTATCAAAAAAATTTCTATTACTCCCCCTCGGTGCATGCTCCCGGTAATGTGTAGTATACTTAGCATTTTATATACATATTTGGCATATACAGGTTATCCCCTTCTATATACGTGTATTTCCCCTTTTTGATATTAATTCCAAATAAGAAAATGTATACTTACAGCTTATAAAAAATGTGCTTGTGGGTTTTCTTCAATGACTCCAAGAGGTTTTCCCATTCCTCTTTCAAGTTGGTGAGAGCAATGTGCTCAAGACCGACTTGTGCATGCATGTCAAAAATGTTGTCCAACATAGAGATTTATGGTGTTGCAACAAGAGTTTATGCCTTGACAATGTGCTTCTCAAAGATTTTCAGGTAGGGAAGCAACTTGGTTTTCAATTCTGTGACTTGTTCACTAATTATTTCTTCTTGTTTCCTGAGATCTGCTCTTAACCACCTAAGTTCTTGAACTTTCAAGATATGCTTGGCAAATGCTTGAGGCTCGGTTAAGGCTACTTGTACACTAGATTTGATTTCATTATCAAGCTATTTAATCTTTTCACTGACCTTGGCAGTGAAGGTTTACATAGTGCATAGTTTGAAATAAATTTGACAAATTAATTGAGTAATACCCTGAATTTTAGTTATTGCCTCAGATAGCTTAACCTTGTTAATTTCCACTTCTTGGCTGATCCTTTTTGCAAGTTTATCTTGTATCTTGGATTCTTCTCTTTCTTCTATTCTCTTGTCTGCTTCAATATCTGGGGCATTTATCTCTTTAGCAAGTGTAGCAAGTTGGTCCATGATCAGAGTGTCCTCATCTATGTGTACCTCTGGTACAACCTGTTGTAAGATATCTCTTACATTCTCAAGTATTTCTTTTCTCTTTCTTTCTTGTTTCAATTTTTCTTGTGCTGCTTTCCTTGTACACAACTCCCCATATTTTCTTAGTTCCTCAGGGCTTAGGGTCCTCAGGTCACAGTCTGGTATAATTATGACTTCATCTAATGTGACTGAACCTTTTCCTTTCTTTTTCTTCTTCTTCTTCTCCGGTTCTTGAGGTGAACTTTTTATAATCTGTACAATGTCCTTTACCTCAGAACTTTGTGTAACCTACCCGAGTGACACTATATCTACCTTCTGCTACTCCTCGGTGACCTTTGTGTTGGTAAACTATGTCGCAACCTCTGATGTAGTGTCTGGTGGAGTGGCCTTGGTTATATTAGGATTCTCTTGATCCTTTGTTTTTGTCTTGGGGTACCTCTTTCTCTTTAGGCTGGTTTGTTTCAGCAGGTGTCTCTGCTCCTCATTCCCCTGTTGTATCCTTTGGTTGTTTGGGGTCTAAACCTTCAGGTTTCTCTTGTGATAAAATTTCAATTGCTTCCACAAGGATAGGAAGCTCACCCAGTAATGATGTGTATGCACACTCGGTAACTTATCCTTCATCTTGTGTAATGTCTGGTGCAATTTTCACATCTTCATCATCATCTCTGTCATTAGGATCACCATTAGTGATGTCCTCAATGAGTACATCTTCATCATTTGTCTCCTCTATCTGGATCACTACTGAATCCGGTGTATCCTGTGAACTTCTTTTGACTTCTGTGTCAAGTGTTGTATCAATCACCTTGGTAAATGATACACCTAAATCTTTTATCTTCTTTGCTACATCATATCATCTATATAAATACCTTTTCCTTTTGACCTTTGTCTCTTCTTAGATAGATTAAGAAATGCTTCTTTCTCAACTTTCTCTTTTGCTGCAAAAATGGAAGTCCACATGAGTTTTGCCAGTCTCATCAACATTTGCTAGATTTTCATCTAAAATTTGCATAGCTTGGCCTTTTACTTTGAATCTTTTATAATAAGTGTCCATATAGTCCTTAATTTCATCAAGAGTTAAATTTTGTGCTGCCTCAACTAGGGATTGTTCATTCAATTTCTTCTCAATGTCCAAGGCATAGGACCATTTCTGATTTATTCTTTCTTCTAATGCCTTGGGCAATGGTTGTCCAAACTCCAATGGAACTCTTTTAAAGCTTATCATCATCTGGATGACAGCCTCCTCAATTTTATTCTGATCCTTGGTAGACATGTTGTCAAACTGACTGAGTTCCGGATCTGTGAGATCTCCATTCTCAATTATGTCTACAAAAACCTCATCAATTGACCTATTCTTATTACTGACAACCTTGAACTAATTCTTTTCATCTTCTTCATCCTCAAGGTCTTCTCTTCCTCTAATTAATCTTCTAATTTTCTTTGGTTCTGCAGCTATAACCTTAGTTCCTCTTTTTGCATAAGTTTTGGTTGGTGTAGCTGCCTTACATTTTATTACTTTCTTAGCTTCCTTTTTCTATGGTGGTGAAGCTCCAGTTGCTGACCTTGTTCGTGCACCTGACCGCATTGGCAACTACTTCTTCTTTGGAGTTGGGGTGGGAGAAACCTGTATCAAATCTTTTTCCTTGTCAGACTTAGTTTCCTCACTATCATGTGCCTTGTCAGTTAACAGTAACTGACCTTCGATTGCAAGTTCAACCAATGACTCATCAGATACATCTCCAAACTTCTTAGTTAAAACTTTCTTCATTTTCTTTTCTTTTCTTGTTATTTTGTCGATGACAAGATCTGTTTGTATTCTAGATTTTGCCTCTTCATAGGTTCCAAACCTCTTGGCCTTCTTGTCCTTTGGTAAAACCAATAATGGCTTGATTGATTTCAAACCAAAATCATGATCCATTTCATATCCCATGGGGGCTATCCATTTATTCCTTGGCTCTACAGCTTTAATCAATGCATGGTCGGTGTCAACTAGAAAACATATGTCCATCTCATATTTCTTGACCACTGAGCTTGGAATCTTGCTCCTTAGATTCATCTTGATCTTAAAATATTCAAAATATTCATCTATAACATTATTTGCATTATCTCTCAAACTTGTCATTATATCAGAAATTTTTGAAATAATCGGTGTGTTGGTAGACCAAACTTTGTGATCGACAAAAGGAAAGAATTTCAGGAGATAGAAAAATAAACATACTAGCAATGAGCCAAACTTACAGGTATTGGACTTTTGTGATCTGATTGTTTTCATATTCTCTTCAACCTATTTCAGGAGTAGCTTGGAAAGGTCTATCTGATGAACCTTATTTATCATTTTGTAAGCCATATCCACAGCACTACATGGTATACTGTTTAGTCTACTTGACTGATAGAACTTATAACCAATTACATGCGCTACAAAATTAACTTCTGAATCCACAATAGAAGCAATTTTCAGTGCTCTGTCATCCCATGCTGCACCTGTATTTTTCTCAACATCAGCTCGAGATGAACTTTGGAATGCTTTCACCTTTTTAGTTGTGGGATACCTTGTGACCTTATGAATCATTCTCTTTGTCACTTTGATAGGACTATCCAGCCAAAATGTGCCCTCATGATATCGACTTAACACGACCTGTATCCATTCTATTTTAAAATTCTTCAAAAAATTTAGGGCATTAGTGAGTCCAATCATTTCTACCTATTTATGTTCTGGTTTCAACTTTGTATCATCACCACATAGTGCCTGGTATGCAACATACATTTTGAAATCTCCTATTTCTCCTATTTTGCAATGAATGTATGATCGGATGTCTTTGACCAATAAAACCCTAGGTGGGATGCTTGAAAAAGTTCCCGCTAAATCCATTTTTGATGCTACTTCTAGGTGTGACTTGTACTTGGGTTCACTATAGTTTTCTGACACTATAAGATTAACATCCTCTTCAACAACTTTAGAAGTGCTCGCAGTGGATGCCATTATAATAAACTAGGTTTTCGGTAAGTATGATGAATATGCTCGGTAGGGGTTTCAACTTACTTAGAATATGTCGAAGAATGTGCTCAGTTCGATTTGCAACTGCTTTGGTTGAACTTAAAAGATTCTTTGCTCGAACTTGCTCTGTGAAATTATCACTCTCCGAAATCGCTTTGTGTAAAATGAACTCAGACTTCTATGTATTTGTAGCATTTTCTGAATTCCCACTTAAAACTTTATGTCATTAATGCTCGACCTACTACTAGCTCGATGACAAATGTCGACTCGGTGACTACTACAAACTTCCATCAGCTCGGTTAACACATGATTTCTTACTCGGTTGATACTAATACTCAATTAACCTTGAATAGTGATTATTGATGGGTGACCTTTTGCTCGGTCTAACTTTTACCGACTATGTGACTTTGTTAGCTCAAGACATATAAACCATAGTGCATCTATGTTCATGTAGATTTGGTATGTGCTCATCAAATATAAGGAACTATATGTATAATATGATCATTTGAGATGTCAGTACCATATGTTAGAAAGTAAAGTCCACCAAGATAACTGAGAGGGGGGGGGGTGTGTGAATTAGTTCTAACAATTATAAATTTTATCAACTTCAACAACATTAAACCATGTAAGCAATATAATTACCAACCATAGAAAGATATTCATACACAATAACACAATGACACAAGATATGTTGACTAGGGAACCTCTTGATCAAAGAGTAATCCTCGGTGGGAATGATGCCCACAAAAGATGCACTAATATGAATATTCCTTATGAAAGGATGGACCCTTTTAGGAGTCTTATGAAATACATTCAGTACATATGAATCCCCGTTAGGAGATTTTGAATCCCTGTTAAAAGATTCTAACTCTGTTAAGAGTTATGGAAGACAGAAGAACCCACTACCCAAACAACTTCAATGGCAAGATCACTGAACACACTATCCAACTGATCTCTAGATTATTCAATAGAATAATAGAAAATATGTTACCTCCTTCCTTACTGTGCCAAACTGCACTCTCTGCTTCACCAGATCTCAATTTCAGATCTCTGTACTTCGCATGTCTTCCTTCACAAATTCACTTTCACAACTGAATTAGCTCTTTTCTTCACTTCATGTGTACATCAACACATCAACCATATTACAAAAAGGAAAAAAATTCCTTCCTTTATACCACACTCAAGTAATTACAAATGAGTCGGCATACAATTACAAAATAAAAGTTTCCACACACTTCATCAAAATTACACAAAACTATCGGCTTCCAAATAGAATAATTCTTCACTCATGCGACGTCAAAGTTTGCACTATCATCCACATCACTATCAATGTGTCTTCAACTTTCCTTTAACTATGCAAAACCAGATTCCATCCTGATTAGGAGATATCATCCGATTTCCACAAACCGCTACTCAGGAACACTGCCTAAATACTGCTTCCACCAAAATGCTCATAACTTCCATGAATAAATGAATTACTATCTGCGCTCTTAACCATAAACACATAACATATCAAAGAGTATATCCTCAACATTGCATAGCTCCAACTACAATATCCCACGTGCACTAATCCAAACATTGTTTGCTTCTCTGCAAGTCTCTGGTAGATCACTGTGTTGACATCAATGACAATCATAGTCATGAATGCAACAACAACTACTATAGAATAGCTTCCAAACATTCAACATTCATTCCTAACAATCTCCCCCATTGGCATTGATGGCAACATAGATGAAAAAACATCCAATGTTCCAAAAATCCAATATTGCAATACTACTGCTCTATAAAAATATTTCAAATCCTCTTCATCAATCAAATCTTGCTTCGTTTTCCTGTTCAGATAGTACAAATGGTTTTTTCATGTACATTTCTCCCCCATTGACATCAATGACAAAAATCTCATCATCATGTCAACAACAACTCCAATGTCAAAAGACACTATTTAGAAAATACATTCACTAGAGTCCTAGTGACTCAGCTCAGATACACATACTCCCCCATAGAGGAAGTACCAACATTCAGTCCAAAAAAAAGATAAGGCTCATATACCACTGGATGGATGCAATCAACTAAATCACTTCTCAATAGTTGGTTGGGGCATAACCCCAAGCATACCTCTTAGATACTCAAATGTATCCTTAGGCAAAGGCTTTGTAAATATGTCTGGTATCTACTCCTTTGTACTTATGTACTCAAGTCTGACTTCTTTCTCAGTAACTTTTTCTCTTACTACATGATACTTAATCTCTATATGTTTTGTCTTAGAATGTAATACAGGGTTCTTAGACATACTAACTGTGCTGGTGTTGTCACAATGTATGACAATAGGTTCAAAAAACTTTATTCCAATATCCTTCAGCATTTGCTTCATCCAAATTATCTAGTTACAATTGTTTGCTGCTGCTATATATTCTTCTTCTGCTATGCTTTGTGAGATACAATTTTGCTTCTTGCTTAGCCAAGAAACCAATCTTCCTCCAAGGAAAAATGGTCCACCACTGGTGCTCTTCTTATCATCAACACTACCTCCCCAATCAACATCTGTATATGCACATAGGGTAAAATCATCAGATTTTTCATACCACAATCTATAGTCCATTATGCCTCTTAAATATCTCAGTATCCTCTTTACTACTTCATAATGTGATTCTCTAGGTTCAACTTTAAATATTGCTACAATTCCAACCGAATGTGCTATATTAGGTCTTGTATGAGTCAAGTACTACAATCCTCCAATCATAGATCTATATTTCTTCTATTCAACTGTCAGTGTTTCATCTGTGCTAGATAATTTATGTCTAGTTACCATAGGTGTTCCAACTGGTTTACAGTTCTCCATTCCAAATCTTTTCAACAAGTCATTCAGGTACTTTGTCTGACTTATAAAGATACCATCATTGTTCTGTGTTATCTGTAATCCCAAAAAGTAATTCATTTCACCAATCATACTCATTTCAAATTCAGTCTTCATTTCATCAACAAATTTGTCACTAGCTTCATCTTCTCCTCCAAAAATTCTGTCATCAACAAAAATAACTATAATCAACAAACTATTTTCAATTTCTTTTGTGTACAGATTGCTATCAGCTGTTCCTTTTGTAAATCCCAACTTTAACAAATACTTGTCCAATCTTGCATACCAACTTCTAGGTACTTGTTTTAGCCCATATAAAGCTTTCTTCAGTTTACATACCATGTCTCCTTCTTGAGTCAAAGGAAAACCTTCAGGCTGCTCAATGTAGACTTCTTCTTCCAATTCTCCATTCAGAAATGCTGACTTCACATCCATCTGATATACTTTGAATTTCTTATAAGCTGCATAAGTCAAAAACATTCTTACTGCTTCAATTCTTGCTACAGGAGCAAAGGTTTCTTCATAGTCAATTCCTTCTTGCTATGAATATCCCTTACATACCAATCTTGCTTTGTTTCTTACTACTTCTCCTTGTTCATTCATCTTGTTTCTAAATACCCATTTAGTTCCAATAACATTCTTGTCTTTATGTCTAGGGACCAATTTCCATGTCTTGTTCTTTTCAATCCAATCAAGTTCTTCTTTCATAGCATTAATCCAATTTTCATCTTCATAAGATTCACTAGTAGTTTTAGGTTCAATTTGAGAAATCAAACATAACTATTCTTGTAGCTTATTCTGGGTTAGAACTCCTCTTTTAATGCTTCCAATAATTTGCCCAATAGGATGATTTCTTGATAAACTCTTGTTAGGTGTCACTGTCTCAGATCTCACTTCAAGTGTAGGTTCTTTAATGACTTCACTGTGGCTTTCATTCAAAAAATCACTGTCAGTCTCATAAAATAATTCAGTAGATCTAGTGTTAGGTTTAGGATGAGCTTCATCTGATTCATAATCAAACATTCTTTCCTGAATTTTGAACTTTTCATCAACTTTAACATTTGCGCTCTCAATAATAGTCTTAGTTCTTTTATTGTAACATCTATAGGCTTTTCTTTTCAAAGAATATCCAAGAAATATACCTTCATCACTTCTAGGATCAAACTTTCCAATATCATCATCTCTTTTTATATAACATTTCCTTCCAAAAATTCTAAAATACTTAACTGAGGGTGCATGTCCAAACCATAATTCATAGGGTGTCTTGTCTGTGTCTGCTCTGATTTGTACTCTGTTCATTGTATACACTTCTATGTTCACTACTTCTCTCCAGAATATTTTCGCCAAATCATTCTCAAATAACATAGCTCTTGTTGCTTCAGTTACTAATCTATTTCTTCTTTCTGCAATACCATTTTGTTCAGGTGTCCTAGGGTCTGAAAACTGTCTCTTAATGCCATTGTCTTCACAAAAGGTGTTAAACTCTCTAGAAGTAAATTCTCCACCTCTATCAGATCTCAAACATTTACTCTTCATTCCAGATTCATTCTCAACTTTATTCTTAACGATCTTAAACTTATCAAATGCTTTAGACTTTTCTTTAAGAAATGCAATCCACATCATTCTTGTAAAATCATCAACAAGAATCATAAAATACCTTTCTCCATAGAATCCTCTAGTCCTGGTAGGACCGCTCAAATCTGTATGAACAATCTCCAACTTTTCTGTAGATGTAAACTTCTTATTGGGAAAAGAACTTCTCTTCTGTTTAGCCATCAAAAATTATTTGCAAATCATGTTAGTAGGCTTCATAATTTTAGGCAAATCCCTTACTGCAAGTTTAGTACTTTCACAATGTTGTCAAAGTTTATATGACAAAACCTTCTATGCCATAACCAACTATCATCAATTTTAGTAATCAAACATGTCATCTTAGTAGGATTCAACTGAAATAAATTACCTTTGGTTCTAGATCTAGTTCCAATCAGATTTCCATCTTTGTCCTTAATCACACAAATTTTCTCAGTAAACCAAACTTGATATCCCTTATCAACTAACTGTCCAACACTTAAACAGATTATGTTTCAATCCATCCACAAAGTAAACATCATCACTATTAGTCTTTCCATCAAGAGTAATAGATCCTATACCTTTAATCAAGCAAGGTGCATTGTTTCCAACTCTAACAACTCCTCCATCATAATCGTTAAACTTTATGAACTTTTTCATGTCTCCAATCATATGATGTGAACAACCACTATCTATAATCCAATCAGCTTTCTTTTCAACTTGAGAAACTAAGGCTTTTTCTTCCTTAACATTAGTTTTAGGATTCTCTTCTTTAATTGCTACAAATCCTATGTCATCATTATTCTCAGTATCACTTTCACTTAGAGTTCTTTCTATACTAGTTTCAAGATCTTCATCATTAGCATAATAACATTCCTTAGATCTTCTAGGTTTGAAATTGTTTTTGTATTTTTTAACTCTCTTAGGGAACTTAGATGCAAAATGACCATATTCTTGACAAGTCCAACATTTAAAATTTTTCTTACTGTTTGGTTCTCTCTTCACAAGCAAGGAAATACCTTCTTCAATCTTCCCGTCTTCTTCATTTCTAGATCTGCTGCTGCCAGCATAATCACCGCTTACACTGATGCTTCTTGACAAAGTAGGGCGAACACTAAGAGCATTGAATGTTGTCTCCATTCTAGGAAAGTCTTCTAATAACCTCAGGTTCATCTCTACTACTTCCAATCTTCCAAGAAGAGTCTCTCTTGTAAAGTTTGTAGTACAAGGTATAACTTGTTCAATCATCTATGTTGTCTACTTAAATACAGGAGTCAATGTCCTCAGAATTTTCCATATCACTTCATTTTCTGTCTTTGTTCCTCCATAATATTTTATGCCTGTAACAATTTCTGACATTCTACCAATATAGTTTCTAATAGATTCATCTTCCATCATTCTTATATCTTAAAATGCACATATCCAATTATGTAATCTAACTTTCTTTGCATGTTCATCACCTTCAAAAGTAGAATGTAAAGCTTTCCAAATTTCATAAGATTTTTCAAAAATTTTACCTGACTGTACTCATTCTCCAGAAGGGCTGTCAAAAGTGCTTCTCTTGCAAGTGTGTTACACATGAATAGATCTCTCTCATCGCCAGTACATGTTTCAAGATTGTCCTCTTCAATGATAGTCTTATCATTCTTTGTAATCAACCAATAACCTGGTCCTAAACACAGTAGGTGTGTCTTCATATTTTCTTTCTAGCTATCAAAATTTACTCCATCAAACTTAGGGCTTTCTTTTCTGAAATTTTCCATGGATCTCCTTAAGCTGTTAAACTTCTTTTTCAAGGACTTGCCGCTCTGATACCAATTTTTAGAAAGTAAAGTCCACCAAGATAACTGAGAGTAGGGGGTGAATCAGTTATCTAATAATTATAACTTTTATCAACTTCAACAACATTAAACCATGTAAGCAATATAATTACCAACTATAGAAAGATATTCATACACAATAACACAATGACACAAGATATGTTGACTAGGGAACCTCTTGATCAAAGAGTAAACCCCGGTGGGAATGATGCCCACAAAAGATGCACTAATATGAATATTCCTTGTGAAAGGATACACTCTGTTAGGAGTCTTATGAAATACATTCAATACATATGAATCCCTGTTAGGAGATTTTGAATCCCTGTTAAAAGATTCTAACCTTGTTAAGAGTTATGGAAGACAGAAGGACCCACTGCCCAAATAGCTTCAATGGCAAGATCACTGAACACACTATCCAACTGATCTCTAGATTATTCAACAAAATAATAGAAAATATGTTACCTCCTTCCTTACTGTGCCAAACCGCACTCTCTGCTTCACCAGATCTCAATTTCAGATCTCTGTACTTCGCATGTCTTCCTTCACAAATTCACTTTCACCAATGCATTAGCTCTTTTATTCACTTCATGCGTAGATCAACACATCAACCATATTAAAAAAAGGAAAAAAATTCCTTCCTTTATACCACACTCAAGTAATTACAAATGAGTCGGCATACAATTACAAAATAAAAGTTTCCACACGCCTCATCAAAATTACATAAAATTGTCAGCTTCGAAATACAATAATTCTTCACTTGTGCGACCTCAAAGTTTATGCTATCATCCATGTCACTATCAATGTGTCTTCAAATTTCCTTTAACTGTGCAAAACCAGATTCTATCTCGATTAGGAGATATCATCCGATTTCGACAAACCGCTACTCAGGAACACTGCCTGAATACTGCTTCCACCAAAATGCTCATAACTTCCATGAATAAATGAATTACTATTTTCACTCTTAACCATAAACACATAACATATCAAAGAGTATATCCTCAACATCACATAGCTCCAACTATAATATCCCACGTGCGCTAATCCAAACACTGTCTGCTTCTCTGCAAGTCTCTGGTAGATCACTGTGTTGACATCAATGACAATCATAGTCATGAATGCAACAAAAAATGCTATAGAATGGATGCCAAATATTTAGCATTCATTCCTAACACCATACATACCTATATCACCTTAAGTAGAGGTACCGATGTCACCTAATCCAGTGGATGAGGTTTAACCGACAACATTACTTGACTCAACATTCTCATTTGATGCTTTCCTCCACATAGTGTTCCTGAGTCTCATGATATCTACAATAGTGTTTCCACTCTCAAATACATGTCCTTCTTCTAGTGCTCGGTCTCTGCAGTCCTTGCTTAGATGACTGACCTTATGACAATGTAAGCACACCATTCCAGTGCTTGTCCAGCTTTGTGATTGTCCAACCCATCTTTTCCTCATACAGTTTGCTGTAATGTGCCCATATCTACCACATGCAATATAGTTAGCCCATGTGTTGCAATCCCAAACATAAGAATTACCTTGTCTCTTCAGTTGATAAGGCTTTGGTTTGCTCTTTTGTTTTGGTTTCAATACTTGCTTCATTTTTGCCTTACACTCTCATGCAGTGTGTCCATGTTCATTACAAGTATAACATAATTTCTCCATAGTAGGATTGTTAGCATTCTTATTTAGTTTAGCTCTACATTCATAAGCTTGATGACCAAATTTGCCATAGTAATAACAATATCCATTAAACTTAGGAGTGACTGGAGGTTTACCTTGTGCTTTTCTTCTACAAACATTTGAGGTATATCCCAATTTGCCACAATGATAACATGACATAATCTTAGGTCTTTGACTTTGATTGTTGTTGACTTGTTTAGCTTGTTTGGATGATTCTCCTTCGCCGGTATAGCCTAATCTAGCTTTACTTCCAAATCTTCTTTGATTAGTCAAAAAATCATCAATCTTTTTTGAACTATCCTCAGCCAATTTCATCATTTCATTATGTTGTTGTTGAGTCTTTACTTCATTTATCAGTCTCTCATTCTCTTCTCTGAGTATTGCAATGCCTTCAAGTCTTCTTGAAAATTCTCCATTTACTTAGTTGACTTCATGATTCACAACCATCATCTGATTAGATATTTTAAGGTGGTGCTCGGTGAGTCTTTATATCTCAGTTTCCTTTGCTTGAAGTTGTTCAGTTATCCATCTTTGGTCTTCAAAAACTAGATTTATTTCTTGCTCAGCCTGTCTAGCATTGTTAATTACTTCTACCATTCTCACCATCTGAGATTCCTAATCGATTTGCAGTGCTTTCACTTGTTTGGTTAAGTGAAGATTCTTTTCAGACAAATCAGAGATTATACTTTAAGATCCATCAGAAATGCTTCTTGAGCTAGATCCAATGTTATCAAATACATCATCAATCTCTTCTTCATGGTAACCAATCTCATTTTGTAGAATAGCTAGGTTCTTCCTTTCAACCAATAATTTCTTCAATCCATCCTTGGCTTGCTTATATTGCTCAACAAACATCTGCATTTGAATCTTTTGATTCTCTATTGTTTTATCCAACTTATATCTCTCCATGACTAGATCTTTACCCTTCAGTGGTTAAACTATTAAATAGAGAAATATGCTCTAATACTAATTGTTGGAATTGGAGAGATAGGGTACTGAGAGGGGAGGGGTGAATCAAGTGCCCACAAAAACTTTTAACTCATAAACCTTTCTAGCCTTAAACAACAAACAGTAGTATCCTTCAACTATAACTTGAATCCATTGCATGCATCATTCATTCATTTAACTATCAAAGTAAATAGCATAAAATCAACAAGATAATCATCACAAAACACAAGTATTTTGGTAACGCAGAAACCCTTGTTAGAAGGTAAAAACTATGGTGGGGATGACACCCACAAATTCTTTACTACTATAGATAGAAAAGGTTTTCCTATTAGGGATACAAGTGGTGATCACTTCTAGTGATCTTACCCTGTTAGGAGTAACATTTCAGATCAATTAGATCTATCTAGTGATAGGATTTCAACAACACTACTTGAGTGTGCACTTGGTTAAGAGATTTACAAAAAAGACTGTTAGGTCTACTCTGTTAAGAGATTTTACCAAAAATCTATTACAATGATTAGAAAGTTACAAGTAAATATATGCTAATGACAACTTAACTTGTCTGATACAGATCTATGAAATGCTTAATAGATATCACCTTTCTGTGTAAAGATCTCTACTTTGAACTGCTTGGTAGCCTTGTCTGATTCTACTTAATCTAAATAACTCTAAATATTATTCTGCTCTACCTGATGTCTAACATTCATGAAGTTGGCTAATACTTCAAAAAATTCTTTTAATGATCTCAACCTCCTTATCAAGTTTCTCTCTCATGCATACAAAAATAATATGAAATTACATTTATATAGCATACTGCTTTTACCGCTTAATAAAATTTAGGTTACAATATCTTAGAGAAAACCCTAAGATCAACGGTGTACAAAAATAACCTAGATCTAGCAAATACATAAAGATCATCATCACAATTAATGATGGAATCTTACAATAAATGATCCTTGATCTTGCTAAAATGTTTTGTGATTCTATTGTAACCATTTGCCTAGATAAGTGTGCCATTCCTAATTACTATGTCATTTACTATCTTCCTTGGTAAACACTGTATATTCTGCTTAGTAATTACACTGGTGCTCAGTGTCTAGTCTACTCAGTGTTTACTGCCACTCGATATCGGTGTACACTGATGCTCGGTAGAACTACCCTATTGTTCAGTGTGAAGACTTAACTGACTGGCTTGAAGTGCTTGTAGTTACCGACTAGAGTAGCATAGGTAATCGACTGATTTCTTTGATACTAATGACAACCTTTAATACTCAAATAGAGATAACATATATGAGGTACATTCTTTTCCTCTTTTGAAATGGATAACTTACTCCCTATCCCCATAGTATTTCCAACTGGTTTACTCTCATCCATGCAAAAAAATGTTAGCAACTCTTTTAGATACTTTGTTTGTGATATAAAAATCCCATCTTTGTTTTGACTTATCTGTAATACTAGGAAGAATTTCATCTCCCCTATAATTGACATCTCAAACTCATCTTTCATTTCTTTTGCAAACTTATTACTCATAGCATAATTACCCCCAAAGATAATATCATAAAAAAAACTCATATTATCAAGGTACCTTCATTATTGCATCTTAGATACAAATTACTATCAACATTACCCTTCTTGAAACCAACATGTAGTAAATAAATGTCCAACCTTTCATACCAAGCCCTTGGAGCTTGCTTCAATACGCACAATGCTTTCTTCAATATTCAAACCATATCTTTATCGTCTGTCAAAGGAAAACCATCCGACTGTTCAATGTAGACTTCTTCTTCTAAATCACCATTTAGGAATGTAGACTTGACATATATCTAACACACCTTAAAATATTTGTGTGCAACATAGGAAAAGAATAACCTAATTGCCTCTATCATCACAACTAGTGCAAAGATATCTTCAAAATCAATTCCTTCCTATTGTGAATATCCCTTACACACTAATATGGATTTATTCCTAATCACAACACCATCTTCATTCATTTTGTTTATGAAAACCCACTTTGTGCCAATGATATTCTTGTCTTTAGATCTTGGGACCAATTCCTAAGTGTTATTTTTCTCAATTTCATCCAACTCTTCTCTCATTGGCTTAATCTAATAATCATCACTACAAGCCTCATTAGGTGTGCTTGGTTAAACCAACAAGATCAAACAGATTGTATTTCTGAACCGCAACCTTGTCCTAGTACCTTTACTTTTTTCTCCAATGATAAGATCCCATGGATGATTCTTCACAACATACTTAGGTGTCTTGAACACTTCTAGCTCACTCAAATTTATATCCATGTCACTTTCTAGTAACAAACCCTCTTGCGGTTGTTCTTGTACTTTTCCCAACCTTGTCCTATTTGAAACTGATTTTGATTGCTTTGAAATATCTCCTTTTCAAACCTTTCCCAATCCGGATCATAAGGATTGAATTCACATGTTCTTTCTAGTACCTGAAACCTTTCATCAATTCTAATATTCAAACTCTCAATTGTTTTCTTAGTTCTCAATTTGAAACATCTATATGCTTTTCTTTTAGTGGAATACCCAAGGAATATTCCTTCATCACTTCTAGCATCAAATTTCTCTATGCCATCATCTCTTTTGATAAAATATTTGCTACCAAAAATTCTAAAATAGCTAACAGTAGGAGTTTCACCATACCATAATTCATAGGGTGTCTTGCTAGTTACTTCTCTGATATGTACTTTTTTCATTATGTATACTACAATTTTTACTTCTCTCTAATGCATGTGTGCTACTTTCCCTTCAATCAACATTTTCCTTGCAACATCAAGGACTGATCTGTTTCTTTTTTCAATAACACCATTCTATTATGGTTTTCTAGGTGCAGATGTTTGTCTCAGAATTCCATGTTCATCACATAAAGTATTGAATTTAGCTAATGTGAACTCACCACCTCTGTTTGATCTCAATCAGTTTATCTTCAATCCAGTCTCATTCTCTACTTTTTCGGAATAGATCAATCAGTGGATCATCACTATCAATTTGCACCTCAGGAATTAAATATGATAATAAGATGTTTGTTTTCCTCAATACTCTATTCTTTTGTTTCTTCCTCTTTGCTCTATCTTTTTCAACTTTTCCGTAATTTTTTGAGCATAAAGCATCTTTTCCTTGTACTTCATATTCTTGGGATACTTCTTCAATATTTAAAATTCAGGATTATATTTTTCATCTTCATCTTCATCTTCATCTTCATCTTCATCTCCATCTCCATCTTCTTCTTCATCATCTACACTTCTTTTTCTCTTCTTCTTTGCACCCGTGTCCTTTGTGACCACTTGAGAACTACTAGGTGTGTTTCTCTGACTATTCTCACCTTCACCTCTTGATGTATATTTGTCCTCACTTTCATCCTTCTTATGTTCATCTTATTTCTCCTTTTCCTTATCTACTACCTTTGTTTTCTTTTGTTCTAGTTGTTGCTCATCCTGTTGGTTTGTGTGTCCTTTCTCACCTGTATCCTTTTTTTGTTCTTGGGGTTGTTCTATTGTATCCTATGGTGGTATGTTTGAATCCATAGGTTGTCTTGTAGCCTCTATCACTTGTTCAAAATCTTTTAATTTATCTACTTCATCACCTTGCTTGACCTCAGTGTCAACAATGTCAACTTGTTTCTCAATTGGGTTTACCTCAAGTGGTGATTCAAGTGGTTCATCTTCAACTTGGATTACTTTTGGATCAGTGGTGGCTTTTTGTATAACCTCATTAATTCGATCCATGGTGAAATTTATTTTAGTTAGATAACATTATGACTTGTCATGTCACCAACCAAATCATTAACTATAAATTTATCATCAACTTGTGATGGTCCAACTTCATCATGGAATTGTGGTTGGTCTAAATTGAAAATCATTTTCTAGATTTGAATCATTTCATCATGTACTTCCTTCTCAAGATCTCCAAGTAACATAACTATCATGCTTTTGCTTCTGAATTTGTCTTTGTACTTCTCCATTATTATTTCTACATCATTTGTTATCATTAATGGCATTATATTCATTAGGGTTTTCATTCTAGTATGTTCTTCATGTTGGGATGCAGATTCCCATCTCACATTTAGTGCTTCAAATAATTCAACAGGTACATGATTCTTAAGATCTTTTGGATATCTCTTGAATTTATGAAAATAAAATACTAATGCATCTTCAATAACTTTCTTGTTATCATCAGACAATTTAGTATATCTAGCATTTCTTTCCCTTATACCTTCAACAAATTCTGTGGTTGTCTTAGGTATTTTGACAATCATCTTTCCAGTTTTCTTACCTAAGTCAATAACCTCTCTCTCTGAATCTATCCTCTCTTCATCTACTTCAATTTTCTTGTTCCTTTTACTACTAGGAGAGGTCTTAGATTGGATCCTAGTTTTCCTCTTCTTATAGGTCTTAGGTTCAAAATTGTAGTGCTTGTTTACTATGGTTCAGTGATCTCAACTTCCTTTTCTTTAGCATGTTGCACCTTAGCTTCAACATTTTCTCCTATTGCCAGGTAGGGAAAACATACTTGTTGATTTCTTAGACTTCTTACCCTTTCTCTTGGCATGAATATTAGAAATAAATTTAGGTTTATCAATAGAGGAACTACTCTCCTCTCATGTTCCATATTTATTTTCCAAATTATCTAACAATTTCTTGGCTTTTAGACTCTCAATTATGGGTTTCTTTTTGTCTAGACTTATTCTCTTGTATGCTTCTTCATATGTCACAAATATTTTCGTGCCTTTTTTCTTGTCTAGGATCAATAAGTAATCAATATTAAGTGTGAGAACTTCCTCTCTTACTTCATATCCCATTTATGGAACCCATGAAATCCTAGGTTCAACTGCTTGCATCTTACATGTATCAGTATCAACAAGAAACATATAGTATCTTTGTATTTCTCAACAATAGGTGGAGGGATCCTAAACCTCTTATTCATCCTTAATTGAAATTAGTTGAAATAACCCCACATAATTGTGTTAAAATCTTCTCCTAACTAACATATATACACATTCATTTGATATAGTGTTGGTCTATCAGTTTTCCAAACAATTTAAGACCAATGCCAGGAAAGAAATTATGTACATAGAAAAATATACATAAAAATAAATAACTATACTTAATTTCTTGCTTCTTGTCAAGTTGTATCCTCTTCAAATTTTACCAATAATTATGAGGTTCGTCATTTCTACTAGGTCGTACTTCTTTCCAAATTTCACAATCTCATAAGTTGCATGAATCACGGTGCTAGGTGCATTGCTCAACCGACTGGATTGATAGACTTTATAATCGATAATCATAGAGGGAAATCTTACCTCTTGATCTATAATTTCATTAATTGTCATGGCTCGGTGATCTTGTTTTGAATTGGTCAATTCTTCCACTTCATCCCTAAAAATAAGTCTTAGGGTACATTGTTCTTCATCTGTCGATAGCCCTGTGACCATATGAATCAACTCCTTTGTGATTTTGATATGTCTTTCTTCTTGTAACTAGATAAATTGATCATGATACTGACTCAACACATATGATCCATTCTTCATTGAAAACTTTTGGTAGGTCAACCAAATGTGTCAAACCCTTAGTTACCAGATGCTTACTCATCCTTCAAATCACTATCTTTGCATATTGCTAGGTATTTGTAATGTCCCCAACTGAGACCTTACTTAATTTTCTCTAAAATTTCTAATTCATTTGATATAATGTTGGTCTATCAGTTTTCCAAACAATTTTACCAATGCCAGGAAAGAAATTATGTACATAGAAAAATATACATACCAATAAAGAACCATACTCCATTTCTCGCTTCTTGTCAAGTTGTATCCTCTTCAAATTTACCAATAATTGTGAACTCGTTGTTGGAATTATGGAAAGGTGTGTGCTGAGAGGGAAGGGCTAAATTAGTACCCTTAAAAATTTTAACTCTAAATCCTTGTAAACATGTAAATCATTAACCGACTATATCATTGCATTCACCATACATCCAATAACATAACTAAAATGTAAGTGCATGTAATCTAATCAAATATGAAAACATGTAAGTTCATACACATAACCCATGTATTTGGTATCGCAGAAACCCTTGTTAGAAGGTAAACACTATGGTGGGGATGGAACCCACAAAGCTTCACTACTGTAGTAAATAAAGTTGTTGGTTAAGGCTACAAAGATTTGATCACTTCTGGTGATCTTACTATGTTAGGAGTAACAAAAAGATCAACTAGATCTACCTAGTTAGAGGATTTTAGCATCACAATTAAGTGTGCACTCGGTTATGAGATTTTACAAAAGATTGTCAAGTCTACTCTATTAAGAGATTTAAAGTTTGCTACAATGGTTAAAAAGTAACAGTAAAATCGATCTGTAGATACCAACTAATATTTTCTTGATATCAAATTTGTTATGTAATTATCTGTTATCACCTCAATGCGATTGACCTTTTCTCTGAATACTACTCGGTAGCCTTCTGTTTCTGATAAACTGTATACTCTTTCAATGCTTCAAACTTAACCTTGTCTGATCTTCAGATGTCTTCTAATGGCAGCTACTTCATGTGTGATACTTGACAAAATGACATCTATATAATATTTATATCAAAGTGATTTGACCTAATTAGGGTTTTGATACTATCTTAGAAAACCTAAGATCAATAGTTCAAATGAATAACCTAGATAATCTTTACATAGGAATCATCAACTATTAAATGATTACATCCATATTAAATTTCATCTCGATCTTGGTAAACTATTTTCTGATTAGTGTACAAACTGTTTGCCTTGTAGTTTGTGCCATTAAAAATTGCTATGTCATTTCCTGCTTCACTCAGTGTACATTGCATTTGTCACTCGGTATTTAACTGATGCCTGGTACATATGAATGCTTGGTACTTGGTAATTATTTGGTTCGGTATGAGTACTTGGTCAAAACTGTATTCAGTTAGTATAGTATTTTGCCTTGTGTCTTGTTCAGTGTCTAGGCTTTGTGTGTTGACTGACTGTATGATTGATACTAATGACAACTCTTAATGCTCTTAGGAGTAACACTCGTCATTTATTCTAGGTTGTACCTCTTTCCCAATTTCACAATCTCATAAGCTGCATGAATCATTCTGCTAGGTGCATTGTTCAATCAACTGGATTAATAGACTTTATAACCGATAATCATAAAGGCAAATCCTACCTCTTGATCTATAATGTCATTAATTTTCATGGCTCGGTGATCTTGTTTTGACTTGATCATTTCTTCCACTTCATCCCTAAAAATAAGTCTTAGGGTACATTGTTCTTCGTCTGTCGATAGTCCTATGACCATATGAATCAACTCCTTTGTGATTTTGATAGGTCTTTCTTCTTCTAACCAGATAAATTGATCATGGTACCGAATCAACACATATATGATCCATTCTTCATTGAAAACTTTTGGTAGGTCAACCAAAGTGTCAAACCCTTAGTTACCAGATGCTTAAACTCGTCCTTCAAATCACTGTCTTTGCATATTGCTAGGTATTTGTAATGTCCCCAACTGAGACCTTACTTAATTTTCTCTGAAATTTCTAATTGGGTTTTGAATTGCAATTGGAGATGACAATTTGTAATTTTCCATATTTTTTCTGTGTTTTCCTAATTACATATTGATCACTCCATTCAATATATTCATGTCTTTCTTAAGTAATTAATCTCTAATTCTATTTGTTGAATGATATCTATTTCATAATCATACGGGTCGTTCATTTAGCCTCGTTGAATTCTTAGATAGATTGATCATGTTTGTTTAATATACACCATGTATAATGGAAAACTTGGTTAAATGTATTATTTTACTACGTATGGAAATATTAGAGCATTGTATTTCGTACCCATATCAGTTCATTATAGTATAATCGTGAATAGTCTTCATACAATAATCCTTCTATGGTCATATGAGCATGGATTGTTTGGAGTTGGGAGTCTTCTTTTCATATTACTTGCACGTTATCTCTGAAATAATTCCCCTATGGTTTTATCACCTTTCATTATAGGAGATATGCATCAAAGGGTGGATCATTTGTGACTGGTCGGTACTGTTAACTACAATCATATATGATTGTACATACCTTGGAGGACACATCTGTATAGGATATACATACATTATAACATAGGGTGGATCGTACCTATGACTGACTCGTATGAGATTAATATGTTTCAGTCTATCATAACTGTTTATATTCAATACTATTTATGTTGATCCTTATTATTGATTCTTGGCTCTTGTTGACCGGTCTTATCATATTGGATTTGAATGACCATATTCTTTGATACTTGATGAATGTTATTAGATTCATATCTATTGCACAACATTTATTATTCACTTAAAGACGTTTCTTTGTGATAGCTTTCTGGTTCTCCATTACTATTCTAGATTTTCTTGTTAATTATTGGTCATTGATTCTCTTTAGTGGCTGAATAATTGTAGAGTGGGATGGTCTTCACTCACGATGCTCTCTATTTAATAATTCATGACATCTCTCAAATATGATTGTAATGATGCAAATACCATTCAACATGAGCTCCCAGTCACCGTGTTTCTGTATGTTCCTTCCCTATTCTTGACATAATCCTTATGTCTTTTTGGGTTGCTACCTTCTGCTCCTGTGAAGTATTTAAGAATGAAGAATATATTGTGGATTAAAACATCGGATATGAATGTCGTGTATATTAGCTGGGTGACCGTATTCTCCCAATAATGAATAAATGTCCAACGACAATTATGAATTATTGTACAAATCTGCTACTATAGACTATATGGTTTAGATTTGGGTAGCAACGTCACCCATTTTGATCGAATAAAGACAAATACTCTTAGTAACAATAGTATAGTAGAGGCCCGATCATGTGCCTTGAAAAATATTCTCTCAACCAAAATGTACAATGTTTGGAAAAATCAGATTGCGATCCAAAAATGAGTATTTTCTCCCTAATCCTCTCTCCTTCCTAACTTGGCCAGACCTCCTTTATACTTGCGTAGGGACGAGACACACGGTTCTCCTCCTCGGGGCCGCGACTAAGTTTCTTAATAATTCATTTAGTCTTTTAACTTTATTAATAATTATAATAATAATAAATAATATGTTCTGTTAATCATTATTGTTATGATATCTTATTATTATTATAATATATTATTATTATATATTATCTTTATGATATATTATTATATATTATTGATAAATAATTTATATAATCTATTAATGCATTATTTATTTTATATTTCATATTTTTATTATTATATATTATCAAATCTTTTTGTGTTAAAGTTTCGATTGATTTCATTATTACAACTTTGTCTTATATGGACTCCTTAAAACAAGATGAGGATATCACCAATGAGCTTCAACTAGGGGGACATGACAGTATTCATCTTGAATTTTCTTGTCTCCTAGTTTATTTAGCTTGCAGTGAATAAAAGCTCTTACATCTTCCATTAGCATCACTCGAGAAGGAATTGACGATAGGGCACCCACTTTGTCAACTTTTGTAGCCTTCAATGGTTAAAGTTTACATTCTGGCTCGGGTGATGTGTGATCTCAATCAAGATAGGGGTATCAATCTTTGCTGCTATGATGTCAATCCAAGTAATTTTAGATTACTCTACAAAGTCACTATGGAATTCTTCACCGCTCTGCATGTACCGCTTAGCTAGGGCTTGCAATCCACTTACCTCGTTTCTTCACAAATGATAGCAATTTATAGTTCACACAATAGATAGAAATAGACAATTACTCTTTGCTCAGACAATCTCTCTTGAGAATGTAAAGTGAATAATGAGTAGGTTAACCTCTATACTTATTTTCTCGATAGGTTGTCAAATGGTAACATCAGGTATAAATATTAAATGCAGTTTATTGATAACATGCATGTGCCGATAACCTCCTTCTTTACCTATAGTTGACTTCATTGTGTGTTAAATGATAGATGTACAACTTTAAATAATAAAGCACTAATAACCAAACTTATTCAACATCATGTTATGTGCATTTGATCATGCTAATAGATAATTCAACTCATCTATTAGAATAACTAAGAGGGGGGTAAATCAGTTAAACACTGTCCCAATACAAAATGTATAATCAAAAAACAAATACTTTAATTTCTGCAGCTCGGTAACTTAAAATACTTTCACTATCTGTGCATTTACCGATTACTAGTCTAAAACTTATAACAGTTACCGATCAAATCTAACATGTAATATGCAAAGTATGACATCAAAACAAACATCACAATCAACACATAACACAAGAGATTTAACGTGGAAACCCCGTGAAGGGAAAAACCATTTGGGACCAGCAACCCAAAAATATTCACTCTTCTGAAGTGAGGTCGGTGAAGACCCAACCCTGTTAAAGGTTACAAACACACTGTTAGGTGTGACCTTGTTAGAAGATTTAAGACCAACCGTTATCGTCCAACTAGCAGTCACTCTGGGGTTGACATGATAACAATGCTTATTGTATGAATGATACATAATAAGACTTTCATAGTCCACTCGGTTAAGAGATTTGACTGTATACAATGGTTAAATATGTAATAGTAGGTGATCTAACTTAATACAACTTCAATTGTAAATTATAGATCAATGTTCAGCTCATACAAATCTTTCTGATCAATAAATCAATTATGTTTCAAACACTGCTCAACTTACTGTCTGTTGGTAATCACTCTCTGTCGTTTGGTAATGCTCTATAGTAGGGTTCTCCTTAACCAGGATGATCAGAAATGCATGAAAACTTGTTCACGCGATATCTCTGTAGTTTTCTTCTTCTTCTGACATCACACTCAATGTGAAATCTTCAGTCTCTTATATAGACATGTAAACTATTTTCTTCTACTCCATCAGATTTTGCCACTTAATCATTGTCATTGATTTTGCCTCTTAAACATACCTCGACACTTGTGTCAATAACTCGTTTGATTCTCATCCTTTAGATCTTTCCTAAATTTTGTCAGTCGTTGATCTGTGTAACAAATTTTATATGTTACCTCAAATTCATACACTTGCCAGATCATCAATCTTATCGGCTAAACTAATCATTTAGTTCATTCTGTTCTTCTCGATTAACAAAGAAATGCATCGGTGAACACAAGCTCGGTTAACACTGTTCTCGGTATACACTACGCTTTGTCAATGTATATTGAAATGCTTCATCAACCGACAACACTGCTTTGTGTCTTTTAGCTCTTTTCCTCATCATAGATGAATGAAACATAATCAAGTCAATAACATGAAGTCATAGAATCATCAACAATTTACCTAATGTATTCCTTATCCTCATCTGTCATATCCATCTTCCTCATGTAGATATTTCTGTTCTTCATCTCTTTCACCTTTCTCCACAGATGTATCGGTATAGTAACTTACATGATAAGTGTTGTGAAACTAGTTGACATCAATGAGAACATAATATTTATTTAATCATATTACATATCTAATCAATCTGCTCGATGATCTTGAATCACAGTTTCTTCAATCAGGTTCTAAATTAGTTTTAGTTCATCAATCTCTCCCTTTGGCATTGATGGCAACTCAATAAATATGAAATATACCATACACATACCAAACATGTATTCTACAACTTTGTGAACAAATGTTGTACAAGTTCTCCCTAGCTTAATATGTTTAATCACTACCTTACTCAACAACATTGCAAAAATATAGCTTTGTCAATTTGCAAATATGATCTTTTCAGCTCTTGGATTCCTTCTTCTGTTCTTAGTAACTGATGTTCAATGCTCTCCCTTTTTTCAATTTGTCTCTCCCTCAGATAGTTCTCATCTGTGCATATTCAGATTATCTCTCCCTTTGTTTCATATTATTTATCTCTCCCTTTGACAACAATGCCAAAGAAACAAATAAACAAACTGCTCTTTAGTAGCCAAGTAACTCTTTTTTGTCCGGTGCATACTCTGTATCTCCATATACTGATATGCCAATCTGTTCCAGTACCTTTCACAACCTTAGACATGATCCAAAGTGTGAACTATGCTGCATCAAAATGAATGATCTTCTGATAAGATTAGGCTGATGCAACATCTGAATCACCTTAGTGACCGGCAGATAGGGGACAGACCCCAAGTCTAGTCCTCAAATACTCAAATGTATCTTTTGGTAGAGCTTTTGTAAATATATCTACAAGTTGTTCTTTTGATGTAACAAACTCTAGCTTAACTTGCTTCTCTTGTACTTGTTCTCTCAAGTAGTGATACTTTATTGATATATGCTTTGTTTTAGAATACATCACTGGATTCTTTGAAATATTAATTGCACTGGTGTTATCACAGTATATAATCACTGGCTCAGTGATTATCTCATTCATACCTTCCAAAACTTGTTTGATATATGCAATGTTTGAACAGTTTGTAGCAGTAGCAACATACTCTACTTCAGCTATAGACTAAGAAATGCATGCCTGCTTCTTAATTGTCTAGGTAACAAGTCTTTCACCAAAGAAGAATGCTGCTCCAGTGGTGCTTTTTCTGTCATCCACATTTCTAGCCCAATCAGCGTCGGTATAGACTGAGTTCAAACTTGCCTTCCTTAGGATACCATAATCCATAGTCCTCTATTTTGTTTAGGTATCTTAAGATTCCTTTAGTAGCAATCATGTGTGATTCTCTAGGATTAGTAGAAAATCTGGTAACTATTCCCACAACAGGTGCTATATTTGGTCTACTGTGAACTACATACATTAGCTTACCAATCATGGATATATAAAGTGTCTAGTTTACCTCTGTAGTTTCATCTTCCTTTGTCAATTTACATCTAGTAGCCATTGGTGTTCCCATAGGTTTTTCATCTTCCATGCCAAATGTTTTCAATACTTCTTTTATATATTTAGACTATGTGATGAATATCCCATCACTCTGCTGGATCACTTGTAGTCCAAGAAAGAACTTAATCTCTCCGAACATAGACATTTCAAACTCATTCCTCATATCATTAGCAAAAGCTTTACATATTTGATCTTAACCTCCAAATATGATATCATCCACAAAAATTTCAGCAATAAGAATTATATCATCAGTATCTCTTTTCATATACAAATTGTTGATCTCACTTGTTCTTACAAATCCTATACTTAACATATAAGTATGCAGCCTTTCATACCAAGCTCTCGGTGATTTCTTCAAACCATATAAAGCTTTATGTAGTCTACATACCATATCTTTCTTTTTAGGATCAACAAACCCTTCAGGTTGTTCTATGTAGATTTCTTCTTCAAGTATTCCATTCAGAAACGCTAACTTGACATCCATTTGATATACCTTGAATTTATTGTGTGCAACATATGCAAATAGAATTCTAACTCCTTTTAATCTAGCAATAGGTGCAAAGGTTTCACCATAATCTATGCCTTCCTCCTGTGCATATCCTTTGCATACCAATCTAGCTTTATTTCTTGTCACTTCTCCATTCTCATTCTGCTTGTTCCTGAATATCCACTTAGTACTGATAACATTCTTATCTTTAGGTCAGGGTACTAAGGTCTAGGTTTTGTTATTTTGTATTTTCTCTATTTTTTCTTTCATTGCATTAACCCATTCGTCATTCTCTAATGCAACTTTTACATTTTTTGGCTCAAAATCACAAACTAGACACATACCTTGTCTTGCATACCAACTTTCTTGTCTCCAATGATTTGTGATTCAGGATGGTGTCTTCTGAAAAAACTTGCCAGTATCCTATCTCTCCTTTCCTATTCATCCTGTGCAGGTTCATTTGCTTGTTCGGTAGGGCCATTCTGCTCATCAGTTTCTCTTTCCTATTGTTCGGTATTATTTTCCTGTTAACCGGTTATCACAGGTTGAGGCTTCGGTAAATACTCTAGTTGTTCAATGTAAGTGAATCTACCGTAGTCTTCTAGTTCCTTTGTACTTTCCTCTATGTTCTTTTCATCAAAATCATCAACACGGACGTTAGTGCTTTCAATCATTTTATTAGTAGTTTTATTCAGACATTTATATGCTTTTCTTTTGCTAGAATATTTTAGAAATATTCCTTCATCGCCTTTTGAGTTGAATTTTCCATTTCTCTCATCTTTCAGAATAAAACATTTGCTTCCAAAATTTTTGACATAACTTATACTAGGTTTGTGCTGAAACTACAACTCATAGGGTGTCTTGTTGGTGTCCTTCAATTGCACTCGATTAAGCACATAAACTGCTGTACTGACAGCTTCCCTCCAGTATGTCTGAGCAACATTATTTTGTAGCATCAATGTCCTAGCACAGTCAACTATTGACCTGTTCCTTCTTTCAGCAATCCCATTTTGTTGAGGTGTCCTCGGTGCTGAGACCTATCTTTTAATACCATGCTCATTACAAAAATTAGTAAATTCAATAGAGATAAATTCACCTCCTCTATTAGATCTTAGGCATTTCAATTCCTTTCCAGTCTCTTTTTCTACCTTAGCCTTATACCACTTAAACATCTTAAATTCTTTAGATTTTTCTTTTAAGAACATAACAGTCATTAATCTAGTATAGTCATCAACAAAAAGAATAAAGTACCTATCACCATAATAACTCTGAGTTCTCATAGGACCACATAGGTTGGTATGAACCAAGTCAAGTATCTTCTTTGTTGAAGAATCCTTACTTTTGAAACTAGATTTAGTCATCTTACCTTTCTGAAATTCATGACACATAATATGATCTGGTTTTGACAAGTTAGACAGCCCTCTAACTCTTTTCCTTTTACTGATCTTAATCATGTTATCAAAGTTCACATGGCATAACCTCTTATGCCACAACCAAGCATCTTCATTTTTCATCATCAAGCAAGAAGACTCATCAGTATCAAGATAAAATAGATTACCTCTTGATTGTGCTCTAGTTCCAACTAGTCTTCCTCCATCATCAAAGATTTTTACTTTCTTGCTCTCAAAAGCAACTTGGTGACCTGAATTATTCAGTTGTGCCACACTTAACAAGTTATAGTTCAATCCATCTACCCAATAAGCTTTATCACATTTTATTATATCATTTATCATTAAGGTTCTTTTACCTCTTACCATACAAGGTGTGTCATTACCCATCTTAATTGAACTTCCATTGTATTCTTCAAGTACATCAAACTTCTCCTCATCACCAATCATGTGATGTGTACAACCATTGTCTATGATCCATGTATTGTTTTTGTTAATCAGTGTTGTTTCTTCATGCTTTTCTTCTTCTTCTTCCTCCGAGTCATCTTTCATAGCAACAAATACAACTTCTACATCATCATCAGAATCAGATTCAGATTCATTATCTTCAACTATGAAACATACCTTTTTCCCTTTGTCATTGTTGTCTCAGTTATCTCTATTGTATCGGTAGCCTCTGTTGATTCTTCTCCCATAGCTTCCTTCAGATTGGTCTTTGGTTCTATCATCATCTTTCTTATGTGTACATCTAGTAGCGATGTGGCCAACCTCTTTACAATTAAAGCATGCCAAAGGTAGCTTACTTATATATCTTCCTTTTTCCTTTGGGTAATCTTCTAGCCATAAGAGCTTCAAGTTCATCAAGCTCATCATCGGTATTATTATCACTATCATTTTTATTACTCCTACTAGACTTACTAATCTTCAGAGAAGACATGAAAGCCCACAAATGGTACAACACTATTATCAAAATTATTTAACTCAAAGGTTGTAAGTTTACCAATTAGATTATCAAGTGTAAGTATAGTAGTAGATGCAGACCTTGTCTCATGAATAGCAGATATTTTGATTGCATAAACCAACAATAAGGTTCTGAGTACTTTACTTACCATAGTTTCTTCACTAATGACTCCATCAGATGCTCTAATAGCATGTACTACCTCTTTCATTCTATTTGTATATTGCACAATATTCTCACCTTCTTTCATCTTCATATCGTCGAATCGACCTCTTAGGATTTCTGCTCTCGCTCTTTTAACATGCACATCTCCACTATAAACTTGAGAAAGTTTATCCCACATGGCTTTTTTAGTAGTGCAACTTTTGATATCTTCGAACTCGGCATCGGTGCAGGCAGCATCAAGTTCCATCATTGTAACATTGTGTTCATGCCTGTCTTTCAGTTGATCAAGTGTTAGGGGACCTGGTGTTGGTTCTATGTAACCATTCTCCATCAATTCTAGTGCAACATTCCCAATTCCAGATATGTGAAACTTCATCTAGCTCTGCCATACTGCAAAGTTCTCTTTGTTCAGCTTTGGCACTTCCTTCTTATACATTTTGAGATATTTTTACTGAAGTCCTTAAAACTCTATTCAAAGCAAGCAAAGCTCTGATACCAATTGTTAGAATAAATGAGAGGGGGGTGAATCAGTTAAAGACTGTCCCAATACAAAATGTATAATCCAAAAAAAAAAACTTCAATTTTTGCAGCTCGGTAACTTAAAATACTTTCACTATCTATGCATTTACCAATTACCAGTCTAAAACTTATAACAGTTACCGATCAAATCTAACATGTAATATGCAAAGTATGACATCAAAACAAACATCACAATCAACACATAACATAAGAGATTTAACGTGGAAACCCTGTGAAGGGAAAAACCACCTGGGACCAGCAACCCAAAAATATTGACTCTTCTGAAGTGAGGTTAGTAAAGACCCAACCCTGTTAAAGGTTACAAACACATTGTTAGGTGTGACCTTGTTAGAGGATTTAAGACCAACCGTTATCGTCCAACTAGCAGTCACTTTGGAGTTGACAAGATAACAATTCTCATTCTATGAATGATACATAATAAGACTTTCATAGTCCACTCAGTTAAGAGATTTGACTATGTATAATGGTTAAATATGTAACATTAGGTGATCTGACTTCATACAACTTCAATTGCAAATTACAGATCAATGTTCAGCTCATACAAATCTTTCTGATCAATAAATCAATTCTATTTCAAACATTGTTCAACTTACTATTCGTCAGTAATCACTCTCTATCGCTTGGTAATGCTCTGCAGTAGGGTTATCCTTAACCACTATGATTAGAAATGCATGAAAACTTGTTCATGTGATATCTCTGTAGTTTTCTTCTTCTTCTGACATCACACTCAATGTCAAATCTTCAGTCTATTATATAGACATGTAAACCATTTTCTTCTACTCCATCAGATTTTGCCGCTTAATCATTGTCATTGATTTTGCCTCTTAAACATACCTTGACAGTTGTGTCAATAACTTGTTTGATTCTCATCCTTTAGATCTTTCCTAAATTTTGTCAGCCGTCGATTTGTGTAACAATCTTTATCTGTTACCTCAAATTCATACACTTGCCAGCTCATCAATCTTATCGGCTAAACTAATCATTTAGTTCAATTCTGTTCATCTTGGTTAATAAAGAAATGCGTCGGTGAACACAAGCTTGGTTAACACTGTGCTCGGTATACACTACACTTTGTCGCTGTATACTGAAATGCTTCATCAACCGACAACACTGCTTTGTGTCTTTCAACTCTTTTCCTCATCATAGATTAATGAAACATAATCAAGTCAATAACATGAAGTCATAGAC
Organism: Chamaecyparis obtusa; assembly: GCA_027943335.1. Classification (NCBI taxonomy): domain Eukaryota; kingdom Viridiplantae; phylum Streptophyta; class Pinopsida; order Cupressales; family Cupressaceae; genus Chamaecyparis; species Chamaecyparis obtusa. The sequence continues at coordinate 384,616 of BSBK01004198.1, read as the reverse complement.
TCATCAACAAGTTACTCAATGTATTCGTTATCCTCATCTGTCATATCCATCTTCCTCATGTAGATATTTATGTTATTCATCTCTTTCACCTTTCTCCACATATGTATCAGTATAGTAACTTACAAGATAAGTGTTGTCAAACTAGTTGACATCAATGACAACATAATACTGATTTAATCATATTAAATATCTAATCAATCTACTTGGTGATCTTGAATCATAGTTTTTTCAATCAGGTTCTAAATCAGTTGTAGTTCATCATCATCAATGTAAGGGACCAACATATATAGCAATGATATTTAGTCCCTAAGCAACACTTAGTTTCTTAGTTGGATGATGAATCCTCTGTACTAGAGGATGTTGAGTTACCTATTGATGCATTGGTACTTTCTTTTCTTTATTCCTTCTTCCTCCATATGTTTTTCATCTCTTTCCTCATTTCTTCAACATTAAAAATCTTTTTACCTTTGATTCATTGACTACTTGGTGACTGGTTCGTGTGCCAACAATCTCTTACTAGATGTCCAATATTGTGATAATGAAAACAAGTCATACCTGTTGTCCTCCAGGGTCTAGTATTATCTCTAGGATTCCTCAATCAATAATTAACAACCATATGTCCATGGTTCCCACAAATAGAACATGAAACATTTATGTTTCCTTCTCTTCTTAGAGTAATCACCAGTTGGTTAGTCATTCTTGTTTAGAAATGTTCTGATCTATGTCCATTTTTGTTGCATGAGTAATAGTAACCATTTAATCTTGCTTCAGATGATCTGCTACTAGATCTTGATCTACACTCATAAGCTTGATGACCATAGTTATTACAATTCTAACAATATCCATTAAATGGTGTACTTCTTGAAACATTGACTGGTCTACTTCTACAAATATTTGATGTATGACCCTGGGCTTTCCACAGTTATAATAAGAAGGCTTAGTAGGTTTCTTACCTTGCATGTTGATACCTGATCTTTAGACATTTGTGATGGATTCTCAACTCTAGAATTGGATGATTCTCCAACTTCAAGTTTGTTGTCATCGGTATATCCTAGGCCAATAGTATCCTTATTTTTTCTTTAATTATTCAATTGTTCATCAATTTTCTACACGCTCAGCTCAAACCTTGTGAGTCTTTCATTGAATTTCTTTTCAATTTTTAGATCATTCATCAATTTCTCATCCTCTTGTCCTAGGTTTTTATTTTCAGTAAGTATCTACATGTTTTCTTCACTCGTGCCATTCAATTGTTCATTTAGAGTGTGATTATCCTATTGTAGTAGTTGCATGATTGCATCTTTGTCTCTAATAGTTTGTTCAACATTTTCTTCTTTGATTCAAACATTCCTTTTTCACTTTCAGCTGCTCTCATTCTATCAAGTATTTCAGCCATCCTTAGGGATTGAATCTCTTGTTCTCTTTTCATGTTGATCAATTCTTCATTCAGGGTATTGTTATTTTCCATCATATTTTCAATAACTGCATCAACTTCTTCTTAATTAACACTAGCTTCTGATATTTTCTCAATGTTGTCAAGACTTATCTTTAGTTGCTCTGATAGTTCCTTTCTTTTTTCAAAAGAGATCTTCAACTTGTCTTTCAAATCTTATATCTAGTCATTTGCTACTTCTAAGGCATCCTCCAATGGTCTATCCTTCCTATACCTTTCCATCTCCCCATATCTATTCTCAAGTTGTTTTTAACTTATTTCTAGAGAACACAATCTCTAATACCAATTGTTGGAAATAATAGGTATTGAAAGGGGGGGGATGAATCACTACTATAATAATTCACCTATTTAAAATGATAACGTTTAACTTGCAGAAAAATAAACTTTCATAATAATAATCCATGTGACTGAAATATAAAGTATCAATGCAATGAAATCATAAACAATCCATGCATACATATAACATCTTAATTTGGTATCGCAGAAACCCTTGGTTAGAGGGAAAAAATGGGGTGGGGATGACATCCACAACTCTTCATTGAAATAAATAGTTTTTCTTGGCTAAGAGCTACAAATGTCACCTTCTAAGTGACTCACCTTGTTAAAAGTGAGTGATACATTGTGTAATCACCTAAAAATGGTCATCAAAACCATAAGCCCCTAATCTCGATTATTCATAAAAAAAACCCCTAATTTTGATGAAATCCCCCAAGTCCTAACCTAAGGCAATTCAAATCATTAATCTGATTTGACCTATACTCTAGGTCCCATTCAACCATTGCACTTGGTCCTATTTGATTAATTAATTTCTAAATCCTAATATTGTTGAGAATTAAATCAACCTTATACTATTTAATTAATTAATATCTTAGGAAGTTGATTAAATAAATAAAGAATTGTTTATTAATCACAAAAAAGGAATTAAATTAATTATGTCATCACAATTTGGAAAAAAATGCATTAAATCCTTTAAATATTCTAAAAATGCATTTATGGAGTCATCATTCAGTCAACTGAAGACAATTTTGGAAATAATCCAGTTAACTAGGATAACACCTCTGTTAACTCATTTGTCAATTTAGCAACTTCAATTCAACCTTAGAAGTTTTCAAAACAACTAACCAATCCAGTTCAGCTAAATGATTCTCTCAACCAATTGAATTAGTTGCACATGGATTGTTCTATTCTGGAATGAATCTCAATCATCCATCTTTGATCAATCTCGTCCATTCATTCTTGAGAGGATTTCTATAACCAGGCCTCCATTCTTACAAGAAAGATGGAATATTTTTCTTAGTGTAACACTGTCAATTTTCTTATTATTTTTTTATGCATTTCAATCATTGTTAGATAGCTTAATTGCATAGTTAGTTTCTTTTGATTACATGTTGCATTTGTCAAATCTAGGAACACTTTAGTTTGTTTAACATGGATTAATAATTAGCTAATTAGATGAACTTTGCACTTGCATGTTAGTTAAATCCTTCATTAAGATTACGTCTATGGTCAGTTTTGCAATGACCAGAGAGAAAAACTTATACTCACACGTGTCTACTAGAAGGCAATGAGTCACCTTGGTTGATTCCAATTTTTAGATTATTGTACTTTCATTATTTAGATCAAGGGGTGCCACAAATGTGAGTGTGAAAAGTGGTTCCTAAACTACACTACACTTCAATGAGTCATTATATGATTGATCTAAATAATCAAAGTACAATAATCTAAAAACCAAATCAACCAAGGTGACTCATTTCCTTCTAGTAGACATGAGTATAAGTTTTTCTCTCGGGTCATTGCAAAACCTAGTGACTATAGATGTAATCTAAATGAAGAATTTAAACTAACATTCAAGTGTAAAGTTCATCTAATTAGCTAATGATTAAGCCACATTAAACAAAATGAAGTATTCCTAGATTTGATAAATGCAACAAATATGTAATCAAAAGAAAATAACTATGCAATTAAGCTATCTAACAATGATTGTAATGCATAAACAAATGATAATAAAATTGATAGTGTTACATTAAGAAAATGATTGGATCCTTCTTGTGAGAATGGAGGCCTAGTTATATAGAAATCCTCTCAAGAATTAATGGACAAGATTGATCAAAGATGGACGCTTGAGATTTATTCTAGACTAGCACAATCCATGTCCAACTGATTTGATTGGTTGAGAGAATCAGTTAATTGAACTGGGTTGGTCAGTTGTTTTGGAAACTTCTAAGGTTGAACTGAAGTTGCTAAATTGAAAAATGAGTTAACAAAGGTCTTATCCCAATTAACTGGATTATTTCCAAAATTGTGTTTAGTTGACTAAATGATGACTCCATAAATGCATTTTTTGAATAATTAAAGGATTTAATGCATTTTACTCCAAAATGTGATGATATAATTAATTTAATTCCTTTTTGTGATTAATTGACAATTCTCTATTTATTTAATCAACATCCTAAGATATTAATTAAATATTATAAGATTGATTTAATTGTCAACAATATTAGGATTTAGGAATTAATTAATCAAATAGGATCAAGTGCAATAGTTGAATGGGACCTAGAGTATAGATCAAATCAGATTGATGAGTTGAATTGCCTTAGGTTAGGACTTAGGAGATTTAATAAAAAATAGAGCTTTCTTGATGAATAATCAAGATTAGGGGCTTATGGTTTTGGTGATCATTTTTAGGTGATTACACATTGTTAAGTGTATCTAGAAGTCCTATTATAGACTACCCTATTAAATTATTTTATCCCACTATTACATTGTTCACCCGATTAAGGGATTTACATTAAAGTCCTGTTAAATACTACCTTGTTAGATAATTTTAGAACTTGTTGAAAACTGTTAGGAATACAACAATAAATTTGACTTGTAGTTTTCATTCTTCAATGCTTGATCAGATCCTTTAAGCTTTGTATCTGTTCATTCAATCCTTCTACAACTTCTATGATATCAACTCTATGATTGCACCTTGATTCTGCATCAATTATTTTCAACTTCTAACTCTTATAAACTTTCTTCAACTCTTGACTTCATTACCAACTATGTTCTTTTTATACAATGTCCACCTTTAGATGTAAAACCATTTTAGGGTTTCCAATCCATCAAAACATGTTATTACAATCTCAATTAATTCATAGAAATCCTAAATCTTCCATCGTGTCGACTGGATTTGAATCAGTTTGTCATTCCCTAAGAATGATATTACTTTATTATTATTATCCAATTATACCTTGAAATCATCATAAGATTCTATTGATCATTTCTTATAAATCATTTCAATTGACTCTGTAATCTATGTAGTACATTTTCCTTTTTGTCTAGGTTCAATGAATCTACTTCCATTATGATTATTTTCATCGATTTCTAAAAATTATTTATCTTTCACCTATTTTTTGTTTGACCGGTAGGTAGTTCACCACTTCACATGTTTACTAGTTTTCTTATACTGATAGCCTTCCCTTTTCACTGCTCACATTCCTGTATATCGACAGCTACCAGTTTACCGATAGCAAACCCTTTTCTCTATACTGTTTGTCTTCTCTTGTTGACTTGTCCTGTTTGTCGATAACTGTCCTTTATCGATAGTGTAATTCACCGATGGGTGAAATGGTTTACCTGTTGTGTATCTTATTTACTGATGGGTAAAACCTTCTTACAGATGTAATGGTTTACCAAAAGTGAAAACCATACTTTCCAAAATCATCATCAATGACCTCATTATGATTATTCAATCAACAAAAATGATAAAAAAATATGATAAAAACCTCCTTCAATGCAAAGAGCCTGTCTTCATATTTTTGATGATATCTCATTTGAAATTTTTTGACACCTAGAGTGAAAGTTACGTCTATTTAAAAAAATAACCTTTTAAGGGGGCCAAAGAGGAGAAGAGGTGGCAAAAGGGAGGAGCCATCGATAGAGTGACACATTCACTGGTTTTGAGGAAAAGTTCATGTTACATGTCTTTTCATCAATGTCTTCATCATTATAAAAGACTTCTTGATAGAATAATGCCCTATTATGTCTTTTCAAACACACATTAGTTTCTTCATCAGCATCAGATAAATCTTCATTTCCCCAATATGAAGTATTCATGTTACACCCAATATCATCATTAGTTTCTTCTTGATCAAGTTCTCCAGCTTCATCATTTTGTTATGTAGACATGGACTGTGCAACCACACAATGTTCTGTAGAATGGGGAGATTAGAAAGCCATACACCATGGTGTATCCTCCATGACATTTACAAAAGCCTTTTGTAAAGGATCAGGGATAACTTTGACATTATGTCCTTTTGCAGTAGGGGCAATAGGTTTTCCATCCTTCCATTGGGTGTTGTAAGGGTAATTTTGCAACCTATTTTGCCTACTGAAGTTATTATTGAAGTGAGGCTTTTCTGCAGCAAAAACCTTATCATTTTTGTTGCTAGGTTCTTTCAAGTCCTTCAGTGCATTCAACACTTTTTCCAACTTGTCCTCTTCTTGCTTCTTATTTCCAACATTTCTTTCATTATCTCTTTTATATTTTTTGTCCCCAAAAAACTTAGGATAAACTCTTTTACCACCCAGTTTTCTAGATATTTTCATATTATTCTCAATGTTGATAGCAATTCTAAAGGCATCCCTGAGAGTTCTAGGTTCTTTATCTCTCAGTAAGTATCCCATCTTGCCATCGAAAGCATTGAAGTATGTGGTCAGAAAGACATTGTCATCTAATCTCATAACTTGAAACAACTTATGCATACCCTTATGAAATCTCATGTTGAACTTAGCTGCAGACTCATTCTGATTCTTCCTTATGGTGTTAAATTCATTTAGCATAAAACTAGCATTAGGCTTATCACCATATTGCTCCTTGAAGCATTTTTCAAAAGAATCTCATGTGTCAATACAACGGTCAAGGAGTCTTTTGAACCAGTCTCTAGCATCTTCCACCAAAGATTGAACAAATAGTTTCATGACTACATCCTCATGCTCAATTTCATAGTCATTTAACATATCAAAAAATAACCTAAGGTGTTCTTCACAACTAATGACATTATTACCATAAAATTTGGTTACTTTATCTCTTATATCAGCTAGGAAAGCATTTGGGCAACTTGGTATTCCATCAAAGCTAATTTGCCTATACCCCTCTAATTGCATAGGTCTTCTTTGAAAACCTAGACCTGTATTTACACTCGGACCAACATTCACATTTATATTTCCACCTACTTGTACACTTGACTATTTTTTAGGGTCAACATTTAATTTGGTAGATGAAGCAGAAAGTGGATTATGAGTAGTAACATTACCAAGTGGAATAGTATTAGAAGTTGTAGATGGCATACCTATTTCAATAGTAGAGGGTCCAAAGTTATTTGCAGATGAAGCCTTCAAGAATTGGATCTTCCTTCTTGTTTCTGCAATAGAGGCTTCAACTTTAACCTTCTCCAATTCCCTTTCTAGATCATCTATTTCCTTCATTTCCTTCTCCATCTCTATATCTTCACTTGAAACAGGTGGTGGGACTTTTGGTCTTGCCACAGGCTCATTTATTTGAATCCCAACCATCTTTTGCTTTCCCTTTTCATTAAAAACAATAGTAGGTCTGGTAGTTTCACTTTCATTTTTATCTTTAGGTTGAGAAGCATAACTTTGGACTTGTCTAATCACAGAGCCCTCTTGTTCAAACTCATGGTCCTGCAACAAATGTTCCTTCTCACTTCTCAAAGCAAGAAGGTCACCAAAGAGATCAAACTGCAAGAATTTAGGATTAGAAGCAAATATTTTGTTTCTCTCCTTTAATTCATTAATTTTTCTAAGTAGGGAGTCTCTCTCCATTAATGCATTTATAGTCTCAACATCTCTTTCCTTCTGCAACCTTTTGTATATTGCATCTTGCTCTACTAATTGTAACCTCAACGCACCCAAATCATTTGGGTTTATCATAACATGTCCTCATCTGGATGCAAATCTGGTCAAAAGCCCCTTTCTCTTGCCTGCCCATTTTGATTTGTAGGTAATAAGACTTTATCTTGAAATAATACTTCTGGGGTATCATAAAAATTATCTCTAGAGAAGCCACTATCAGATTTAGAACTTTTATACTATGATTCATCCTCGTTAGGAGATGTATGTTGTGCCCTATTTCTAGCATTATTTTGTTCTCTTACAGGGGCACTAGTAGATTCCCCATCTCTTCTAATCCAACTTTTCTTTCCTGATCTAGACAACTCTTTTAGAGTAATCTTTGGATGCTTCTTGACAAAAGACCTAGTATTTCTTCTTTTATCCATGGTTTTTGACTTGTATACACACTGGTTCTAACCCTTTGAGTCACCACCCACTTTTTATGGGAAATTTTAAGAAACAAACATTGATAAGCTTATATTGTTATAGTCCCCAGCAGAGTCTCCATTTTGTTGGTTCCTTTTATTTCTACTTGCAGATTTACAATATGATTGACAAACAAATGTCTCTGACTCTTGTAACCCACTCCAAATATGACAAGAAAAAGGGCCAATTAACAAGGAATAGGATATTAGTCCTCCTACACTTTGAGCTTTAATGCTCAGGCAGGTATACCTTGGATTCACTTCTTAAAGGAATCAACAAATATCAAGCATTAATGTCTTTGACACATCAATTTAAAGATTTTATCATTTATAGGTTGATTGATGATGAAGAACTGCTTCCTGAGAACATATCAGTGTCTTATTCTAGGGCACAGAGTCAAATGAAATATACCTCAATAGAAAACTTAACTCAAACACACTCAAATCTAGAATAAGTGCTTTTCCTATTATTCCTTTGACTCTCACACTTGGACATTAGATTCTCACTAAACCATGAATTCTATGATTCTATCCTTAAGAATTTAATCCTTCCTTGAAGGAACTCAAGAACAAACTTCACAATTTACTTTGTAAACCATATATTAACTTGCTTTGCAAGATTAACATATAAGAATCCAAGATCAAAACAAGAAGACATTCACAAATTTGAGATGGAATTCAAGTGTATTCTCATTAAAATTTTCAGTATCAATACATTGAAAAATAACAAAATGCTAGAACCAAACCCTAAATCCAAGCTCTCTCTATTCAATTAAAAATTTCACCATCCTTTGGAAAATACATCAGACTGCTATATGTAGTCACTAGTCATCTTGGAATCCCTGAAAATTAGGATGCAACAAGCTACAGATGACTAGGAAAGAACTAGGGTTTTCAACCACTTTCATCAATTTGGAGAATAGGCAAATTAATGCAGACAAGACATGCTAGGAAATCCGAAGCAATCAGGTCCAAATTTGATCTTCATTTATGGCCAAAATCTTGACTGGTACATTTAGAGACTAGAAACTGCATCATTTAACTCTCTGTTTGCTTTACCTGCATCATAATTGGCATGACTGACTCACCCATTTTTCCACGGCATGGACATCCTCCGTAGACAAGCATTACCATTGGACCATACTATGATAGTAGACAAGATCAAATCAAGTATATTGGCCGCCCAAGCATTAAATAACTAGTCCTTTACTCATAGAAAACCCTTAAATATTTCAAATTTCTGGTGGCAACGGTCAATCAGACAATTTTAAAATGTGACCGTCGATTTCATTCTTTCCAGGCACATTGGACGGTCTTCATAATTTGGCAACAGTCAATTTGGCTCTTTAAAATTACCCAGCCACATCATCATATCTCAACATCCAATAAAAAATGAGCACCTCAACAACACCTGGCAATGCACCCACTTTGACCTCGACAAGCTTCCTTAACCCTAAGTCATCTAGCGAACTGGTGACTGAAGGTATTCACTGGTTGCAACACATTTTACTTTACCTGGGTCTGGTCTTGAGATCACACGAACAAAGCATTAGCTCAATTGCCAAGTCTTTCTTTAACTCTAGGTTCTGTCAAGTGAACAAGCGACCACCGTCAGATCTGTCTTCATCTTGTCATCCTTGTTGATTAGCTGAATACCTCATAACCCTGTGACCTAACTCATTATTTATCTGGCGATTCAATGAACAAAGAAATCTCCAAGTCGCTAAACATTTTAACTAACCAGGGTTTCATCAAGAGAACACACGCTAGCATTTATTCACCAAGTCGCCAGATCTTTTACTTAACTCCATCTATATCTCAAGATTACACATTGACCGTTGATCCTATCCTCATCTTGTGGCTATCGCTAAATTGCTGAATATTTTCTTAACCTTGGGTCTTGTACACACTAAAATGGTGCACTTTTATGAACCGTTACATGCAAGGTTGCTCAAGAATGAGGCCTCACAAAGCGGCTCATAGCTCTCTATGCATGGAGTTGCAAGGGACTATGATAAATTTGCTCTTATCTAGAGCTACAAACTTGTGACTTTGCTAGTCAACCATACAATGAGAGATTCAAGTGAAGACAAGGGCAACAATGCCAATATCTCCAAGAATCAAATATGCAATGCAATGCAAATCTAAATGAGAATGCAATCTAAGCTATGAAAGGAAAGTACAATGCAACTAATCTATGAAAAGAAATAACAAGTGTTACAATGCCTCCTATTTAGATTATGTGAGCTTATTCTATTGCATAAAAGAAAATCTATACTATGAATGCCATGATTACGCAACTAAGAAAGCAAGTATGCAACTAAATGATGAAATGAAGCAAGTCTTCAATGTCTTCAAAAGCTCCAAATGTACCTAGAAAACCTACAGCATAACAATAGCATGAAAGAGATGGATATCCAAATGAAGGAGAGAGCTCTCCTTTTATAAGAAATGAGGAGAAATGGACCATTGAGATTAAGAGGCAAAAGACTTAATCAATGGTGGGGAAAAAAGGAAGCTTGATCCTTGTGCACAAATATCCTCCAATGAGAAAATAAGAGTTGACATTTGTGTCCATATGAGACAAAAAGTGCTTTTTTTCTTTTTGTAAAATAGGAATAGTGCTTTATTTGTGCAACATAGGATAAGAAGAAAAGGTGGGGCTTTTTATTTATTAAAAAGGGAGGAAATATTCCTTTTGAATAAATAAAGACTTAGGATAGAATGGTTAGCCCAAGGATAAAAATCCAATATATGATTGAAATTAAGACTTGATCAAGAGGTTGATATTGTTGAAAATATTGATTATTGATAAAATTGATTTAGGATTGATAAATTGAATAAATGGGGCCCAAAGTCTAGGTGACCATTTTTGGGTGCATACATTTGCCACTCTTTGACTAATGTGTGATCAATTTGGGAACACATGCAGTCAAAGAAGAATTGAAATGTGAGATCGATCTGGGATCACAAAATAACTCAAATATGAGGTCGATTCGGGATCATATTTGGACAAAGCATAAACAAAGGTCTTTGGACATGAGGTTGATTCGGGATCATATTCAAAGTAAGAGATAAGAATCTCAAATTTGAGCAAAAGCTCACAAAAGATGTCTGAATCAAGAGAATCAAAGAATCGGGGATGAGAATCTCATAAATACTACCCCCTCAGAATCAAAATCGAAATCAGGTAGAGGAGAGACAGCAAATCGATAAAGATTTGATCAAATCAGAATGAAATCATAATCGAAGGTAAATGATAACAGGATAACCATTAGGCAATGAAACATGCCCCAGCGATGAGCTAGAAGAAAAGAGATAGGGCGAATGAAAGACTAGAAAATTGAGAGACATGAAAAGGAAGAAATTCCACCGAAAATCAAATTATGCCTCAAAAAGTCAGTCAACTGCTCAGAAGAAAGGGAAAATTTGGAAACGCGACTCGGATTTCAATTTTGAGTCCAAAAATGGATAGAAAATGATGTGATATGAAAGACTAGAAATGAAAGATATGATCAAGAAGAATCAGAAAATGAGCACAGTTGACCAACTAGTCTGTAGATGATAAAAATGAGAGCTCTCTCCATATGCAAGATGCAAAAATTAAACTATGATGAACCTAAGAATGCAAGCTACTATGAAATTGGTTGAATTGCAAGGTCACAATGCTTATAGACATCTAATTATCATCTTCGAGCATTATTGGTAGCATCGCAAGATCATACAATGCACACTAGCATAACTATGTGGATATGAATATGATCTTTATCAGATAGAAATGTAAAAATCCCACCTAGGCATCAAAGACATGGAGGTCAAGATGACTAGTGCAGTGAAATTACCTAAGTTTGATATGGAGAGATTATGCTTGTATCAAGACACATGAAAATCAGGATAGCTAGAAGCATGCGCTTGCAAAACAGTCAAGGATAATACCTTGTCAATCCATAGGGTCAAGTAAGACCAGCATAAATGCTCATGACAGTTAGGACCAACAAAATATACCCACAAGCAGATAAAGAAAGAAAACATGTTCTCATACCCTCAGTCTTCTAGCTATGCATCATCGAAAAATTCTTAGGGAGAGACCACTCATCAAAGAAATCCTCATAGAAAGCACACAAAAAAAAATAAAGTCAACATATCTCAACAAGTTGATTGTTTAAGTGCGTGTGTGTTGGTCATAGAGTCAGACTCTGAGTATCACATTTGTAAATGAGCAATGTCACATCATACTAGACTGTTGGGTAAGACATCTGATAAGTGTTAAGAAACACTCGACGCAAGGGTAATGTTGAAAAACACTGTTTGGGGTGGTGTTGAAAAACACCTGTTGTGAAATGCCCCAAGAGACAAATGCACCAAAAGGACCTATGCGAATAGTTATGCCCCCCAGACAAAGGTAAAGACCACTTCCAAACTAAGCCAAATAAGGTCAAGACATGTTGGAGAAAGGCTCAGTGTTGAGGACGCATGCTAATAAATAGGAATGCAAAGGCCTCAAGTAGTGCCTGTTTCCAGGTTTTCACCACTTGGAATCTTTTTTCATTTTTTCATTTTTTTGAATTTTTGCTACCAAGACGCCTGTTTCCAAGTTTTCACCAAGGCACTTTTTATATATTTTTTTGAACTTTTTGCGTTTTTTAATTTTTTTGTATTTTTTCATGACTTTTTATACTTTTTAGGATTTTTTCAGCATCATATATCAATTTTTTTTGGGTATTTTTTCAAGATCAATAAGATATGTACAAAAGATGCCCCCAGACAGAATGGGCATCAAACTCTTGAGCAAGATCACATCATGCAATCCTAATGTCAAGCAAGGTGAGGGACAAGATGGATGAGTAAGCTGGTGAATGAGATGGAGGAAAGGAGAATGAAGGCAAATGGAGGGAAGACATCCTCAAAGGCAAACTCCTTAAGAGTACCCAAGCTAGGGAAAAATTGTCATGTAAAGTGCATTTAGACAAGCAATGAGAGGCTAGCATAGGATAAGTCAAAAAAGTGCACTGCAAAAGAAGGAAGGATGCAGTCCAAAAGAGTAGACATGTCAAGAGGCTTCATAGCATCGTATTTTACTCTTTTTATATTAGATCAAGACCAAAGGGGAAAAGGATAGCGAAAGGCTAGAATGAATGAAGGAAAATGAATATGAAGGCTAAACATGAATGAAATGAAAGCAAGATCATTGTAAGATAGCTCACAAAATAGCCAAATGTTCGTATATAGATCAACATTGTCAAGATCAAAGAGAGAAGATGGAATAGATGAAATATGTAGAAGAACTACGCATGACGCCTGATTGCCAAGTTTTCATCATGGTACTTATCCAAGGTGCCACAAGGGAGTGGTTTTCACCATAGGATGAATTTATTTCTCTTTACTTTTGCTACCAAGGCGCCTGTTTCCAGGTTTTCACCATGGCACATTTTCATTTTTTTTTTTTCAATATTTTCTTTTTTGTTTTCATTTTTGAATTTTTTTCTATTTTTTTGAATTTTATCTTTTTCGAAAGAAAGCAAGCCTTTTAGGTAATGCTCCTTGAAAGGATAAATCATCGATATACCAAGGATCCAAAATGATATGCTCAAAGATGTTGATAGGGAAAGGAAAACGCATGAGGAATAGGCAAATGAGGAAAAATGATAGAATGTAGAAGGATAATGAATGGAAAGAATGTGAAAAGGTAGAGGGAAAGAAAGGTAAGATCAACATCAATACACACCTTGAAGGGTGGCGAGAGGATGGAGGAAACATGAACCATATTCTAGTCCAAGTGCGAACCATATTTTGGTTCATTATTGCTATGTGACTCCTCAAAGAGAGGATTGGTGTGCTTGTTATAATTCTCAAATGTGAATGGAGGAATACGAGAAGGAATATGGAAAATGTTTAGTAGAGGTTGTGGTTTAGGCACATGGAATGGAAGAATGTTTTTGGAAAAAGATGAAGTGGAAGCCTTTGGAAGCTTGAATGTCAACTTCACTTTTTGCTCAACATGAGACTTTTTCAAGAGAGACTTTGGAATCCATATAGCTTTAAGCTTTTTATTTTCTTTTGATGTGTTAGAGAGAATATCTTCAATGATAGATTTTGGAACCCATACTTATCTTGTAGTTTTATTCTTAGATATCTCTTTTGACTTTATGCCTCCATGTCGATTAGAGGAGACATGGTGATCTTTTTTTTGATGGATTCTTGTATTGAACATTCAAGTTACTTCCAAAATACTTGGGACTTGTGGAAGAAGAAAGACAATATGACTGATTTAGATGGGTGAGTGGATGAAAATGATTCAAGGGTATGCATCTATGTTGACCTTGAGGAAAAATAGGAGATGGAGGGATGTAAGGACCCAAAATGGATGACGAATTAGGAGAATTAGGAGAGGAAAGTGAAGGGACATAAGGACCCAAGATGGAAGGAAAACTTGAAGCTCTTGGTAGTGGTGGGGGAGGTCCAAGGATGGAAGTGGAAGATGCAAAAGGGTAATCAATAAGTTCATCAACATCTATATGACAACCAAGGACATCAACATCTTTAGAGTGAGCATTAGGATTTTCAATAGGATCCTGGACATCTTGAATAGGAGCATCTTCTTTGATAGGATCATTCAAAGCTTGCAAAGATTTAGGAAGAGAAGAAAGTGGAAGTGAACATGGAGTGGTAGAACAAGATGGAATACTTTGATCTTGAAAAGGATCATTGGGTAGCATAAGCGTATCAACTTTATTTTGATTTTCAATAGGCTTTACATCAGAAGTAACAACATCATTTTTAATAACCTTAATGGAAGTATCATCTTTGGAAAGCGCAAGTGTGGTAAGGTTATTTTGATTATCAATAAGCTCAACGGTGTAAGTAGTAGCTTGATCTTGCTTAGGAGATGGTGGAATGAATGCGGAAGAGCGCAAAGGATCAAAAGAACCATGCAATGGAGGAGATACATCATGAAGAGAATTGGATGATATGGAGGGTTCCTGATCTTGATCTTTATTTATATTCTTTTCTTTATCATTTTTAGAGTCCTCTTGACATGAAGCCACTTCTAAGGACAAGGAAGCATGTTGGAATTGCATGGAAGATTTTGGAGGAGATAGTGAAGGACTAGCTGAAGTAGGCATTATAGCACATAGAGGCTTAGGCTCTTTAGGTTTATCATTATTGGAAGTATTCAAATCCGAGTGAAGGTTAGCTTGAGTATCTTTAAGAGGTGGCTCTTGAGAATAACTATAGGGAACCGCATGGAAAGCCTTAGGATCTTTGTTGGATGAAGGATTTGTGAAAGATTTGGATGACTCAGAAGCTTTAGGATGTGTGTGGGTATTGGAGGAAGTGGAAAATGGAAGCGAACCATCACAAGACAAAGGTTCAACATTAATATGATCTTGCTTGAGAGTGCAACCTTTATTTTTAGCATGAGAACTTTTAGAGGAGAGATTCTTTTGACGTTTGAAATCAGCGCGGTAGATTTTCTCTTCCTCGGTAGGAATATTGTATTGTTCACAAAAATCATCAAAGAATTCTTCAAATTTAGAGTCATATGGATCACCATCACAGTCTACCCAATACGACTCCCCCTTAGAAATCACAAGTGTACCACGAGGATGATACTTAGGAATAGAAGTTTCATGGGCATCATTACATTGTCCATCATCATAGTCATCATAGTCATCATAGGTGGGTGTGTCACTCTTCGTGGAAGAGGTATCATAAGGACTATCATGTTTCTCTTTATGGTATGTCTTCTGAAGAGAAGTAAGACTCTTGGGAGAAGTAGAAGAAGAACGAGATCTTGAAGAAGAGGAAAATGAAGACCTAGTGGAAGAAGAATACTTGGATAATGAGGAATTCAAATGATGTTTAGAAGAGTCATGATAAGATTTGGAAGATGAAGAATGTGAATAGTGTTTATAAGAATCATGATAAGACTTAGAAGATGAAGAATGAGAATGATGTCTGGAAGAGTCATGATAAGACTTGGAAGGTGAAGAAGAATGAGAAGATTTAGATGATGAAGAATGTTTGGAAGAAGGAGGTTGTGATATGATCATGTCTATGATCCTAGCAAAGGCATCTAATTTAATCATCATTTCCTTTATTTTTTCCATAAGTTTATCACCCATGAGATATTTGGAAGGACTATTGCAGGAATAAAGATACTCTTCAAATTGAGCAATGAGTTCAAGATCATCTATTCTCAAGAGAGGTTCCTTAACAAGATAGTTGAAATTCATAGTTCTAGAAGAGGAGGAATCAAGCATGGAAGAAATGAATAGATGAATAGAAGAAAGTAGACTAGATAATACGAGGAAAAGAATCAAGAAGAAGAAGAAGAAGAAGAATTTCCCATGGGAGTAGAAGACTTTAGAAGAACATGGGAAATGGAGAAGAAAGAAGAAGACTAAGAGCCATCTTGTGCAATTGATACCATAACGTTCATTGAGATGTTAAGCAACATGACAACACCTAGGATCTAAGATCTGGACTGACCAAGGAAGACTGAAAATAGAAGACCCTTGGTAATAGGATGACCTCACAAAATGTCAACACCAAACTAGGATAATCAAAGTTCTCTATTGTCCAAAGAGAAATGAAAAGACAGAAGAAGGGGCTTTACCAACATTGTCAAAGAGGTGCTTCAAATCAAAGGGTGACTACCCTTGCACTTTTGAACCAAGAGGTTGGGCTAGGCCAAAAGATAATTGAAATTGAGATTAAATGAAAATTATTTGGACAATAAGAGTATGAGAATTTCCTAAGAATGTAGCTCACAATTTTAGAGATAAAATTTCTCACCAAGAACAACCTTCTAATGCAATATTTCTCTTTGGCTAATGTGATACTGATGTTGATCTTGACCAATTTGTGCAAAATTTTGAGTTTTTAAGGTCTGATTTTGGATTCTCTGAATGTTAGGGTGAAAATGTCTGATGTCAATCACAAATTTAACAGCATTTGGACAGGTTTGCAAACAGTAGAGGATCAAACATGTCTTCAAACACTTGAAACAAGGGCAAAAGAAACCTTGCCAAGACAAACACTTATGATATCAAAAATAAAATTGCACCCTATGAATGCTACCGATTGTTTGTATGTTGAGAATGTTTACATTGGTATCACACAATTGAAGACAATTCAAGAAAGTCTATCCTAAAAAAGTCAAGGCTCAATACTTACCATCTTAGCCCACAACTTGATGCCCCCTTGCCTCACACCAAGTGATTACCCACAAGAGATGTTGGCTTTGTCGTGGAAGTGTCAAATGACACAACCAAATGGACACATATGGTGAGTATCTTAAGGTGATCCGGGTAAACCACTTGGATTAATCCTTGCACTAAGAAGATAAGTGGTTAAACAAGGTGGCTTCTATCTAATGGTTCTTAATAAGGATTTCCGTTCACAACACCCCTCTTGCTCCTCATAAAGGACCAGGACCTCGCGGCCTCAAGAGTACCTTAAGCATTCTTGTTCAATATTTTTTCCATGGTCGCAATCCCATGAGCTACTTATATCAAATGAAAATAAGTATTATGTCTACCAAGGTTTTTGGTGTCCTTGATAGTCTTGAGATTATAGTGAGTTGGAATCACTTGCCACCAAGGAAAATGATGACAAGGTTGTCCCCACTTGAGTTGTTCCTCTTGATTGCTCAAGAGCAGGCCCGCTAAAGGATTCCTAAACTAAACAAAAATGGATAATTTATGAGGTTCAAGGTTTTTGGTTCACCTCAAGGGTGAAGAGCATACTCCTCTATCTCAAAAACTTCTCCCAAACACACCAAGCAAAGAGATTCAATTACCCCCTTGCTTCCAAAACCTTAAGATGGGTCAAGATTTTCTGATTCACCTAAAGGTGAAGAGCATACTTCTCCTACCACCTCAAATTCTCTTTCACAAGGTATTAAGATTTCTAATACAATTAGTGAATGCCACACTTGGAATGAAAGCAAATAAACAAGCAAATTTTTTTTTTTTTTTTTATGCTTGGGCAGCCCTGCAAAAACCATTAGTAGCCCTCTTTGACATGCGATTTTGACAAAATATTCAAGCAAGAGGCACCTACAACCACAACTTGTTAGACCAACAAGGTTAGCAAAATCCAAAATCTAACAATGGTTAGCACATGAAATATTAGATAATCTGTAAAAATAACTGATCAAATGATAAAATCTGAAAATGAAACCATCATGGTTGGATTAGGCTCGGAAAGACCTTTCCAATGATATATCACACTTAAACTTTTGATACCATTTGCAAAATTTCAAAAAAAAATGGGCACCCGTTTTACGGTTTTGAAAACGCTAGGAATTTTCAAAAAATTTCAAAAAGATAGCTAAGAACCCGAAACTTGCAAGATAGATAAAATAGCTCAAAAATAGCTCGCTGTTGGGTACAAACACAGTCCAGACACCAGTATCGCGTGATACTTCGCACTATACTGGGCGATACTCTTTAGTCAGTGCGATACTTCGCCCTTTGCTAGGCAATACTTTGCCCGAGACCAGGCGATATTCTCTACTATAGTCGAGCGATACTTCCGACAGGTGAAGTATCGCATGCACATACAGAGGTATATCGCGCGATACTTCTGGAAAGTATCGCACGACAGTTTGAGACAGAAAAATAGAGACTAAAAATTAAGCCGAAAACTTACCGAAAAATTGACGGAAAATGACAAAAATGCAGAAAAGAAAGGGACAAAGCTAGTCTACTCTGCCCCACAGTGGGCGCCAAAAATGTACACACTAAAATTGTGCACTTCTATGAACCATTACATGCAAGGTTGCTCAAGAATGAGGCCTCACAAAGCAGCTCATAGCTCTCTATGCATGGAGTTGCAAGGGACTATGATAAATTTGCTCTCAGCTAGAGCTACAAACTTGTGACCTTGCTAGTCAACCATACAATGAGAGATTCAAGTGAAGACAAGGGCAACAATGCCAATATCTCCAAGAATCAAATATGCAATGCAATGCAAATCTAAATGAGAATGCAATCTAAGCTATGAAAGGAAAGTACAATGCAACTAATCTATGAAAAGAAATAACAAGTGTTACAATGCCTCCTATTTAGACTATGTGAGCTTATTCTATTGCATAAAAGAAAATCTATACTATGAATGCCATGATTATGCAACTAAGAAAGCAAGTATGCAACTAAATGATGAAATGAAGCGAGTCTTCAATGTCTTCAAAAGCTCCAAATGTACCTAGAAAACCTACAGCATAACAATAGCATGAAAGAGATGGATATCCAAATGAAGGAGAGAGCTCTCCTTTTATAAGAAATGAGGAGAAATGGACCATTGAGATTAAGAGGCAAAAGACTTAATCAACGGTGGGGAAAAAAGGAAGCTTGATCCTTGTGCACAAATATCCTCCAATGAGAAAATAAGAGTTGACATTTGTGTCCATATGAGACAAAAAGTGCTTTTTTTCTTTTTGTAAAATAGGAATAGTGCTTTATTTGTGCAACATAGGATAAGAAGAAAAGGTGGGGCTTTTTATTTATTAAAAGGGGAGGAAATATTCCTTTTGAATAAATAAAGACTTAGGATAGAATGGTTAGCCCAAGGATAAAAATCCAATATATGATCGAAATTAAGACTTGATCAAGAGGTTGATATTGTTGAAAATATTGATTATTGATAAAATTGATTTAGGATTGATAAATTGAATAAATGGGGCCCAAAGTCTAGGCGACCATTTTTGGGTGCATACAGGTCTTATTACGAGAACACGCCCCAGCCACTGATCAAGGTCAACATCGACGATCCTCATTCTATCTCTGAATGTTAGCATACTTGATCGAATCATTCAAAGATTCAACGATTGAAGGAATGAATAACTGTCTGACAAGTCGCTAGATGTTTAGCAACTGACCGTCAAGATCATGAGATCATGCGAACACTTAGTCTCCAAGTCACTCAATAAAGACTTAACTGCATGGGATGGGAAATAGAACATGTGTAGAATTGGGCTTTAAGTGGCTGGAAAAGGTAACGGGGAAAAAGAACAAAGCTAGGTTTTTTGGACTTGAACAATTTTCATGAAGCCATAGGACATGGAATAAACCCTATTTCTTAGACCTTCAAGTAGCCATATCTTTTTAGTTTTTGCAATTCAGCACATGCACTCTAAACTGGAGCTTGGACACACCATAAAATATCTCTAGCCAAGGTCCCAAGCTATGAAACCTGACAGATCTTCTTTGCTGATGAAAACAAGCTTGTAGGTGGTTATGACAATTTTCTAGGGTTCTGCAAGGAATAGACCATTTTCTTTGGATTTTGGCTATTACAGGAAAATGGGCTAACAAAATGTTAGACTAGAAGAGAACTGTGGATTCCCCTATCTTTCCAACCACCAACACTCTTATGGCCACTATATGATATCAAAGCCACCAGACTAGACCATTTGCAAGAGGAGCATCATACAAATTATATGGCAAGGACATGAGGATTCTATTATACTTTTAAGAGTAGGAAGAAGGGAAAGACAAGTGTTGGCGATTTTAGATCTATAGCCAGAAAATGTAATGCTTGAGGACAAACATTATGTTTATTAGGGGGCATATGATGAGACAATTTATTGTCTCTATTTTGTTATAATCTTTATGCTCCGTTGAAACATTTCCAATACATTTTATGAACCTATAACTATGTGAGCTTGTGATAAGTACATTTAGACCCACCAAGATTATGAGTAGTTAGATATGACATGTTTTTCTGAACATTATATATAAATTACAGTACTTCATATAGCTACTTTAATATGTGTTTTACTATTTGGGTAAGAATTGACTAGTTGACTTGTATACATACCGCATGCAACTAACCTGCCAAGAAAACAAGAAGCAGCTGGAGAGTGGATCGACTGCATTGAAGAAAAGGTGTTGAAGTTCCAACTATGATGGAGAAAGAAATCACAGCACCGACAAGCATGCCACTACTAGAAAGGAGCCATCATTCTAGAGAATATAGGAAACAACTCTGCTATATTCCCTCAGTGCTTATCAACCTGTTAAAATTAGTTATCTGAACTTTATTGTACTCTATCGTGGTTGTTATATTTCCTTCTTCTATGGTGAGACTTAGTCAGAATCTACTTTCATTCTTTCAATAAGCATCAACCCTCTATATAAAGGGATTTGATTGGTTTAGTTGTGTAATGAGAAAATATACACGTTGGTTGTGTTTTATAGTAGAACTACTCTTTCTGTGTTTCATGTATTATTTCATTACTATGTAATTAGTTTATGAGAATATAATGAAAGAGTGATTTTGAAGTATCTTCTATGTTAGTAGTTAGCAGAAGCCAACCAAGGGGGACCACTTGGGAGGTGGAGTAGATTAGGATAAAGTAGAATTGCTTTTTGCATTTTTTGTGTTTTCAAGTTGAAGTTACTGTTTTACTCCTGCAACATTACTACTGTGAATGTTCCTGTAGCACTTTCATAAATAACTTCTACATAGTAAATGCTTTAGAGTTGTTAAACAGGCTTAGGTTAAGTTTACAAGCTTTCAGTAGTAATTTCATTAAGTAGTATAGTGTGCTTACTTTCCTACAACAATAGTATAGGTTTCCTTTATGCATTTTATCTTCATGCAACATAGGTAGTATGACTCTTTGAGGAACTTGGTGCACAAACTGTGCTATCCCATTTCAAGTCTACATCCCTAGGTTGACAATATAAATGCATTTCATGATGGGAAAGGTAATCCTTAGTATGAATATATTATTCCTAAGAGAGACAATGGCATGATTATCATTACCTATTGTGAGATTGTTCAACATCCCTATTAGAAAACATATTTATAGGTACTTAGATTATTTGAAAAAGAAAATGGAAGCTTGAAAAGGTTATTTATTATCTCTATAGATGAATTTGTGCTTGAAAATGGTTGTGTCTAGTGTTGTGCCTCTTGATTATGTTGAGGAGGGTTCCTCCTCCAATAAGAAAGAATTGGAGATTGTGATTGGCGGTTCCCCTCTGGAACCCAAAAGAGGAAAAAATAGTACCAAAGGAAAAGAAATCATTAGTATATCAAAGGTAGTAGAAGAGAAGTGAGAAGAAGAGATGTAAAAAGATGATGTTTCTCCATCTGAATCAGGTTCTGTTGATTTAGATGTGGTTCAGACTATGTTGGAAGAAGGTGAACTGGTGAAATGTGGTGTGCTTACTCTTTGGATAGTAGGTAAAAAATTGAAAGTGCATTTATTGATCATTTTTTTAGTAAGGGTTTTTTGTTTCTACTATTTAGTAAGGGTATATTGTTTCTGCTGTTTGTAATGTGTTACTAGATGATTTGGTAAAGGTTGTTGAAGAAAGGCTATTGCAAGATAGTTTTGAAAGGATGTAATTTTAAAGATGTAATTGAGATGAAATGTGCTAGTGAAAAATAAAAGTTATGTAAACATATTGGTGTGACAAGAGAATGCATAAATGAAATGTCTGAGATTTATCAGTGTTGTCTCAGGTGGCTTGTTGCTGTTAACAATTTTAGAGGTAGGATTGTAGCTATTGAGTCTGATTTGAATAAGACTAGTATAAGTTTTCATTTCTTCAAGGATAAGGGTGGTAAATAGAGAATCAAATTTGGTGAGTTACAGGCTGAGTTATTGTCTCTTCAGAGGCAGGGAGAGGATATGGTCAGAAATTTCTGGCTGGTGAAGGAATTGGTTGAGGTTCGACTAGATCATTTCTCTAGAATCCTTTCTAATACAGAGGATTATGAACATCAGTACTAGTCTTGA
Organism: Chamaecyparis obtusa; assembly: GCA_027943335.1. Lineage (NCBI taxonomy): Eukaryota > Viridiplantae > Streptophyta > Pinopsida > Cupressales > Cupressaceae > Chamaecyparis > Chamaecyparis obtusa. The sequence continues at coordinate 362,085 of BSBK01004198.1, read as the reverse complement.
GTCTGGTCATCATCATTTGATATATTGGTTCAACATGATAACTTGTGCATTCAGATGAGTTCTGCCTTAGATTCTTGGAAGAGGAATCTTCCAATTATAAAAGAAAGGTACAAGAAATTTTTTCTTGTGAAAATTGCTATTTTAATTTGACTTGTTGGATTATGTTATTCGACCCTTTTCTATTATTGGTGAAAAGGGGAAAATAAAATGAATACAAAAAACTAAATTGAAAATGGAACTACACTCAGGGGGAATTTTTGGTTTTTGGATATTTTGGCTAGTTTTGGAGTTTTTATGTTTTTCTTGTTTTTCCATCAATGCCAATTTTCCATCAATGCTAAAGAGGGAGATTGCAAGATGTGTTTCAAAACCTATGTACTAGATGGTTTTTCTCTTGGTGATATACAAAATTGATCTATTCTATGCAGTATATTATAGTAATGAATTATGTGGATGGATGTCCCTATTTCTGCAATATTGATTTATCTTTTTGATGTTTTTCCATCAATGCCATTAATCCTCTTTTCTTGTTTTTCAAAACCTATGTACTAGATGGTTATTCTTTTGGTGATATATATAAAATTGATCTATTCTATGTAGTATAATATAATAATGAATTATGTGGATGGATGTTCCTATTTCTGCAACAGTGATATATCTTTTTGGTACATCTATCGTATTTGGTGAATGAAAAATTGTGAAGATTGGATGGATATCACTGGCTGTTGTATTCAAAGTTCTTTTGGGGTGTCTTTTCTATCTAGACACTCACGCAATATATCAAAAGATTTTGGTATGTCGGTTGTATTCCGGTTTGGATATGTGCTATCCTTTGGTTGGTGCTAAATTTTTTTAGGTCAAGACATGGTCTTGATTGTGGCATTCCTATTGACCCTAAAATATACTTATCTTTTGTGGATTGTGCTATGTAGAGTGCTTATCTTACTTATGACCTATCTTTGGGTCTTGTGGTATGGAATTATCATATGTGTGACTTATCTTTTAGGAATGGTGCTAGCATGTTGATCTTTGTTGTATATCTCAAGATATCTTTTTGTATTCAAGATGACATATTTTTTTAGGATGACATGTGTATGCAGTTCAACGGATATGTATATATACAAAACATCTTATTGGATCCGAACATATGTGAGTGTGTATGCTAAAGGTGATACAATGCAAGCATGGTTATGTGAATGATACTTGGTGGTGAAGTGTGCAAGTAGAATAAGAAGTGTGAAGGATAATAGTGAAGGCAAAGAAAAGATAGTAACAAAAAAGAGTCTTCCATTTTACAGAGGATTGTTGAAGGCAAGTAGAAGATCTCTAATTAGATTTGTTCTAGATAGTTGTTGTTGTTCTATTAACTGGAACTATTTTATGCATATATAGATGCAACATTATTAGTTTGCATTTTGTCCATAAGACCCTTTTGTAATCAATCATTTTTGTATTGGGGAAGTTAGCCCAATCGACAGTGAGCCTTACCTGTAGTGAGAAAACTGACTGTGAGCCCTTGTAAAAATCACCTTAACTGACGTCACCCTAACCGATATTATATTCATGAGAATCACTTTCTCTATAGTTTTTCCCATCTTGGGTTTTCACATTAATTATGGTGTTAATATGGTGTTTGTTGTTTGCGTACTTTCATGTTCTTATTTGTTTTAATTTTTGAATAGTTTAAGATTGCTCCAGATTAATTAAGTTTTAGAAAAGAGTTTATCTTGCTCCCTTATTATTTTGTATTGAAATTATCCAAAGATATCATTTTCATGTATCTCCAAGAGTTCTCTTAATGGAATAATAGGTGGATATAATAATAGAATATTTAAGACTTAGCCTTGAAAGAATGGAGATGACGAGTTTAGCCTCTTTATTTTCAATGCCACATTCTTTGAGTTGCAACCTCAGTGATTTGGATTTTGTGAAATAGTCCTCCAAAATGTCAAAGTCTCTTGGATTTAAATTTGAGACTTTATTTTCTAGCTCATGTAACCTTAATTCATCTACCCTCCCAAAGAGTTGTTCAAGGGTTGTCTAAACTTCATTAGGTGTTTTCAGGGCCTCTACATAGAATAGAATTTCTAGAGATAGATTTAGACACGATAATATGAAGGCTTGATCACACTTATTAAACCAATTTTCCTTATATTCTTGTTGCATTGGGTTTTTTTTCGATACCCATAGTTACACTATATGACCCTTGATTCTTCAACAAAATAGAAATGGCTAGTTTCTGTAATACCCCAAAAATGGGCTATAAGTTCATTAACCTCCTATATCGACAAATCGAATGAAATCGACATCAAAGTCCTAACTTAAGGTACATCTAAACATCATCGAATCCTGATTGATTATCTTAAATTCTGCATCGGGGAATATTCCTAGTAATATTCCTAATTATCTTAATTATCTTTAATTTTATAATTATTTGGCAATAAATCACATTTATCCTAAAATTTGATTAATTAAATATTTTGCATATTTAATTAATTAGATTTAATATTTGTCACTTAATTGTTTAAATAAATTTAATTCTATCTATTATTAATTGTATTATTTAATTTTGACAATAAATCAAAATTCCTATGAATAATTGATTAAATTCTTATTTAATTAATTAAAGCATGTTGTCATTATTTAATAATATAATTTTTAATAAAAGTTTGGTAAAATAGTTAATTAACCCATAAATTAATTATTTTATTTCAAAAAGCAGTTAAGTTGAGGATAAATCACTTTATTTATTTATTTAATTCTTAATTATTATGCATATTCAAAAGAAACAGTTAAACTTCAAATCAGAAAATCAATGCAAGTTATTGACTTTTTGGAACTCAACATCCTTTTGGAGTTCAAAAAGCTGATCTAAACTCTAATTTGAGTTAAAAAGCTATTTTTGCATGATTTTGAGAATTAACTATCTTTCATGATCAGATAACTCAAAAATCAAGATGAGTTAATTTGAGTGATTTATGGCTTTTATCCATGCACCTCCAAAGCCCTGGATTTCTATAAATTAAGGCTTTAGCTCTTCACAAATCATCTCATGTTTTTGCACAATCACGCTGGAGAATTGGAATTGAAGAATCAAAGCTCTTGCGAATCGACATCTTTGTGAGATCAATTTTATTTTTGCATTCATAGCATATCAATTTTCAATAGCATTCATAGCATATCAATTTCATCTAGCATAGATTCATATCAAGTTTTCATTATTTATTGCATAGAAAATATCAAAAACATAGCTTAATTGCATTTATTCCATATCTAGAATTGCATTCAAATCCTTCGTTTAGGTGTCGTCTAGGTCACTGATCTCGATTACAATCTGAGAACATTAATCTCGCACCTACTAGAAGGCAGTAAATCGCTTGGTTAGTTTAGCTTTCAATTTTATACGATTTTGATTATCACTAACCTCTAATATTTTACTGAGTGTTGTGTCTACAGATCAGGTACAATTTTCACACACACAGTTTCCATTCATGGAAATTGAAGGATGTTAAAGGCTTAATGGTTATGTTGAACTCCATGCTTAGTAGTTTTGGTTGCAAAAATTAATTTGTGGAAATAAATTTTGAAAAAAAAATATAAAAGTTTTCAAAGACACGATTCATGGAGCTCAATTACACAACTCAAGACACCCCCTCTTGATGTAAAATTTGGTGACCCTTACAATTGTTGGCACTCTATAACTTAATATATTTTACAATTTGAATAGGTCCAATGTGTGAAAAATAGAGAACATTAATTTTTTGTAAAAAACGATACTCAATTTTAAGCTACCAATCAAAAGTTATTACATAAAAAAATTCAGAAAACAACCCATTTTTGAATTCAACTCCACCAAAATTAGAAAACATAACAAAATTAGAAAACATTACCTAATATGAGGTCAGACTTAGGTCTTCAACTACTCATTAAAATCGACATGAAAAATGATTTCGTGTAACCATCCAGACATCAAAATTTGGTTTACCGCTTTAAAAATTAACCCCTCTTACAAACACTTGAATTATAATGAGTTTATGACCAACAAATGTGCTAACTTTTGTGAAAACCACTAAAAGTTATTAAATTACACGAATTGATCAAATAATAATAGAAATTAGTGACTAGATCATTGAAAATAATAGCCACGTGGGAAAGGAGATGTGGAGACAAGTCAAAGTCCAACATCAAAGTCAATAGTAGTACTAAGACTCCACGTGTGCTATGCACATGTAGTTGAGAATTTTGAAGGCAACTGGTACTAATGGACGCCATGAATGTTGGAAGAATATGGCACAGTTTGCTTGCAATAGTTCCCGAATGACTCTCTTAATCTGCACCCAGTAAATGTACCACAATTTTTCTCTTTTAGTCGCCCAACTCAATTGCATTCTTTTCCTTATGGTCACACCTTGCTGGAGGAGATGTTTGGAAATAAGGACACCTATAGCAGCTATCTGAACAGAAATATCATCCAAACATAGATTAATATTACTCCAGAATGTACACCACAGATTATGCTCGATATGACACAACAAACAAACAAAACTGCATGCATTTATATTTGAAAAAAGATTGAGAAAATATCAAATCATCCATTCAAAAGTAAATTGGCTTTTATATTATGTTAGTGTTGCCAAGATCTTTGTTTGAATGCTAGCATCAATGAGTCACATAAATCAAGCAAATTCATACAATCTATGAAGTTAAAAGAAATAATACGATACAAGAATGATTGAATAAAGTCTATAAAATGTGTAAAACAACTTTGTATCTATAGGCAAGGTGCTAGAGGTAGAGGTAGGATGACAGGAAATAATAATTGAGTACCTCTTCAATGATCTCACTTAAAAAGTGTTATAGTGAGTGAGAAGTGTGCAGGTAAGAGATGTTTCATAAAGTTAGTACACATGTATTGACCACATGATATGAGACAAAGTTCTAAACAGCCATTAGGTAAACTTAAGCTAATGCGAATAGGTCACCCTAGAAACTGATTAACTACTAATTAGTTTATACATGTATATGTATGCAAACTTTGGAAGCAAAGACTAGGCATATGAAATGTCTTGCAAAATGCTACGTTTCCCATGACATATATAGTACACATTTTGCATTTTGGAATTTTTAATTAAAAATTTATTAAAAAACACTCAAAAAAAAATAAAAGACAAATGAGAAAAAAACAAAAATAAGGAGAAAAATTAGTTAATGAAGAGAATATAAGTACCATTTCCCAAATATAAAGTAATTGTAAAATTGTAATAAAAAACATTAATCTCTGTCTAATGATATGGACTAACAGAACAAATCCCAACACTAGATATTTTATTAAATCTACACTACCAAAAACAAGTTCAAATTCACATTTCCCAAAAACAATCCTTGCATGGATGATCTATAGGAAAGACATACTTTTGCAAAATACATCTTCATAAGAGGCAATGCTATTGCGTATGTTTAATTAATTAACTTGAAAAGTATTTTCTCTATAGTACTATACAAGACTTATCTGTAATCAATATAAAAAAAAAGACTTATCTACAATCAATATAAAAAAAGATTTATCTACAATCAATATAAAAAACGGACTTATCTACAATCAATATCATATTTGGAAAAGATTGTTGTAGAAGCTTGATCTTTAGCAATGCCACGTCATTCATAATATGCCCCTCATGTGAACAGATTTAAAGAGGAAAGAGGCATGTCTGAGGTCACGTCATCTTTGTTAAGGGGTCATGGATTACAGCCGTGCATTTATCACTCAAAACTTCAAAATGTTGTTATTTTGTACGGGGATTTAAGGGACAATATCAGCTATGAAAGCTAAGGAGATAAGATTCCAATAAACACATGGCAGACCTGACTTTCCCTTTATGGGTTGGCTTACGTGTATCTCATGAACTTCTTATCCATCTATTACAAGGCTTTTAACATTTTGGGTCCCAATAGGGAGAGGGTCCAATAAGTGAGAGGGATATAGGAGTTGAATTGGTTTACTAGTTTAGTTGGGTTTGACTGTTTCATCACAGTTGAATAAGGTTTATTAATGGAGTTGGGTGCAATAGTTGAATTTGGTCTAATATGTGTGATGAGAGATGGAAATAATAAAATTGTGGTTTTATAAGAATTTAAAAATAGTAGGTAGATTTAAAATTTTATTTTTTTAATATCTAAATTTAAAATTATTTCATTTATCATTATTTCTTTTGAATGCTTACAATTTATAATAATGCGTCGTACATAAGTTGTTATAAATAATGCATTTTTTAAATTAATTTGAGTACCATTTATTTCTAATTATGAAAAGGAGAGATAACCGCATTTAGATAATAAATCAAAGCTAATAAATAAATAATTCTTGCAATTGATTTTCAATGAGATTAGTCTAGATAAGTATACAATTGATATTGAAATGAACAAAGAAGGATGGAAGTGTTAGTTTTATGTATAATAAGAAATATTTGGTTGTGCATGCACATTGTGATTTCTCTTGTGTTTTTTTTTAAACATTAAATTTGCATCAATCAAGCTTTAATAGAAAAAGATGGGATGCTCTTTGTTTTGATTCAATTTTATATTTGTGTCTCCAATTGTCATTTTTATAGTTCGAGGGGGAGACACAACCTTAAATTAGAATAAGACAAGAAGAAATAACTGGATAACTAAAATTAAACAAAAAATTAAGATAGAGGGGAAATGACGTATGGGGTAAGGTTTGAGAGATGAATAATCAAGGAGAAAGAGAAAAAATAGAAAATATAAGAAAAAATGAATGCCTAAAATAAAATAATAATTAGAAAATGATAAAAGATATCAAAGGAGGAAAAGAAAAACATATTGGTAAAGGGGTTACCTGCAAGTAAGTGCAAAAGGTCTTTAAAAGGCTAGAAGAAATGAGATTGTATAAATGAAAAAGAAACAATAAGAGAAATATTTATAGGCATTTGAAGTGTGTGTGTGTGTGTGTGTGTGAACTAAAACCACTAACATTAAAATATCTTTAACTTCTAAAACCCTTCTTCAACATGAGAATAAGGGGCCTAACCACACCAAGAAAGTTAGAAGTGAATTTGACTCTAATGCTAATGCACTAATAAATGGTTCTATGAATTTCTTGTTCACTATCAATATGAGATTTAGGACATTATGTAATCTATCTAAATCAATTGCAATCCAATCCTTGATAAAGAAAGACTAGACATATTAAGAGTTTTTATATATGAGTAGGTGTATAAAGGAGGAGAAAATGAAAGTTTACTATGTGTTGAAGTGTTTGAGTTGGTAGTGTAGTCTACCAATGATGATGTTAATGATCACAAAGTAGAATAATTACTCGTCGACAATTCTCTTCATCTTTTAACGAGCTTATAATTGGTACTCATGCACCATTCTATCATTGTTCAACTCACAAATAAATTCCAATATTAAACATGCATCTTAAATAGATTTCTTGAACTAGTTAATTGGGGTAACAAGAGATAGGAGTGTAGTGTTTCATTTGTCTAGCCTAATCTCTTTGTTAAAAAACATGATCTTAATCCTAGGTTCTTAGGGTCTTTAAAAAAAAGAATGATAGTGAGAATTATCAATAATGCAAGGAAACCAAATAATTCTCTCATAATTTTGGGTACTCACCTCAATATTTATGTTGTTCCCTTATATTTAAACCCTATATTTGAATCATATTAGTCCACAAGCCTATATAAATTTAGAATATGGGCACAATTGAGGCACCATATATTAGGATAGAGTAGGGCTCTTGAAATATATAGATTCTCTCTCTCTCTCTCTAGTGTACAATGTGTTAATTTTTTATATTAAAGGAATTATGGTGTTTGCCAAACTATTTATGAGAAACATAGGGGATCGTTCTATTGAATGTTTCTGGTTATTACCTTCTAGACATATAAATACATTTTAGACATGACAATGGTATTATTGAAGTAATTTAGAGTTAATATGAGCTTAACAATTACTATTTTATATTTATTTGACTATGCCCAATGACAAAGTGAGCATATCAATAAATGTTCCATAATATTTCAATCCTTGCATTCTAAGCATTATTGGCATTGTGTATTATCATTGATGTTAAATTGATATATGACAATATGTGTTAGGGTTGTTGATGATGAAAGTGACTTTGAATAGTTGACAAGGACATGTTGATATTTTTTGTTGTTGGACAATGTTTCTATGTGTAGTGTTGTTGTTATTGTCTGATGTTAGACAATATCATTGATATTGTTTGATGTTGGATAGTATTGATGATATTATCTATTGTTGGACAATGTTGATGATATCTATAGTGTTTCTATTATTGTTTGCTGCTGAACAATATTATTGGGATGTCAATACAAGGGTTAATCATATGAAAAGAGATAACATTGCTTGATATGGAAGAATAAAAAATTGTATGATATGGAAGATGAGAACATTGTATGATATGGGATATGAGACATTCCATGATATGGAAGGAGAGAACATTGCTTTCCTCTTTCTTTTGTCTAGACGTAAGAGTGGGGATTAGATTATTTGAGATGAGATGAGATTATGTTGGCACTAGAACATCCTTGTCTCTAGAGAATTGATGAAATGAGTATATGAAAAAAGAGTATGTTGCAAATCATTTGGAAGAATGCACTGCATTTCTCTCTATTGAAGAATTTGGTCTCACAATTTTGAGCACATTGTGCATGATTTGTGTACATTACACTACTATCTTTTTATGGTACTTAGTATTGTAGCTAATATGGTTAGGCCATGAAATTCATTCAAAATTAGAAAGAAGTGACCATTGCATGATATGGAATAAGAGAATATTTTATGATATGAAAGGAGATAACATTGAATGATATGGAAGGAGAGAATATTTATTTCCTCTCTCTTTCTTCCTGATATAAGAGTAGAGATTAGATTCTTTGAGATGAGATGAGATTATGTTGGCTTGAAAGCCTCCTCGCCTCTAGAGAATTGGTGAAGTGAGTAGATGAAAAAAGAGTATGTTGCAGATAGTTTGGAAGAATGCTCTTTATTTCAATCTTCATTGGAGGATTTGGTCTTACAATTGTGAACACATTGTGTATCATTTGTGTACGTTGCACTGCTATATTTTCATGTTCTTAGTATTGTACCCAATATGGTTAGGTTTTGTAGTTGGTTGATAATTTAGTTTTCTTTTAGAATCAGTCTAGGAAATGCTCTTAATTGATTTGTAATGATGTTTTAGATGTCACAGATTGAATTACATATAAATATAACATCTGTGCTATTTCTCAGTTTAATTTTTAGAAGTCGACGTTGTTTGCAAGTAGAAATGGTGATGATATGTGTATAGTTGACTCTCTAGAATAAAATTATTCTATCAGATATGCTATGTCAATTTGATTCTAAACTAAGAAGAAGAAATAAAGATTTGATAAGCCTTTGGTTGTTCAAGGAAAGTCTTCGTAGGATCCACATACAACTAGGTGATCTGTTGGTTGATGAATTATGATTAGAATGTATGTTTCAAGTTAACTACTTTGGTCTAGTAAAAAAATGTTGATCTTTATCTTTTGATGAATCCAAGGGTATCTTTATCTAGCTTGAAGGTTATGCTATATTATTTTCAGGTTCTACCTTGGCATGTGAGGATATTCATCAAGATTATTCATCTAGAAGATGTGTTTGGGTTGACTACTAATCCATTGATTGGCGTATCTACATGTTACCTTGTTGTTGACCTTGGAAGGTGTGTGATAGCATGTGAAATATTTAAAAATAAGTGAAATATTTGTTAAGATATTTTTACATCCTCCTACCAAAGATGTGAAATGCATGTTAAGATATTTTGAAAGTAGTAAAAGATATTTTTAAGTTATTTATAAGGATAGAACCTACAAAACTAGAAAATACACTAGACACTCCTGCTAAAGACACACTTACAAAAGTGGACACACCAATAGTAGAGCCATAAATAGATGTAGAGAAGGTATTCACATAAAAAAAGTGCATATATAGATGGTATGGTTGTGAAGAATTTTAAGTAAATAGTACATCCTTTGGCATCCTAAAAATGAATGGGTATGTGCACTAGGTTTTTTGGATTAACACCTTTAACTAAAATATTCTTTCTTCATAGTCTTTTTTATCTTCAGCCAATATTACAGGTTCATTCATACTTTTATTAAATTGTATGTTCTTCTAAGAATCCTCTTAGAATGGGAACATGTTTTTAGGCTGGGTTGTTTTATTAATAGGGAAGGTTTTAGGCTCCTCATTTAAGTATGGAGATTGTGACTTCTCATTGCTAGAGTTTGAATCTACTCCAAACAATGGGTTGCTATAACCTTCTCTTTCTCTAATGAAGGTAAAATTGGTTCCATAGATACTAGAGGTTGGTATGTAAATTCAACTCTATTCACAAATGAATGAAAAAAAGGAGGAAAATTATAAGTACCTTTTCTTTTTTTCATCCACCTTATTTCTCCTTCGAGATAAATCTTCTTAGCAAGAGGCCACTATATTGACATTCTACCATACATATCAATTGGGATCTTCACTTGATAGTTCAAGTCTCTCAAACTAAATGAATTGAGCTTTATAAATAATCCCTTTCTTGTTCTTGAAAGAATACATAACATGCTAGAACTTGCATTTTGATTATTCAGGGTTAGAAACCATTTGTACAGACTTAAATGAAAAGTGGTTCAACAAAAATGTGAGCTTGCCACAAATATTTTCTTTAGATAGTTAATTCATGACTCACCCTTATAGGCCACTAGACTAATGTTTCTTGAAAATGATAGAATCAATTTTCCCTAGGAATTGGGTTTCTCATTGCAATAATTATTCTTTAAAAATTTAAATTATGGACACCATCTCAGATTTATTCATCCTCCAACACTAAAAAAACTCTCATGTACTTGTTATATCTTCTCTTATTGTTCCATTCAATTGTATTCAAGTAAGAAACTATGTCCTCCATTTGCCTTGAATCTAATCAAAACTAGGCTACAATATAAGAAATATATTCTCATGAGGGAGAACCGTATTTGTTCATACTATGGTACTAAAATTTTATTATAAGGTCCTTTAAAAAGAATAGAGATCATTAGGTCTTGGAGTTGGATTTCTTACTACAGCAACAAAGTGAAATATCTCTCAATCACGCTTTAAAATATTGCAATAGGATTTCAAACCAAAACTACATTTTGTTCCTAGACTACATTGACCATATTATGATCATCAACATTAGCTCTGAAATCCCAAGCCAATGTATTAAATTATGAAATCATATTAGTTTACTCAACTTGTCTCCAATCCAGAGCTAGTTAAACTATAGGAAATAAATTTTCCTAGGGAAGAACCGTAATTGTTTTATTGCAAAAATAAATTCTCATCAATGTCACTTTTATAAAAATAATCTCTACCATATTTTGCAATCTATTGGTTCTCTCAAGTGATTTCCCAAAAATACCTAAGAGTTGGCCAAATTCTATCAACATGTTTTTGGATCAGTGACCAATGAACAAGGCTATGAAATCCTTCTACTCTTTAGGATTTTCAATACCTAGGTGGGTGAATCAAACAATATTTTTTGATCATATGCAATTGATAGTGAATATTGTGTATTAAGAAAATATTATTAATATATTAAACCAAAGTATTCATGATTTTACCCTTGGATTGGTTGCATCCTTGGTCATTTATCAAATAATTATAATTGAAAATTAAAACTACAAGCAACCCTACTCTTAAAACCATATACTAAAAGAGATTTTGATTGATTTTTCTTTGAAATAATAAATGGTTATTTTCTCATATCAATGTCTCATCTAAAGGCTACAGAGTAAAATACAAAAATAAAAGTACTTCCTCTCGATATAATTTATCTAATAATTATTTTATAAAGTTAATGCCTAACACTAACAATCCTTAATGAATTACCGCAAAGTTCTACGTTCAAGTCCTAACTATGCACTCTAATTAATTGTTAACCATTTAAAATGTTTTAATTCTTTCCTTGAAAGAAAGTAGTAGAAAATTAACATAGATTCAAATTCATTAAAAGAGATGAATGAAAACTATTGATTGTCTCAGAAAAATGAGCCGGGGGGGGGGGGAATCTATTGTAAATTATTTTTTTATCAATTTCATAGATTTGAATTCAACATATTGATTCTTTAAACACTTAACCAATTTATTTGTGAACATAAATAGGCAAAAACACGAACCATTAATAATGAACACCAGATTTTTATGTAGAAAATCCAATATGGGAAAAATCATGAAGAAGATAATTCTCATGAATAAAAATATTAGTTAAGGTGATTTTTATAAAAGGTGGCTCACTGCTAGAATGCTCACTTCCCAGAAAGAAACACTATATAACAAAGAATTTATAGCTAGATGGCCCACTACAAAGAAAAAAATATGAACTAAGAATATTGTATCAACATATGCATGCATCTAGTTCCTCTTAGGTTAAGATCTCAACACAAGTTGTTTGTTACAAATCCGATTAGGAATCTCTACAAATTTCTCATGATATGCCTATATCAAACAATCCATACCAATTTGTCTTCACTTATATGTTCCTTTTATATTTTCCATTGTACACTATCTTTGTCATATCTTTTTGTTGCATACCTTTACACATATAAATATATCACTATTATATACACCAAGTTAGCATCAAAACACTTTGTCCAATAATACATTTCCTTCCAATGGTTAATAAGTTTCCCTTAAACCACTTTGTCCAAATTTTTTTTTTATCAATATGTTTCCTTCCAATGGTCAAGACTACATTCCATATTCACCAAAGGAAAAACAAAAACTAGGATCAGATAGAAATAAAATGAAAAAAAATACCAAGGTCAAAAGACCAATCCCATAAATAAATTTTAGATCATGGATAATAATGGATCATTAAAATAAAAATGTGGAACATAAAATCATCATTGTCGTATCCACAAAAATCATTCCAACTTTATACACATCTAGACTGTTAAAAATTCTTTAACTACATGTCTTTACTTTTTGTATAATATAAAATGCGGATCATGTGTAAAGGGTAAACTACATAATTCATAAGATACCGTAGAATACAAAAGCACATCAAGAAAAATATGATTAACACCACTTGATGAGAAGGATGCTAATGCAATATTAATACCTTAAAGGGTTTTGATTCCTTTTATGCTTAGAAATGAATGGAGAGGAATGATATTGATATTTAAAAGAATAAATAAGCATAGATATAATCTAATCTAAATGAGAAAAATGATAAAAAGGGGAATGGAGGAAGATTTGAATGCACCTAGATATAGACTAGAAAAAGTGAACTTTTAGATTCAAATTTATTCCTATTAGAGTCTCAGAATGAGATGTAATCGTAGATTTGAGTCTTGGAGGTTGTATATTGACTTCTTGCCAAATTTAAGCCAAAAATGGTAGGGACGGGTTGGATTTGACAACATGTTCCCAACACTTTCAAATTAAACTTTCACAAACTCTGCAACTACTCTTGTTCTACCTAGAAAAGATCCAACAGCTTCGTAACCTATTCTTGTACATAGAAAATTAGGGAAAAGGTTGGGAAAAGTGGTTTTTCTTGGTCAAACCCTTATTTAGGAATAAACCTTAAAAATTAATTAAAATTTCATAAGGAAAGATAAAATCAAAACTAGATCTGAATTACCCCATGCCTTGACGATACAATGCTTGTTTGGGTGTTACCACAAATGTTGATGCAATAGCTTGAACTCCACAAAAATAATAATAGTAAATCATGAAACCAAATCCTTGAATGATGGATTTTTTTATTTTTCCATGATTCTTGATGATGATGAAGAAGGATTGAAGACTTGGATGCTTGATTGAAGAAGAGATCTTGAACTCCAATTTGCTTGATTGTTCACAAATTCTTGAAATCATGATAGTGATTTCTTGCACTTGATAATGGATTCTTGAGTCTAGTAGTTGATGTAAAAATTAGGAGATATGGGGGATTTATTTACATCTCACATCATTTTGGGGTTTAAAACTTAGGTAGGTTGACCATAGATTTGGATCTCCCCCTAAAACCCTTGCACAGACTTCCCAATTAAATTTGGGCTCAAAACCCTAGGGACAGGTCACCATTTGTGACATGTCCCAAGAACATGTCCTCATTGGAGACATATACCTTGGAGAATGGGCCAGCTTCTTGGAAAATAGGGTAGATGCTAGATTTTTAGGTATAACTTAATTCAAGGTTAGGAGAGTATGAAAAGGCCATTAATGGTAAGATAGGTCCTAGAAGGTGAAATGAATTATTTTATTGGAGAGATAAATAGAGGAGCACACTTAGAAATAAGAGATAACCTCAAGTATTGAGGAAATTAAATCAATATATGACTTATAATATTAATTTGAGAGTCTAATAAGTGCTACAAAAATGTGAAATAACTATGGGAACCCATAAATACTAAAATGGGGCTAAAATGAGCACCTAATTAATGTTTCTTACTATTTAGGACTATACATTTATCCCCCACTTTAGTGGGAGTATGATTCTACCTCATGCTCACTATAATGTAGAATAAAGACAAAGAAAGAAGATCATGGGCAAACTACAAAGAGATAAGATATCATTGTAGACACATAAAAATGGTTCACACCTATGTATCCCCTTTTAACATGTATTCTATCATGTCTCATTCCTCATTTGATCAGTTACTAATATTTCCCTTATTTCGCATCATAACCTTAATCTCTTTCGTCGAATTAATCAAGACCGAATCATCATTAGAACATTCCTAATCATTCCTAAAATGATCCTAAATATTCCTAACTGTTACTAATCATTCCTAAACTATTCCTAATTATTGAAAAATGTTCATAAAACCAATCCTAAATGTTCCTAAACTGATCCTAATCGATCCTAAATCATGTCAAACCTTCCTAAATCAATCCCAATTAGTCCTAATTAGTTCAAGACCATTTCAAACATATTTGATCATTCTAAAATAAATTTAAATCATTGTCAAAGTTCATTGATGCCTCATCATCATCATTAATCCAATTCCAAGGACATTGTCAAAGTTCATCGATGCCTCATTGTCATCATCCTAATCCAATTCAGTTTGAATAATATTGTCCCAGATCATCGATGCTATTTCAACATCATCAACTGATTCTGATATCATTTTCAAAGTTCATCAATGTGATTTTATCCTATCATCCATTCACCATGCACATTGTCAAAGTTCATCAATGTTGCGTTGTTCCCTAATCGATTTTTAATCATCAAGATCAGTTCAAACCCATATCAAATCATTCAATACCAAACTCCTTTTTGATCTTGTGATAATTCGGTCAATCATTTTTACTAATTTGTCTCCTTGGGGTAGATAAACCATAATTTATCCCTTTTGTATTAATCTATTTATTATATTAATTCCTCTATCCTACATTTGGTGAACCTGATGTGAAACATATTTATCTCATGGATTTTTGATATTTTATGTGCACTTGCAGGTTCCTAGGAGCATCCTAGCACTTGGTTGTTGTTACTGCACACTTGGTTGATGTTTCTACACACTTTTCACTTAGATCTATGCACTTGGTCATGAAATTTGTGCACTTTGGGTTTAGAATAAAAAAATTGGGATTTTAGGCCTCATTTTAGCTTCTAACTTGTCCTGTTTGTCATTTGTCTATTCTAAAGAATGAGTGAACCTAATTAATGGATGAAAGAAATTAAAATGAACTCAAATTTAAATTTAGGATCTTAAAATGAACACTCATACTTTTTTTGGGCTCCTAAAATTAACATTCACTTAGTTTAGGGTTCAATTCAAGCTTGCCTAGTTAAGGTGTTTTCAAATCTGTGTCTAGTTTAACCAGGAGTTCAAGTTGTTTCAAAATATTTAAAATCAAGTTTTTTAAGTGGAAAATGAATCATATTTTATTTTGAAAGCTTAAAATTAAATCTCACATTTTATTTGGGCTCTTAAAATAAATCTCACAAAGTTTAGGGTTCATTGGAAACCTAGTTACTCTATCTTCTTTCAATTTAATTCAAGTGCACAGTCTAGCCTAATTAGGGGTCCTAATGGATTCAAATGTGTCAAATAAAGTTTATTAAGTTGAAAAGGAACCTAAAATTGACATTCATTCTTTATTTTGGATCCTAAAATGAACATTCATCTAGTCTAGAGTGCATTACAAAACTTCTTAGTTAGGGTGTTTCCTAGCCACCCCAAATCTGCATCTAGTTTAACTAGTGTTTCATATTGATTCAAAGTAATTTCAAAAAAAGTTTTTAATACATTAATAAACACTAATAATTTCATTAAACATTCTTATTAATTAAATTTTGGTCATTATACATGTCCTTGTAGCAATTTGAGTCATTCTGGCCTCTATTTCAGGTCCTGCACACTTAGTAGCTGAACTTGTGCACTTGGTGAGTGTTCCTACACACTTGGTCACTAATTATGCACAATTTTTAATTATATCTATGCAATTTTTCATTATATCTATGCACTTGGTCATTAGAGTTGTGCACTTAGTCCATATTTAAGCATAATTGATGAATTTTAGGGTTTTGAGGCTTAATTTTGCAAATCTATTTCCATACTTCTATTATGAGCTTAGAATAAGAGATTTCTTGTGTTACTAATGATATTTGAATCTATTTGAAATTTTTGGGATGAATTTTCAATCCTAAACTACTAACACATTTGATGCAAGACGTGTGACGAAGACCTTGTGTGTCTTCCAAAATAATTATGTGTGTTTTAGTAGTTAGAAAATACTTGGTTTTGTGCTTTAAAATGAATCTTTTCTTTGGAGTGTTTGGTGTTTCATCTCAATTTGGTAATCTTAGAGGGTTGTATGAACATATCCTCTCCTCGCACCTTTGTGGATCTTAGGTGTAAGATAAATCCATGCAATTCTTTTTGAGAGGCCTGCCTTGGACCAAGGTGTTCACTTTGAATGTGCCAAAGGATGATCTCAAGTGGTAACATGATGAAGCCAGGTCTCCATCCAAACCTCTATATAAATGCATGATTGTGACTACTAATCTAATCAACAGTGTGGTTGGGTGATAGATCTCCTCCAGTACCCTTGTGGTGCGTAAAACCTTGGTTCTCAAGGCTGAGAGATATTCTATAGGAGTTTATCACACCACCCATTGAACTGGATGTCCTGTACTAAAATACTTGTTTTAGCTTACCAAAAAACCTCTATTTATTGATGCAAGTGGTCACCCATGATTGTGAAGATATCCCACACTTTCATGGCTCATAGTAGACATAATGGTCCCTTGGGAAGTGATGCCCCTTGGGATTTGAAGCTTGGTGTTCCTGAGAAGTGAGTTTATTGTAAGGGGGATCCTGTGCCTCCAAGATTCTAGGATATCCACTATGAGTAGGCACGGCTGAACTTTGTTCAAGTGGGAATTTAGTGGATATTGTCTTTCTAGCCTATGTTGTGGTGTAATTTTTTCACTTTTTACAACAAGCCATTCTACCTGATGTGTCTTGTGTAAGTTCTCAAACATTGCAAGAACTTGCAAAAACACCTTCAAAAAATTTTCAAAACACTTGCAAAACATTTCAAAATCTTGTCAAAACCATCCCAAGACATTAAAAGAGCATTTCAAAACCTTTTCATAGACTTTTCCAAACATGAAATTTCAAAACATTTGCATTGGATCCTTGTTGCAATCCTAGGGTAATCTTTTGCATGATTAATCCTCATTTTTCATCCTCACATCATAGTTATTTTTCAATCTTTTCATACATTCCATTATCTTCCCTTTTTTTGCATTTGTAATTTCAAGTCCTTGCATTAAGTTGTCCTCATTATAGTCCCTTTGCATAAGTCCTCATTTTTCACTTAGAACCTTTCAAAACTTTGCAAAATCCCACTAAAATCCAAATTTTAGAGTCTCTCCTTATGTTATTGAAAACAAGATCTTGACTTAGTCCCTATAGTCCCTTTTATCAAAATAGTCCTTTTGAACTTTTGTCAAACTCCATCCTTGTCATGTTGGATTTGACCTAATCCTTTTTTATCCAAACATATTTTTCCTTTTGATCCTTTCATTTCAAGATCCCTATTCAATATCCTAAGGTTATACCCTTAGATTTGTATTTTCCAAAGATTTTCTCAAAGTCCAAAATTCCAAACACATAGTTTGCATAATTTGCATTTTTAAAATCCAAAGTCCAAAGTCCAAATCCTAAGTTGCTTTATCCAAGCTTTCAAAACCTTAAAAATCAAAGATCAAGTTGCATTTTTCACATCCTAAGTTGCATTTTCATATCATTCAAAAGCCTTTCAAAACCCCAAGGACATTTGCATTTGTATATCTCCCAAATTTTCACATCATTTCAAAAGTCTTTGCATACCTTAGGTTGCATTCTCATTTCTAAAGTCTCCTAAAAATCCAAAACAAATTTGCATCTTTCATATTCTTCATATCCTTAGATTAATTTAGTCATCATGCCAATTGTGACAAGGCAACAAGGTTCTTACCAACCCATGTATATTTCAAGTGAGAACACACAGATACCCTTTGATCCTAGACAAGGTATACCTTTTCAAACACAAGGTTTTGACCCAAACATCATATAACATCCAATACAAGAGATCCAAACACCTCCTAATCTAAGAAAAATGACATTAATATAATCAAATGATCAATCACATTAGTCTCACACATACTTGATCCAAAAGTTGCAAGAAAAATTGGCTAAAGAAGAGAAAATATTGAATGAAAAGGTTTATAAGATGATAAAGAATAGAACCAAGATTGGCATACTATCTCTCATTGGAAAATTGAAGATACTAGACCTTCTTTCACAACTAGATGAAGAAAATGAAAACTTCAACCAAGGCCAATCCAATTACATTCAAGAGAAAGCTTCATTCAACCAAGTCCCAAGGCAATCATTCAAAAAAGTTCCAAATCAAACCTTTGAACTAGATCATTGAATAATTCAATGGGGACCTCCACCTAAATATGAACCAATATTTATTCCAATACAACACAACGTCCCTCAAATAATTTCACAACCTCTTGTACCCATCATGCAATCAAGTCAACCAATTCCAAGGTCACAAAAATCTTTTTGGTCAAGAACATTGCATGTTGATGATCACTCTCCAAGCACATGTTTAAACATGTCATCTTTAGAATATGAATTGAGAATGATTAATAATAAAATTTTTGTGGGAAATGTTTCATCAACAAATTCTTCACAACATAATAACCTTAATGTGATATCACTAGTAAAATTACCCAAGGAGTAAAAATTCAAATCTAAAACTTCAAAGAGTTTGTTTCTAAAATTAGATTGTATATATGAAGAGGATTAAATAAATAATTCACCCATGTCTAGCAATGACTCATTCAAAAACAATCACCTGGATAATATACCCATTTCCCATTAAGAAATTTACTTTCAAGAAACATCCATGTCCTCTTCCATCCCTTTATCCCCTAAATATTCACAAGATAAATTTGCTCCATCTCCCACTAGTGACATATATAATGATGCAACCTTACAAGGGCTATCCATCGATGGAATCCAAGATAGTCCCATTCTTGATTCAAGTCTATCCCATTATTCCAAAATGCTAGAGCCAATACCACCATTCCCTCCATTTGTAATCAATCTTATTCAAGATAGTCCCATTAAAAGTCCAACTCATTCATGTCAAAACATTGACCCTTTTCTAGATTCCCCTATTCATATTCCAAGTCAAACCCCATGTCAAGAGGAAGAACCAAAGCATGAAGAAATAAGTCCAAAATCAAATTAAGACCAAGATATCACCAATGATCAATCCAATCCAATTGTTAACCAAGATTCCATTTCCCTTAAGCCTCATGATGATCCCATTATCATTGAATTTCCTATCCAAGATGATCCCCTTATTCTTCCAAGTCCCATTGACCTTCCCTTTCCTAAGAAAGATCACGATCCCCCTTCCACTCTTCCTAATGATTCCATTCAAAACCAAGAGAAAAACACCTTTAGTATATAATCCCATGATCCTATTTCAAGTCAAGATCAAAGTATCCCCTTGCCTTCACACCCTCCACATGATCCAATCATACCTCCAAATTCTCCACAAGATCCAATCATCCCTTTGGATCTTCCTCAAGATCCCTCCATTCCTTCATGTTCATGCCCTTGTCTTCTAGATCTCTTACAAGATCCTATCCTACTAGAAGATCTTGTCACTAGTCCTATTTCATTGTAGGATTCCATTATTCCTCTTGATCCCCCTAATGATGAAAACACATTTGTGCAAGATGTTCATGAACCCTTTACACTTCAAATGGGTTCAACTAGTTCTATCAAGTCTAGTCCACTCCATGGTCCTATCAGTCCATCCATATCATATGGACCTTAAAATGGACTCACGTCTACCATCAAGTGTCCCACTAGTCAAAAAAAGAATTATCAAGTAAAAGGTTTTAGCATTCAAGAGAAAAGTATATTGGAACCCTTTCATAAAAAAGAAAAGTTTAAAAGTCATGACCCCAGTCTTAAAGCTCACTCTCATGGTGTTGGTATCCCTTCAAAACCTAAATCTAGACGTATACCCCCTCCTTCACCCCTTCCATCCATATTAGGTCCATATATTCCTCCATCCACTAGTTCAAAATCCACTTACCCTTTTCCATATGCAAGTAAACAAAGGCACACATCTTCGAGAACCTTCCAACCATCCAAAAGGCCTCTATACAAATCATATCCATCCATGAATCCCCTTTATTTTCCAAGAAATTTGGATGCCAAGCATAAAATCCATAAGTCAAGAAATCCACATGCATTCAAGGATCAACATGTCCAGTCTAATCAATATGTGAAATCAAAGAAAAATATGATCCAAAAAGAAAAATAGAAAGAAATGTCAAAAAGGCCACAAAGGCCCATTAAGAAAAAAAAAAGTCAAAAGAAATCTGGGTTCCAGAATCTCTTTTGCAAACAATGCAATCAAAGAACCCACAAAAGAGTGAAAAATCAAAATGCATGCAGATTCCCAAGAAGATTCTTTAAGCACAAAGTCCTAAAGAGAAATCCAATTTGGCATCCAAAGTTACTATCCCTCCATCTAAAAGCCTTCCATCTTCCAAATCCATTTTAGGTCCTTTTGTTCTCGGGAGGCAGGCCCACTAAATCTCTAACATGTGCAATGAAAGAAATGAAATGAAATGATCAAGTAGGTTTAGGAGTTTGATTAACCAAAAGGCAAAGAGCATATCCCTACCACCTTTTCACTTCCAAACACAATTAATTATTTCCCAAGCTTTTTAATCTAATGGAATTCAAGCATGTTTGGCATGTTGATTCACTATAAAAGTGAAGAGCATAGGCCTAATACTTTCCTTCACAAACAAGGAGGCTTATTTTATGTGTTTTTTCATTCTTTAGCTCATTTTTCTCTCAAGTTTGGTACTTCTAGGAATTTGATTCACTATAAAAGTGAATAGAAAATCCCTAATGTCTTACTTAGGATTCAAATTTGCTTCTAGTTAAGCTATATTTTAGAATTGAAATGCCACAAGTTAAGAAATTACATAAGTTCTTAAGATAACCTCATTTTGAAGCTAGAAAAGGCTAGGTGCATTTTTCTTTTTGCATTTTACTCATCTAGTGGCTATAGTTCCAACTCCTTAGCATCCCCTTTCACAAATGTTAGTTAACCACAAGAAAGGAAAACATGAAGAAAAATCAAAACAATTAAGTTTCCTTTTTCCAAAGTCATAAAGAATTTGTTATTTTAAGGAGTAAAGATCCAATTGAGGGATACATATTTATCTTTATAAGCTTTGATTACCTTCCAGGGCCTTTCATATGCTTCCGCTTCTTGTTTTGAATCTTCCAAAATATTGTTCAAGTGAATTAGATTTTCTATCTTCAATTACCTTATTTCTTGTCTCTCCTTCTTATGAACTCTTAATTCTGGTTTTGGAATTTTTTATGATCTGTCATCAGAGAAACCAAAGAGTCAAAATCATTAAATTGATAGAATTTAAACTTTAAAAAATAACAGAGCTACACATTACAGAAAATTGCATATGCATTGTTTTTTTTCTCACTAAGCGCTATAGAAATTGTTACACTTGTTATTTACTATTGTTAAGCATTATTTAAATTATTGAAATTTAATACGTGTAGAAATAGAGTATTAATTGTGTTACAAAGATGACTGCTAAGTGCTGAAATAATAATAGAAAGAAGACAAAATAATTATTGGACACATCAAAACTGTGTAAAGGCATCATAATTTTTCATACACACACTATTCCATTGTGTAAATGTGTCAAAATTTACCATATACATTCTACTTCTTCTATCAAACATGATGTTGTACCTACAAATTTAAAATATGCAACACAAATTCACCAAAAATTGGTACAAATCATCAAAATGTGTTAGTATGAGGCAAGAGCCCCATGATGTGTGTCATTTTGTGTATGAAAAGCACATTCATCAGACATTACAATGATAAATCTACTTAAATTATGCAAAATAAAGCTAAATGATGATCAAATTCAAGAAAATTCTCTCAAAATCATCTCTCTCTCTCTCTCTCTCTCTCTCTCTCTCTCTCTAAAGAAGCCAAAGAAATGTTCTCAGCTTAGCATCCATTAGAGACAACTCTAGAATGAGAAATTAAAGATACGCTAGATGAATTATGCCATTCTAACTCAAATTATGCGAAAAAATGCTAAATTATCTCTAAAAATTGAAACCAAATGTCTATAATATGGATGCAGTATGCAAGCGAATTCTAGATGAATTTCTCTTTGAAATGATCACTATTTATAGATTTTCCAAAGGATAGGGATTAGAATAAGATTAACCATGATAAAAGTTGAGTCAATTTGATGGTTTCAAATGGTGGGACAAAGGAAATATGTTGTTCTTAAAGGTTGGAACAAAGAGACAAAATGAATGAGTGGTGTAG
This sequence comes from Chamaecyparis obtusa, assembly GCA_027943335.1. Lineage (NCBI taxonomy): Eukaryota > Viridiplantae > Streptophyta > Pinopsida > Cupressales > Cupressaceae > Chamaecyparis > Chamaecyparis obtusa. The sequence continues at coordinate 339,111 of BSBK01004198.1, read as the reverse complement.
AATTGATTTGGACTTCATCCATGTGAGCTCATTCCTTTATTCTCATTGGTTGATTTGATTTTTGTCCCCATGTGGTGGGTGAGAATAATAGGAATTAATAATTGATTTAATTGATTGATTTTAGCCATGTGTATCCTTGAATGTGTTGAATTTGATTTTATTTAACTATACAATTAATTGATTTAACTATACAATTAATTGATTTAAAATCAATTGCATACTTATTTATTCTTTTTTATTTAATTAATCCTTTAGCCTTGATTTCAATCAATTCATGGTTTTGTCCCTAATTGCTCATTTTGATTTTTCCTTGACATATTTTAGGTATATACAAAAACCTACTACAAGGTCAGGCTCTTCTTGGGGTACCACTCAAGCACAAATACATTCTCTAGGAATCGATACATAATCACACATCTCCAACCCCATTATCCTTTAACCAACCATGCAATTTAAAACACAAACCATGTAGCCTCAACAGTCATCTGCTATAGCTCCTACCTTCACTAATTATATGGCCATGCCTTTATCTATTACCACTCAAACCATACCTCATCCTCATCAATGTAGCACATCCACTTTCATCAACTATCTCACTCCACCTCCAAGCAATATAAACACACAAAATGTCTACCCATTCTATGGTGGTTCTATCACCCATCCAACTTACATAGGCCAAAATTATAACCAACCCAATATACTAACCCAAGTAGTAGGTACCCCCTCAATACTAGAAACTATTGTAACCCCAAAACACCTATCCTACTCAGAAAAATGTACCACTGCCTCTACCTCAATATCATGCCCAACCACCACCTCAACAACCTATGTATGCAACAAGGTAATCCTTGAACCAAAATTCCTAGTATTCTTTTAAAAATCCCCCATATTTTCTAGACACCTACCAAGCACCTGGATGTAATATGCTGAAGGATCCCACTCCACCACATACCAACTCTGAATGGGAAGAAATGAAGAATACCCTCAAGGAGATAAAGTCTAGGATTGAAAGCAAGACCTTCAAATTTGAAGAAGTTTTTCCTTATCCATTCGACCTCTCTATCACAAAAATGCCCTTCCCCAAGCACTTTAAAATGCCCAAATATGACAAATAGTGGGGGAAGGGAGATCTAGTCAGCCACATTAAGGAGTTTTAAATGGATTGTCAAGGGGTTTGTTATAGTGAAAAATTTCTCATGCATCTTTTCCCAAAATATTGGGGGAGACCACTCTTGAGTGGTTCTACAGGATACTCTATGGGTCAATGTTGACCTTTGCAAAGTTATCTAAAAATTTTGTGGCACAATATGCGCATAACATTGAGAAAAAAATCATCTCTCTTGGATCTTTGCAACTTAAATCAAAAGGGGGCTGAAATCCTATCTGACTATCTTCAAAGATGGAAAAACCTCACCTTGAGATTATCATATCAACCCCTAGAGAAATATTTGATGAAGATATTTATCGACAACTTTCATTCCATGTTATCCCACTTCATGCATATGAATTGCATCCAAACCTACCAAGACATCAAAGGAAAAGGAATGGACATTAAACAAGGTCTCTTAGATGACAAAACTACCATAATTACAAATAAACCCATCATAATAGGCCAAATAATGACCATCCTCTTTATTGGAACAAGAATAAGAATGTTGTCACTAATGATGCCATTGATAGAAAAAAAATGTCTAGGTTTTTGTGGCCACTCCTATAACACCAACACTAGCATACGAGAAAACCACACCAATCTATTAGCCACCGAGGATAGTTTATTAGTGTCCCATGCAAAATTGCCAATCCCCAATAAACCAAACCAATGCTATATTGTTCACACAAGGGCAAACCAAGCCACGCATCTAAAACAATGAGAAGCGCACGTTCACCCCTCTCGGTGAAACATTGCATGTAATATTCTATAGGATGGCCAATGCTAATTTGATCATGTATCCTTAGACCCAACCATTTGACAAGTCAACTACAAAGCCCACATGGTACAAGGACAATGAGCATTTGACTATCATAATTTCAAGGGACACACCATCATGAAGTGCATGAAACTCAAGAATTACACTCAAGATATCATACATAGGAAGAATATCAAAGTAAATGCACCTTCCCCGGCCTCACTCAATGAAAACCTACAAATTTACCAAAATATGTTCCCTCAAAACAACACTAAAAAAGGCCCAGCTAATGCAAACCCACTAGCCCAGAACCAAGGCAAGGGTAAACAAGGTGACCAAAATGATGGAAAATATTACACCACTACCTATACCAACTATGATAAAAACTTTAGTTGCATCACCCAGGTTGAACCGAAGGTTAACATTATCCATGTCAAATGAGTCGACAGTCAATGTGATTTAACTATGCATTGGGGTAGGATATTTGTTGTTGGTGATAACACTTCTTCCTCATCTAGTGCACAATACAACCTCCTATAACACCTTGGGAATACCCCATCCTAGGTCTTCATCCTAGATCTCCTCCTTACCTCACCTATCCATCAAGAGCTCCTTAACAAGACCTTACAAGAGTTACGAGTCCCCAACAACATCGACCTCACACAATTCCAAGCCCTTGTTGGCCACTTATCAAATATCATGGTCTATCCTTTAAACCTTCCAACATGCCTTCCATTAAACCATATCATAGCCTCTAGCTTCATATCTCCATCATGGTTAATAATTTCTCTATCAAAAGGGTCATGATATATAATGGTTTGGTCCTGAATTTATATACCTTAAAATTTATAAATCAAGTGGGGTACACTGAAGTAGACATATCACATGAGGTCATCACCATTAAGACTTATGACAAGCTAGAACATACCTCTGAAGGTAACATGTCTCTCTACCCATCAAGTTGGGACCAATAATACAAGATACCATATGCCATGTTGTTGATCTTGACCTCCCATACAATATTTACCTTGGTCACCCTTGTATCCATTCCATGCAGGTTGTTCCCTCCACATTTCATTAGTGCATCAAATTCCCATATAATGACACTGAAATAACCATTCACTCCAATCCTCAACCTTTTTCATATGTTCGTGTGTTAAAAGCCTCATTCTCACATTCCTCTAATTGTCTAGGAATTCACATTGGTACTTTTGTTGTCAGTTCCTGTAGAACCCACTCAGATCTAGAAACTATTCTTCCATGAACCCTCTCCACATTCAAGATAAATAACATGAGATGTGGGGAATATACCTTATCAAATGCTTTTGCAATTAGGGCCCTACAATTGGACCCACAGACTCAAGGATTTCCATCACAACAGAAAGAGGCACAACCTAAGTGAATGGGTTCTTCTACATTTCTCTCTAATGGCATTCTAAACAACCAAGAAATGGAGCTTGACATCAAAAAATGGTTATACCGAGATGCTCCACCTCTCGATGAAAAAATCCTTGGTTATTTAAAAGATAAATATCCCAATCTCACTGATTGGCTACTAAACAATGGAATTACCAAGGAGGTGCTTTAGGCTGTGAAGAAAGTGGCATAAAGGCTCCACTCAAACCCTCACTTCAACCAAGGAATCAAGGGCTTGGATTTTTCCTAGACATGATGGGGGGCACCAATGAAACTAGCTACACCTATCATAATACCTTGGGTGAAATTTTTGAGGTCGAAGACATCCCTGAAGAGGAAGTTAAGATATCCTACGACAATATATTTGACGATGAAACTTTCCTAGGAAATTTCATCCTTCTCCAACTCTCCATAAACCTCATCGACCTCTGACTCATTCATGTTGAACTCATAGATTGGGATTTGTAATCACCCAATTTTGGTCTAGTAAACTATAAGCCCCCATTCTCAAAAATTAAATTAAAATACTAGACCATTCTATGCATTAAATCAATTCTACATAATTAATCATTTATCTTTGATCAAATCATCACAGTCATTTATTTGATTATATCCTAAAGTTTGACTAATTTATTCTATGTTTATTTAATTAATATAACATGCTCCCCTTTTAATTAAATAATAAAAGACCCATTTATCCTAAGTGAACATGAAAATAACTTTTCTAAAATTAAAATAATTAAAAAAAAATAAAAAAGAAAAAAGAAAATCCGTCCACTTAAAGTGCACTTTCCAATGAGATGGAGTCTTTTCACTTTTGAAGAAGACTTTTGCCTAGATTTATCTCAACCGCTCATTATTTTTCCTCCTAATCTTAGCCTTTTCTTTTGCCTCTTAAAGACATGAGCAGATGGATCAATCAAGACTTAATCTCCACCCTTGCTCATTCTTTTTCCTTTTAATCTTGAATATTCTCTCATTTCTAAATTTATTTAAAAGAATGCTCTCTCCTCATTCTCTCATCTTCTTGCATCTTGGCTCATCCTTGCATCTTAGCTTATCTTGTATCTTGGAATCTTACATCTTGGAATCTTTCATATAGGATCTCTCATATTGTATATTGCATCTGCGATAGACCATCCTGATTTGTGCTAAGGTGATTTTGTTTCTTTTTCATTTGATTTCTTGAGCACTAGTTGAGATCTTGCATTATCATTTAGCTTAGCTTTTCTATTTACTTTCTTTCATAGATAGTAATATTTCATCTTGCTAGCTTAGATTTACTTTTCTTGCACTCTTGTATTTCATCTTAGCTTAATCTTAGATCTCTTGAATCTCATCTTAAATTACTTTGGTTTCTCATTCATCATGGAGATCTTGGATACTTGCATTCTCATTTCTTGATATCTACTTGAATCCTCCATTCTATAGTGCACCTTGCATGGATCTTTCTTATTGGGTTCATTTGAGAGCCACCATCTTTATCTACATGATTCTTTTATGTTATGGACAGGAAGCTATAAGCCACCTTTTAAGACTCCAAATTCATTGGATCTCTTGGATATAAGGTTTAATAGAAGTGAACACACTTTTTGGCTCATAGGATCAACCAAGAATTGCACATATCAATGAGTTCCAAAGCAAGGGCGTGCTCGTAAAATTCATGGGAGAAATTAAAAAAAAAATGGGGGCATGCTTCAACACATGTCTACAAGCTAGACCCAAAGGAATACTTGTTGGAAATGACAATTGAAGCAATTATTGTGTTGTCATTGATGTCAAATCTTAACTGATAAGATTGTTGCTACTTAGGAAAGTACTATATCTATTTGAGTGTTGCTAAGGGGACAGGCAAGGTTGGTAACAATAGCACCTAAGGAAAGGTTGAGTTATCTTGATACTAAAAAGTGTACTTGACTATGTTGTACAATGATGAGACAATGTATTATTTATCTTAGTAAGATTGAAGACTAAATTGGTAGGCTTGACCGAGCAAAAATAGAGAAATCATGTTCAAGCCGAGTGATGTTAGTATCGACTGAGTCGGTATATGATGAGAAAAATTCTAGTGTCGACCGAACATCAGTTAATTGCCGAGGAAGACAATTTAAGCCAAGGAAACATTTTTTAGTAATGACCGAGCTTTCTACATGAAGACCGAGTAGTTGATCACAGTATTGACTGAGCATCAGTATTTTTATATTTGAAGAGAATTCAGATTTGGAGCCGACATTGTTGAATTCTTGGATTATGTAAAATGTGTTGACTTTATTTATTGATTGTTTGAAAGCATTGAATGCACTAAAAAATGTTTTATCATAAATATTTAAGAGATTTGAGATGTTTCTAGAAAAGGAGCCGAAGAACATAAAGTGGGTAGATTCAATGAATCTGACCTAACCCTAAGATCTAGAAGGAGATTGAGCAGGAAAAGATGAGTTAACCTAATTGAGGAAGTATTAAGGGAACCTGAGCATTAGGTATGTGTGTGCATGGGTGAACAGAGGATGCTGGAAGATTAGTAGATATTATTGACTGTATAAGTAGAACGGGCTGAAGGAGAAGTGTGGTGATTTCTTGAAGAAAAGTTCTGAGAAGATCAGAGATGGAGATGGAAAAGTTTCAAAGCCAATAAACCAACATTTGTGTACAGAATTGGATCTGATATTTGCAAAGTGAGCTGTATGTTTCTTAGATCAATACTGCTGCTACTTTCTAACCATTGTAATAGTCAAAATCCTTTTAACAGAGGTTGACCTAACAGTCATATGTTTAAATCCTTTGAACAAGGTTGCATTCTAATGGAATGTATGTAAGTCCTATAACAAGGCTCGCTTCTAACAGAGTGATTGAGATCCTTTAATCGGGTCACACCTAACAGTGTGTATTGTAACCTTTGACAGGGTTGGATTTTAACTGAGCTCACTTCAGAAGAGTGAAAATAATAGTAGCATGTTACAAAGTGGTTTTTCCCAGATTGGGTTTCCACTATAAATCCTAGTGTCAATGCTTGTGTGAATATTTTGGTTTAGACATTTTTGTGTTTTACAAGTTAGATACAGCTGGGTAGTGGACTGCAATGTTATATGTTTCTATTATTGAATTAGTGATGACCGAGTTGGTTTTGGTTGTTAGATCTGATTTAAGGAAAATTTTTTGAAGTTTTTTTTATACATCTGGACCTAAGAACAACTGATTCACCCCCCCTCTCTATTGTTCTAAATCATATTAATAATACTTTGGGGAAGAGGAAGTCTTTAGGAACAAAATTAAAAATGAAAAAGAAAAAAAATGATTCTTTTGGTGGAAACCTCTATAGGGAACTTTTTGACTCTGAAAAAGTAAAAACAAAGGGCACATCTTCTAGTGAAAACCTCTATGAGGTGCTAGAAGATGAATAATTTCCTCTTCCTCTTATTCATGATTATAGGCCACTGTATTCATCCATTCTTATCTAAGAAACTAAGTCTTTCAATCTAGGAACTGAAGAATGTATGAGAATCACATACATTGCAATATCATTATCAGAGGCCAAAGAAGCCGAAGAAGCATCTTTCACTGCACTTTTCTAGGAAGCTAGAATAAAATTTTTGTGGTCTTATGCTCACATTCCTATATTGAATCCCAACTTATTTTTCCATCATCTCGCAGTAGACCCAAAGGCCAAGTCAGTCAAAACAAATCTTGGAAAGATGCACCCTAAAGTGGCCTTACTAGTCAAAGAAAAATTGTTAAAGTTCCTACAAGCCAAGATCATACATGTTATTGACTACTTGGAATGGATTTACAATATGGTCCCAGTAGTAATCACCTAAAATTGGGCTAATAGAACCTAAGACCCTATTTTCCCTAATTCAGAATAAATTCCTAATTGTGTTAATTAAATTCTTGATTATTAACATAGTTCAATAAATTTAATTAAATCAATAAAACTTCATAAATCAAGCATTAATCATCAATAGTTAATCAAAAATCATATTGATTACTTCTAGGCCTAATAAATTAAATCATTCCCATTAAAGACATGACTAGAGTAATTAATTAAAAAAATATGATAAAAGCTTCAAAAATGAATGTAAAAGCTTCAAAAATGAATGTCACCTCTTAAGGGGACAACAAAAACACTTTTAACCAATGAGAAGACATCACATGGATCACTCACATGGATCAAGTTTGGAGACATATCAACCATTCCTCATGGATGCATCTCAACCATCCAAATCTTTGAAGTTCTATAAAAGGTGAATTTTCAAATATCAACAAGGATGAATGAATAGTTAATTGATTTATAACTACATGCTGCATATTTCATTTTCATAGCTTATTAGATAACATTTGAATTTCATAGCTTAATAGTGAATGAATTAATAGATTTAATGGATAAATCATGTTTCTTAGTTCAATTTTCTTAGAATCTCTCATTCTAGCATGCTTTGTAAATGTTTAGAGTCTAAAGCTAAGAGTAAATCTAGACTTTTTACATACTTGTGTTAGTTAGAGAGCAATAGGATGATTTTGATTAGTTTAATGGATTTCAATTTGATTTCAATTAGATTTAAACTAACAATATAATGTCTTATTGAAGTGTTTTGTTGCAAATTAACATGTACACTAATTCACACACATATTTCTGGCACCCATCGTGGGGCCTAGCCCCAGATTTTTGCATTTTTAACTGATGTTTTGTCATGTTTTAATCAACAAAAGATCACATTCAAGAAATTGGATTGCATTCAAAAAATTGGATCACACCTGGGATTTCTTAGATCGCATTTGGTCAGGTATCGCATCTCATTTACTTTGGATCACATCTAGTATCCTTAATCACATTTGGGAAAGGGGATCATAATTAGTTAAATTCTAGATCACATCTGGAGAATTTTGTTCTGAATTTGATTTTGCTAATGTTTAATGGGTGATTTTTGTGATTTTTATAGATTATGATAGCTTAACAGTGGTCTGTAGGTCAAATTTTCCAAGACATCAGCAAGAAAGAGACTACTAATGGTTGTTTGCAAGTTGCCTTGAAGAAAAATGTCAAAACAAACATTATGCTTGTTATTTTTAGGAATTTAATTATAATTTGAAGTCAATTTGCAACCTAATCAAAGGATTATGCTCTTTTCCCTTTGGTATAATAAAAAACTCAAAAGTTAGATTGTAATTTGGGGTCAAATTGGGGTAAATTGATTTTTAAGCTTGCATGATGTGCTTGATAGGAGAAAACAACATGAGATAGGAGATTATTATCTTCTTCTTCATAGAGAATCAGAAATCCAGACCTCTAAGCCACCAATCATTTTTTCTTTATTGCATTCCTAATTAGAGGACCTACTAGTTGAGGTAAAAGGCTCTTGGGAATGACCCAAGTGAGGACAGGTAGAAGCCAACCCTTCCACCCCACTATAAAATTTGATGCTTCTTTGAGATGAAAATCTCAGAAGATATAGTTGATCTTGTTCATGGAGCCTTGAGTTGATCTTTTCCATGAACATGCTTGGATCTTGTGTAGAGCAGAGCTGATTCAATCTCACTTGTGAGACTTCATAGATTTGAGTACTCATAGGGTTATAGGCCTCAATCTTGCTTGCAGATCTATGGGAGTAAATTGTGAACAAATTCCCTTATTAAAAGCCATAAGTTAGATGCTACCCAGACTACCTCTGAAAGGCTGGTAATGCTTGTGCAAGGAAAATAGTAGTTGCCTCAAGAAGTTCATCATATCGAGCCCTCATTGACATTACCACTCAGCTAATATAGCCTCCAACATCTATTGCATGTTGTTGGACTATCATATTTTTAGGAGTCTTTGAGTGTGTTCCTAAGTCAATGAACAAGAATTTCCAATCTCTACCAAGTTTAGGAAAAAATAGGTGTGTTTTCTCTTAAAAATCACTTCTTGATGTGTTTGAAGTACAAATCCAAGATAAATCCCCTAAATGAACAAACTACAAGAACTTTAAGACACCTAAAAATCCTTGGAATTGGAAAGAGAAGACAATTTTTTCAAACTTGATAGAATTTCCTCTCGGACAAAACATCAGACAGTCACATCTTGTATCCTATGTCGCACCCCACATTACAACTCACATTTTGACATTTTAGGATCGCATCCCGTATACCCAAGGTTGCATATGGATTAGGGATCACATCTAGTATTTCTTGTGTCACATCTGGGACCATTACCTATAAGTCACATTTAGAGTGTCACATCTGGGGCCAAAAACATTTTTGCACATGTTGAAAACCCAATTTTTGGATTTCTAAGTACCCTTTTGAGCCTTTTGACAGTTTCTGTTGTCAGAACCAATAATCATACAAACCTAAAAGATTTATTTCTTGAGTGTGTCTTGTTATCCTTATTTGGTCTATATCTCATATTGGTTAAGTTTTGGAGTTCCCTATCATATCAGATTCAATCAAGTTCCTAGCTCACTGTCAGGGCACACTAACCCTTTGATGTTAGAACTCTCAAACATTTTCAAACAAATCCACTTACACCTTGTTCCCAACTCACTATTAGGGCACTCTAACTATTTGATATTGGATCCTCAAACATTTTTAAACCCACTATTGTAACCTTGGACTCACACTTGGACCCATTTTCATACCCATTTACACATAAGGACATTAAAAAATTCCTTAATCAAATTTTCATGGTTAATACAAGACATAAGTCTTATAAATTGGAAAGAAACAATTCTCAAATGAAGTGTCATTATTGACATTTGAACAAGGGGAAACCTCATGGAATAATCCCCTATTTAGAGCTACTCCTAGCACTACCCCACAATGACTCCTAACAATACAAACATGTCCAACTAAAACAATTTCCATTGGGAAGATAGACATAACGAACAAGATGAACAAAACAACCAAGAAGAAGAAGAAAATCATGAAGCACACTATGAATCTGATAATGATGAAGACCCTACATAACAAGAATATAAAAGGGATTTGAGAAGTAAAAGATTTAAGAAGATCCTTGAAAGAACATTGGATGAGAAAAAAGAGAAATACTTCTTAGAACTTGCATCACAAGGAGTAAAATTACCTAAGGATTATGATGTGAATCAACTCAAGAAAAAGGAAGATATTAGTACTATATCTATTTTGAAACCATAATTACTGGCCATGTAGGCAAAAATTCAAGATTTAAAGAAATAAAAGGACAAACCGATAAAACAATACTCATTGGAGGACATTTACCCTTTCCCCTTTGATGAGGGATTGAAAACGATACCATTTCCTCAGCATGTTACAATTCCAAAATATGACAAGTATGCTGGTAATTACGACCCTCAAGACCATGTGAGGGAAGTTTTCACATCAAATTGTATGGAGTTCATGCATGAACAAACTTACCTAATGAGGTTATTTCCATGAAGCTTAGGTGGACAAGCGATGGACTGGCTCTCAAAACTACCCACAGGAATCAAAAAATTTGAGGAACTAGTGGAGAAATTTATCCAACAATACTCATACAATATCCAACACACAACGACTATGTTAGATTTATGCAACACAAAATAGAAAAATGGAGAATCATTCTTGACCTTCTTACAATGATGGAGGAAGATATTCGCATGATACGCTCAAAAAATACTTGAAAGTGAAAAGATAGACATCTTTATCAATAACTTGGTACCTGAGATGAATTTTCCTATACAACTACAAGGTCCACCAAGCATTGATAAAATGATAGATAATGCCATCAAAATTGAAGAATTCTTAGTCAAAAGGGAGAAATCACTATCAATAAAGAGAACAAAGACAAGTACTATCCCAATAAAGATAAGTACAATTATGATAACAAGAAAAAGAATATGGTTAATGATGGAGTTCTAGACACTCCTAATGCAAAACAAAAACCAAAGGTCTTCAAGCTTACGTCAAGTCTCTAAGCAAATAAGAACTCAAATTTGACAGTGATGCCAATGGCTAATAAGACTTTTAATAAACCTAGTACTCGAAATGAGCCTTGCTTAGCAAGACCCAAGATGACATTTACACCTTTGGGAGATACACTAGAAGTCATCTTGAAGTCACTTTTGGATAAATTTTTTATCACAATTCTTGATTCCAAACCTTGGGAACCAGAAGTAAAACCAATGTGGAGGAATCATAATGAATACAATGATTTTCATTCCAATAAAGGACACAAGACTAATAACTACATGAAATTGAGACATGTTATTGAAGACTTAATTGAAGAAGGAAAATTTAAAGTGTACATCCATCATACCAATAATGATCATAAAGAATTACAGACTCCACTTCCTAACTATGAAAAAGGAGAATCTTGTAAGAGTAAAAAAATTAATTACACATATACTGATAATGATAACGTGATTCATATGGTGGAACCATGTAAACCTCTCATTCATGTGGTTACTCTTAAAGGAGTGCAAGATAAAACTAAATCCTCTAATGTTGTGACGAGGAACCAAGTTAAGCTCACTCTCAAAGGAGCGTCAACATCAAACCCACCAGTTACAACAACAAGACCTAAACAAGTGGCATTACCTCTGAAGTTCAATCTAGTAGACCAATTGCAATACATGCCAGCCCAAATCTCTATTTTAGAGTTGTTAAAAATCTTTCCAAGTTATAGAAAGATCCTTGATCAAGTATTTCTCAATACCAATGTGCTGAAAGACGTAGATGTGGATAGATTCTAGACTATGGTTGGTCACCTAAATTCCCCGCATTACCTATCTTTCTCTTGGGAAGATGACAAGTCATTAGAAAAACTACATAATCAACCTTTACATCTAGAATTCCTCATTCATAAACACTATGTTAAGCGTGTCTTGATAGATGGAGGCACTGGTTTGAACATACATACCTACAATTTGGTGAAACAATTGGGATTTTCTGAACACACAATTGATTCGAGGAGGAAGATAACAATCAAAACTTATGATGAAGAAGAGAGATCCTCCAAAGGATTATTTATCTTTCCTATTAGAGTGGGACCAATAGAAATATACATGATATGCCAAGTCCTTGACTTTCCACTTTCATATAAAATTCTACTTGGAAGGTCATGGATCCATTGAATACAACTTGTGCCTTCTACTTACCACCAATGTATAAAATTTCCTCATAATGGAGTTGAGGTGACTATTCTAACTGACACAACATATCCCTGTAATAGTCTCAAATAGAAAAATATCATGGTCCCACACAAAAAATAAAATTCCAACAAAGGAGAAAAATCCAAAGAAATGGTCTTGCGAAGCTTTGCAAAAAAATTCAACATTCAAGAAATAGGCATGGTGAGTACAAGATAGATTTTGCAATGTCTTTGACAGATCTCCCAATATCCCCTAGGTCTCAAGGATGACCTTCATCTACATTTACAGCTTCTAAAGGTAATACTCTAACAATCCACGAAGGAACATGGATGGTCAAAGAAAAGGTATCCCTTGAAGAAGAAAACAAAGAGAAAGGTATCTTGCAATGGCTATACAAACATAATGAACAAGATGGAAATGTCAAGAATGTTGAGATAGTTGCTGATGAATATGGAAAAGGATATGAGATCATGAAACAAATGGGTTAAAAATGTGAGGGACCATTGGGACAGAACAAATAGGGACTCATGGAGTCGATACCTATGGATTTTAGAAACCCAAAAGACAATATTAGAGTAGGCTTCAAGGAAACAACATCTCATCCTGTAATAGAAAATGGTCTTTTCTTTGATAGATTAGGAGACTCAGATAATGAAGAAGTGGAAGGAAAACCTATTTCCTATGAAAGGTTTCTACTCTTGCAAGGAGATCCATTATCAGAACTTGGTACTAATCTTGAACATGAACAATAACCGGAAGAAGGACCAACAACAGAACTTGGAAGAGAAAAAGAGAAAGGACATCCTATTTTTGACATACCTCACTTTGATGAATAACCAAACATGACATCTTCACAAAAAAATTTGCAAGAGAGAGAGAACAATTTTGATGAGGAAGCTAAAGTACCCATGACTATTGCTCATTTCTTGGGAGTTCCAAATCATAGTTAGGTGGACTCACATGAATATGAATGGGATATACTTTCTGATGCTACAATGGATATAGAGGTAGATGTGATACATAAATATGTTCCTAGAGTCCTAATTGAAGAGGGGGAGAGTTCTAATGCTAGGTCACTAGAGTTAGACTTACATAACATTAACATGAACTCTAATAATAACGATAATGAATCTAATCATCCTAACATCTCTTTAGAAGAAAACCTGATAGAAAACATCTTACAAATTAATGACATTGATAATAACACGGCACTATCTCTTGAACATAATGAATCTTTGTCCTTAATACATCCTGGGCTGATAGACTTGAATTTGCCTACATCCACAAGCCTATTATATTTTGACAATGACTATACACTGATCTATTATCTAAACACTTATGAACCTTTCCTTTCTTCCACCACTATAAAGAGAAAAAACATGATTGAGGAGGATATCGAGTTTCTCAGTTTAAAAATGAAAAAGAAAAAGAACAAGAGATTTGATGGTGAAAACCACGTAGTGGTAGTATCATATTCTAAAAGAGAAAAATAAAAAGACGCATTCGATAGTGAAAACCCCCTAGAGGCACCTAAGGATGGGATTCTTGATATCCTCCCAGATCATTTTTAGGAAAGATCTTTAGTGCTGATTAAACCAACACAACCCATCAATTTGGGAACAATAGAAGCTCCACAACTAGTTCACACTACTCAATCTTTGATAGAAGAAGAAAAGATCCAATTTACCAGTTTCTTTAAAGAAAAGATGATCAATTTTTCCTGGTCTTATTTAGACATGTCTGGGCTAGATATAGATTTGATAATGCAGCATTTGTCTATTTCTCCTCATGTGAAACCTGTTAAGAAAAAACTAAAGAAAATGAATCCACATGTGGTACTGCTAGTCAAATCAGATCTGGAAAAATTATTGAAGGTTGGATTCATAAGAGCCATAAACTATGCAAAATGGATATCAAACATAGTTCCTCTCTCCAAGGGAGACAAATCCATAAGAGTTTGCACAGACTTCATATACTTTAACAAGGCTTTCTGAAAGATTGATTTTCCACTCCCAAACATAGACATGATTGTAGATCTTATGGCAGGCTATGAGATGTATTCATTAATGGATGGATTTTTGGGATATAACCAAATTAAAATTTCTCTTGAAGATCAAGAAAAGACTACATTCACATGCACATGAGAAACATACTATTGGAATCTGATGTTGTTTAGTCTCAAGAATGTAGGCACAACCTATCAAAGAACAATGAATACAATATTCCATGACATGATGCATAGAAACATGGAAGACTATGTGGATGATACATTAGCAAAATCAAAGATAAGGACAACACACCTAGAACATCTAAGAAAAATCTTTGGTAGAATGGAAGGCTTAATCCCAAGAAATGTGCATTTGGGGTATCATCGGGAAAGTTCCTAGGATTCATAGTCTCAACAAAAGGAATCAAAGTTGATCCAAGAAAAGTGAAAGAAATTCTTGAAATGCAACCACCTCGAAACATTAGTCAAGTAAGGACGCTCCAATGAAAGTTACAATCTATAAGGATATTTATATCTCAATTAGAAGATAAAGCTCAACCTTTTAGAAAGCTAATGTGAAAAGGAACTACATTCACATGGGATGAGAAATGTGAAACAATTTTTTCACAAGTCAAGGAATATTTGATGAATCCTTCCATAATAATGGCTCCAATATATGGGAAACCATTGTTGTTATACATATCAATGACATATACTTCAATAGGAGTATTGCTTGCACAAGAAGATGAGGCTAAGAAGGAGAGAGCTATATACTATATTAGTAGAAATTTGGTCACTTATGAGTTGAATTATTCCATAATTGAAAAAGCATGCCTAGCAGTAGTGTTTGCATCTCAGAAGCTTAGGCACTACATGTTTGCACATAAGGTGAAACTAGTTGCTAAGATAGATCCACTTAAGTATCTATTGAATAAGGCAACATTGACATGAAGACAAGAAAAATGGGTCTTGGTACTAAGTGAGTTTGATATTAAGTATGTTGATAGAAAATCCTTTAAAGGACAAGTGATAGCTGATTAACTTGTTGAGACACCATTGATAGATGATAGGTCATTGCATATAGAGTTTCCTGATGAGGAAATTGTGCACTTAACATAACACTCATGGAAGATGTATTTTGATGGCTCCTTCACACAAAAAGGATCAAGAGATGGATGTATATTCATTACCCCACAAGAATACAAAATTCCAAAGGCATATAAAATGACATTTCCATGTACAAATAACATAGTAGAGTATGAAGCTCTAGTGAATGGGTTGAATTTTGCAATAGAATGGAAAATCATTGAATTACACATCTATGAAGATTCATAGCTCATTATCAATCAGGTGAATGGTGACTGCCACACAAAAGGTGATAAGATAATGCCTTATAAAAAAATGGTGGATGACTTGAAGAAATATTTTGTCTTCATCACATTTGAATAGATTCCAAGATCAAAAAACAAAGTAGTAGATGTGATGGCTACCTTAGCATCCATGCTACAAATGGAAGAACATCAATATCTCTATGATTTCCTAGTGGAAGAATTCCCCTATCTAGTTTATGACTCACCTGAACACCAAATTCTCTGTACCATTGAAACCCAAGTTTTATCGAGATATGCCCATATCAATTCTTATCTAAAATACCAAACATTCCCTAAAAACTATTCAAGAAATGAAAAGAGATATGTTATAAGAGAAGCACCACATTATATAATCATTGCTAATGATTTGTATAGATGTGGTCTAGATGGTACACTACTTATATGTGTTAGAAATAGGGAATACTGAGAAGGGGGGGTGAATCAGTATTCTACAAACTTTATCTTTTGCCCAATTATGGATATAACAAATTATCTTTATACTTTCATAACATAAGAAGCTAAACAATATGCATAGCAATAGAAATAAAGAACTCATAACACATGATATGTTCTCGAGGAAACCCTGGCCAAGGGAAAACCCCGGTGGGGATGGTACCCACAAAGATCCACTAATCAAAAGTATCTTGTTAAGGATGTTGACCCTATTAGGAGTCTATTACAAGCATATAATGTATCAGTCCTGATTAAGGGACTATAGGCCTTGTTAGAAGCCTCAACGCTATTAGGAGTTGTCAATACAAAATCTGATTACCAGATGAGCCCACCGCCCAAACAAGTAATGTACAATGTATACTTATTACAAAAATCAATTAAGGGATATAACCTTATGCTGCTTGTATCAATATATTTTTGCTGCTCTTACATTTGCATCAAATCATTACAATATTACCACATATCTCTTTCTCTTTTTCTTTCTCTTTTTTTTACAATTACATATTACATATATACAAGTTATTAAAAATAATAACTTTACATGGTCAGCTTCCATATATCTTTATCCAAGAGTTAACATCTATGATGTCATCCCTTTATATTGTTAAGTCATTATTTTGATAAACAAAATAATCCCTTAACTCTTTACCAATTCTGCCTTCATATTCTGTCCTGTCAGCTTAACACTATCTTTGGTAAAAATATCATAACTAATTCTATACATGCCATACTAACTTTCACTCTAAGATGGGTCATCATTAGTCATCATAGAGTCTATGTTCAAGTGCACAAGCACTGAACTTACTCCAGTCAACGTCACAAACAAAAATTGTATCCTGGTGCACTAGTGAAAACACTGTCTTACACTTAGACAAATTTGCAATGTGCTCTGCTATACTTGCTCTCTGACCTATGTGATCTTCATGTGGATCATATGTTTCCATAATGAAAACATCTATGTGCTCACGTCATCCAAATTTCCAACAATCTCCCCCTTTGTCATTGGTGGCAACATATGAGAAAATTGGCTAAGTGTACAAGTCAAAATCTCAAAATTGTATCAAAATTGTGGCCATAGTATAGAATATGTATACTATCCTTATAACTCCACAAAATATAAAATATAATACAATGCTCCCCCTAAGAGTATCAATCCTTATCAAATATATCAATTTTCTGCTCTAATATCTCTCCCCCTTTGACAACAATGACAAAATAAGGTAGGGAGGATTACAAAATTGTATCCCAAAAAAGATTATACCTTCATTTTCTTATTGAAAATCTGGTAGGCTTGTAACACAATCTGTAAAATCAGCTTTCATAGCTTCTATCTCCTTTTCCCATGAATTCTTAATGGAATCTGCCACATTGAGTAATGTGCTCAATCTATAAGCTGCTATTTGACAAGCTTGGATGTTGTCAAATTTGAATTTTTGAAAGGATGTCTTAGCTGTAAGACATTCTTCTAACTACTCTTCAATGATACTCAACTTCATAGAGATGTGTTCTCTCAAAAGAGTGAGTCTCCTCATTTTTCTATTCCTCTCATCTTGCAATATTCTTATTTCATCATAAAGCTTCCGAACTTTCTTTTCAACATCACATACCTTCACATTAGGTCTAGAAAGAAGGTTACATTCATTTTGAATCTCAGCTTCCTTCAACTTGATCTTTTGTTCCTCTTCTGCTGTCAAAATCTCTAGTTTTGTACACTGTATGTACAATGATTTTCCTAGCTCCAAATGTTTCCTCAAGTTCTTGATACAAGTATCAAGACTGCTAATATCATTTTTGATATTTTGACTTATGTTCAAAAGCATTTCAGCTTCATAAGCTGCTTGAGCTCTCACTTTTGCAATATCAGATAGGTTAGTGAATTCATTGTCAAAAGTGCTCATTACCTTCTTAGCTTTCTCCAAAGGGTTTGCCTCTGTGATTTTGATGCAGGAGCATCCTGGGTGTAAGAGCAATCTTGCATCACCCAAAAATATTTATGTTTTTATTCAATAAGGGTTATTTTGTGCAGAGCTGCTATTTATAGAAAGTTACTATTTTTGGTAATTTTTGTATGTGCTCAGAATGATCTAATTTCTTTCTTGGAGGTTCATTTTGGTCATATAAGTCTGCCAGTAAAGTTTCATTGCCAGATCAAGTGTATATTGGAAGATATTGAAGATTTTCGGTATTGGTAGCAGGGTACAGAAACTTTGAACTCAGTTTTGAAGGCTTTAGAGGCCCCGGATGAGGTCAAAAATTTGGGTGACAGGCGCTTGTGCCGATCAAGCCTGTAGAGCGCTTTGTGGCATTTCTGAAATGGGGTTATAATAGCCGAGCGGGTCAACGGGTGATGACTTATGGTCTTCGGAAGTTGGGCCACCTGAAATGGCGAAAAATAATTTTCTTCAAAATTTCTGTTCGGGTTTCAAAGGTTATCTTGAGCCGACTATGATGTAATAAAATGTAAAATAAAATAATTCTAAGTTTGGTCCGCCTTATTGGCTAAAAATTCTGGAACCTTCCCAGGCGGTGGAAAATTGCCTATATAAGGAAGGCTGTATTATTGTCTTAGGCAGTTCAGAATAGTTCTGCGTAGTAGATCTGGGTAATAGATCTGGGTAATAGTTCGAGGCTTTGTCCTACAGAATATTGTAAGGGAATGCCCATGTGGCTTTGCATATTGTAATTCTAAAAGTTTGTAATTCCACATTTGTGGAGATAATAAGAAGCCAATTTTCTGCTCTTGCATATTATTGTTGTTGTTTCTCTATGTCTATTATGTGTTTGTGGTATTAAGGGGAGCACCCTTCATCAGATTTGTGTAGTTACAATGCTTTGTAACTTCTCAGTAAGGTCCTTCAGACTCCCTTCAAGATTTTTCACTCTCTTGTTCTTGCCAATGATTTTATTCAAAGAAGTGATTAGTTCCAACTGATCATCATCATCAACTTCCTTTCCTAAATCTTCAAACAAAGATCCAATTTATTTCTTCTTTCCAGTCTCAAGAGTAAGACTGATGTCTTCTATGGTAGGAATGGGTGCTTGAATTTTAGTCTCCTTAGGTTCTTCACTGATAGATTGAGTCTGCTTTGCTTCTTTAGTTTTATCTGGTTCATCAAGAGCCGAATTATAAATAATGTTTGCTAAGTTCTTGAATACATTGTCATTAGTATCCAAGGTGACCTTAGTACCTTATATATTCATAGTTTCATCTTCAATGTTAATAGTTGGAGGAGAAGGAATATCCTCTTGTTCAGCTTCAATTGCTTGCTCTACTACAACTGAGGGCTCTCCAACATTTTCTGCCATGACCTTGATTATTGCCTGCTCTATATCTGAATTAACTTCTTCATATTTGCCTCCCATAATCAAAATGGTTCTCCTTTTGGTTCTCAAATGGGTGCTTAAGGCCTTCAATATCTGCTCCAAGCGTTCATCATCTCTCACATCACAAAGCTTCTTCACAAGATTCTTTCTAATATTAGTGTCTTCTTCAATTGCTCTCTACTTTCTATTTACAAGTTTGGTATACAACTCATCAGGTATTTGACCTTGAATAGAATCAAATTTCTTGTCTACCAAAATCATATGCTTTACAATAGCATTCTCCAAATTAAGTCTATTTGAATAACCATAAAGACTGAGTACTTATTCATTCTGGTAAAGTCTCCCTTTTCAATAATCTGCTCATTAAGCTTTTCAACTTTAGGTTTCCAAGCTTTCTTCTTAACTGTAGTGTCATCATCTTTTATTTCAGCAATTTCTCTTGGTACCGGTTGAACTAAAGTCTTCTGTCTCTTTCCTAGTCCAGTAGAAATTTCTTTTATTCTCTTGCTAGCTGTGGAGGAAGTGGATCTAGTTATTACTTGTTCCTTTTCTGGTTCCTCTACTTTCACCTTGACTTGTGTAGGTTTTTGCTATACTACACTGGATGACAAGGGTGGTGCAATCAAGACTTCTTTCTATCCAATATCCCTAATTGCTGCTGCTGTCTATTTTGCTATTAAGAATTCTTGTTCTGACATTCCTATATCTTTCAGTATTCTCCTGATAGTGCTGTCAACTCTCTTCTTAGATTGCTTCTCTTCAATTATAGCTTTTTCCAAGTTGAAGTTCTCTTCAAAAGTTCCAAATCTACTGCACTGAGTGTCCAATTTACATTTAAGTAATCTACCAAAATATTCTTCTATTTTAGTCTCAGATATCTCATTGCCAAGAGGGTCTATGAACTCAATTCTAGGCTCCATTGCTTCAATATAGGTAAAGTCAGTGTCAACCATAAAACATATATCATTTTTATACTTCTTCACAAGTGACTATGGAATTCTTGATCTGCTAGTTACCATGTTCTGAAATGTCTTCACTACTAACATAGCACTCTCATTTGCTTTGTCAATAACATGTCTCAAATATACTTTATTTATCCTTTCCATAGCAATTTGTCCATCATTCCAATCATTTGCAATGGTGTATGGAAATCTTCTCAATGAGTGGAAAAACATGTATGTGATTAAGGATGAAAATCTAAATTGTGCATACTTAGATTTCTTAATCTTCTCCAAGTTTTCAAACAAGTGAATTCTCAGAATTTCACACATATCAACTGGTACTTTGTCAACACAAATTAAATAGGCAATATGCACCATTCCAGCTACCATATCATCTTCTCTAGAATTTGCATAAAACTTAGTTGTTAGGTACTTGCATAAATATCTAACATCATGTTGTTTGATCTTGCTAATCATAATTCCTCTTCCATTGTAGGATGAACCTGTGTTATCTGTGACTATTTTCCTCATATTTTTCTCATTTAAAGGAATAGAACCAACTTTAGATAAACCTGTGACTTCATGAATCAAGTCAGCTCTAATGTCTATCACTCTGTCCTCTAGCCAAAACTTCCCATTGTGAATTATGTTCAAAATAATCTTAGTGCATTCTTCATTGTCAAACTCATACTTCAAAGCATACTGAACAATCTCATTATCTTTCTAATGTTCATATCCTTGTTTCAATGACATATCCTGATTGTAAATGTTCATATGTTGATTGGAAAAATCACTATCACTGATAGTTTCTAACTTGCATCCAAGATAACTTCTCACATTTTCTAAATGCAAAACTCTGTCTGGTATGGATGATAATGCTAACCTAGGGTCATCTTCTTCCAAGGGTTCTACTGGTTCCCTCTTCATTCTAGGTCTATTCTTATCTTTGATATTGTGAATTAAGGATACATCCATGACTACTTTAAATTCCTCATACCGATTCAAAGATCTGTCAAGATAAATACCTCAAGTTCATGATTTTAGGGCTTTTGTAGATTCGGTGCTCAAATCTTTCACCAAATCATTGCAAAATTCTTCCAATCTCTATTCTTTTCTCTCCTAAACACTTCAATTTGCTTTGATAATCAAATAACATCGATCATAACCTTTTATTACTTCAATCTCACTTAGCTCCGACATCACATTCAATTCTTTTGCCGCTTCTTTCCAAAAAGTTGTTTTTGTTATCCTGCAAAACTTAAAACTTCTTGCGATCTCGCAAAACATAATATTTTCTTTTGTGCTCTTAACCATAGCATTAGTACATCATAAACTATCTTACATTAACTGCACAAGACTTAATTCATCAAAAATATACTTCTACACTAATTCTAATCTACTACAATTTTCATAAATTAAGTGCTTACAAATAGGTTAGGTAAGGATTCATTCTTACCACTTGATGCTTCACCTTTCTGATTAACTTCAATGTTGAATATGTCTCCTTGATCTGTGCCTTTAACAAACTTCACTTCATCTGCATTACTACAACAACCTTTCTGTCTGTTACCTACATCTTCATTTCTTCTTGCATGATTTCTAGGGTTAGGGTTAGGATGAAAAACTCCATTGTTCATTCTGCAAAACCTTGTTGTATGTCCAATCTTGTTACATATCTAACAAACAATTCCATTGTTCCCATATCTTGGTCCTTGCTAATTGATTTGTGATCTGCAGTTTCTAGCAATGTGTCCAATCTTGTTACATCTATAACATACTACTTCATTTCTTCTGTTCGTATCTTTAGTAGGTCTTTTATCTGCATTGTTAGTATTTCTAAACATTCTACTACCATAATTATTCTCAATAACTTTAGGTCTTCTACATTCAATAGCCCTATGTCCAAAACCATGACAATTATAACAATAACCATTAAGAGGTTTAAATTGTTTACCTGTGTAGTCTCTCTTCATGTGACCAATAGTATTACAACCAAAACATCTACCTTTGAATTCTCTTTGCATACCTTTCGGTGATTCCTCTTGGTTCGGTGGTTCTTCTTCTTTAGGTGGTTCTTCTCCTTTAGGCGTGTCATTAGATTTGTTGATCTCATCCAACTTTTTCTTATCTATGCTTTCAGATTGTTTTAGATCTGGTTCCTTGCTTTCATCATTTGTTCTGAATATATTAAATCCAAGTCCAGTCTTATCATAGGATGGTTTTCCATAAGATACTTGTTCATCAATATTCTCACTATTTAAATATAGCCTTTCAAGTTGTTGTTTGGATTGAGTCAATTCTCCTTTCACAATCTTATTGTATTTCTCAAGTTCTGCATGCCGTAAATTTACTTTCTCAAATTCAGATGTTACTTTACCAGGTTTAGATTTTAATTCTTCATTCTCAATCTTCAACCTTTCATTCTTAGATCTTAGATTTGCTTCATTTTTGTCATTTCCATCTTTCAAACTAAGCTTCAGATTTGCTATCTTTAGTTCATGCTTAAGGATCACATTTTCTTTTTCTAAATTGTCATCACAATCTTCAATAAGAATTTCTGATTCCTTTTCAGATTTCAGATCTTCTATCTTGTTTTTCATTTTCTCAATAAGGTTCTTTGCATCATCATATTTCCTTTTCAGAGTGTTTCTTTCATCAGTAAGCATATCAATCTATTCAAGAGCTTCTTCAAGATTTTTTTGTAGTTGATCCATATCCATAGAGATCTTACTCAAGCTGCTAGGCTTTCCTTGAATGATTCTTCTCTGAGTAACTAAGCTTTGATACCAATTGTTAGAAATAGGGAATACTGAGAGGGGGGGGTGAATCAGTATTCTACAAACTTTATCTTTTTCCCAATTATGGATATAACAGATTATCTTTATACTTGCATAACATAAGAAGCTAAACAATATGCATAGCAATAGAAATAAAGAACTCATAACACATGATATGTTCTTGAGGAAACCCTAGCCAAGGGAAAAACCCAGTGGGGATGGTACCCACAAAGATCCACTAATCAAAAGTATCTTGTTAAGGATGTTGACCCTGTTAGGAGTCTATTACAAGCATATAGTGTATCAGTCCCGATTAAGGGACTATAGGCCTTGTTAGAAGCCTCAACCATGTTAGGAGTTGTCAATACAAAATTTGATTACTAGATGAGCCCACTGCCCAAACAAGTAATGTACAATGTATACTTATTACAAAAATTGATTAAGGTATATAACCTTATGCTACTTGCATCAATATCTTTTTGCTGCTCTTACATTCACATCATATCATTACAATATTACCACATATCTCTTTCTCTTTTTTTTACAATTACATATTACATATATACAAGTTATTAAAAATAATAACTTTACATGGTCAGCTTCCATATATCTTTATCCAAGAGTTAACATCTAGGATGTCGTCCCTTTATATTGTTAAGTCATTATTTTGATAAACAAAATAATCCCTTAACTCTTTACCAATTCTGCCTTCATATTCTGTCTTGTCAGCTTAACACTATCTTCGATAAAATTGTCATAACTAATTCCATACATGTCGTACTAACTTGCACTCTAAGATGGGTCATCATTAGTCATCATAGAGTCTATGTTCAAGTGTGCAAGCATTTAACTTACTCCAGTCAATGTCGCAAACAAAAACTGTATCTTGGTGCACTGGTGAAAACACTGTCTTACACTTAGACAAATTTGCAATGCACTCTGCTATACTTGCTCTCTGACCTGTGCGATCTTCATGTGGATCATATGTTTCCATAATTACAACATCTATGTACTCACTTCAGCCAAATTACCAACAAGATGTTTAGAAAATTAAGAGTCAAATCATGCATTAAAGGAGGTTCATGAAGGTGTGTGTGGGTCTCACTCGAATGGATTTTTATTAGCTAAGAAAATTTTGAGAGTGGGATACTACTAGCCTACAATGGAGAAAGATGTTATTCAGTATTCTAAAACATGCAAGAAATGAAAAGTCCACAACAACTTGATACATGATCTAGCTAGGGAGATAATTCCTTTCATAACACATTGGCCATTCCAACAATTGGATTTTCATTTAGTTGGACAGATTTACCCAAACTCATCAAATGGACATAAATACATCATTACTGCAACTCAATATTTTACAAAATGGGTAGAAGCTGTGCCATTATCTAATGCAATAGGAAAACAAATCTTAATGTTCATCTTGAACTACAACATCTGTCAGTATGGAATACCCTTGTCGATCGTGACTGACAATGGGGGTCAATTCAAAAACAAAGAAATGGATGACCTGTGTCTTCAATACAAAATCACTCAACGTTGTTCCTTGATCTATTACCCTCAAGGTAATGGATAGACTAAGGTATCAAATAAAACCATATTGAAAATCTTGCATTGAACAATGAGTAAATTAGGTAAGCACTGGCATTTGCAAATAAATCCAACATTATGGGTGTATTGCACCAGCATCAGAACACCAACTGGCACAACTCCTTTTACACTAGTAGATGGATTTGAGGTGGTATTACCAGTTGAATTAGAGATTCCATCACCGATGGTATCACTGAAAAATCTAGTCATTAATGAGGAATACCGAATCTCTAGACTACAAGAACTAGAATTTCTAGATGAGCGCATGAAACAGGTGTTTGATCATCTCAAAGTCTATCAAAAGAGAATGTCAAGAGGATACAACAAGAAAGTAAAATGAATAACTTTTTAGGTAGGAGATCTAGTCCTAAGATAAAATTCGAAGAATCAACAATATTGAGAGCAAAAGGGAAATTTTGAACCCAACTGCCTGGATCCCTTTGTTATCAAAACATCATTTGGATCAGGAGCCTATCAATTGGCTACACTTGAGGGAGATGTTCTATTAGACCCAATCAACACTTTACACTTGAAAATATTTTATGCTTGACATTCTTGAGGTGGCACCTATATAGTGAAAAGATTTCCTAAAAAAAGTACAAAAATAGTAGAAAAAGTTCCTGAAGAAAAGAAAAAACAACAAATATTGATCCTAAAAAAATCCAAAACAATGGAAAAAGTCCTGAAAAAATGACCATCTTAGTGAAAACCTGGTAAATGGGTGCCTTGGTGAGTCCAAAAAATAGAAAAAGAAAAAAGTACAAAAAAAATGAAAAAGAGAAAAAGTGTCTTGGTGAAAACCTAGTAAACAGGCGCCATGATAGAAAAAATAGAAAAGTTTGGCCAAGTGGTGAAAAATTGGTAAACATGTGCTACTTGTAATCAATGCTCTATCTATCAAGAAAATGCTTGAATACTTGGCAGATGTAAAGTTCAGCTTGTACATATCCTTTAGTCACTTTTGTGACAAGCCAAATCCTGAAACATACTATCATAAAATCATATTTTCCTAAGGATGGAATCTATCTACATCAAGGTTCTAGGTAAATTATTTTCCTAGGGAGAAATGATCAAAGTCATGCATGTCTCAAAGTTGCTTGGTCCCTATTAAGACTTTCTTCTAGGGTGTCACTTATCCCTAGTCCGCAATAGACGTTAAACTATGAAAAATAATGGTATTTCTCAATACCACCAACAATAGTATTTCTTAATACTTGGACCTAAAAAGCATTCCTAAACACTACGTCATGATGATAAGGGTGTTTCTAAACACTAAACAAGTGAGATATTCATTAATGAATGAAAATTCTATGATTGATAATTTCTATGTGTGTTTGCAAATTAAACAAATGTGTTTTTAAACACTATAATAACAATTGTCTATTCTTAAAGTAAGTACACTAGTCTTAATTAGAGAAACTAAATGAAGGAATCATGATTTTATTTTTTCTTAGTTTCTTATTATAAATTTATGATTTTTATGTTTCCTTGAGTGACTCGATGATGTCTAAAACTGACTAGAGAAGCAAGTATTGTGGGCATAACATTTTATTTATTTTCTATTTATGGTAATAAATTCGATGACCTAAGGTGATTATATATGGAATGGGTGTCTATGATAAGTGCCTCCATCATGATTGGAATGACACATATACCTCGACCTATTTCCTATGAAAGCTTTAGTGAGGTTGGATTTATTTCCTTGCCAATTTAAACTAAAAATGAAAACAACTTCCTAGTAAGGTGCATGAAAAATTAGGAAAATACCCAAGGATATGAATATAAAATAACAGGTCATTGCAGGTATACATTTTGCACAAGAACATAAAAGGTTTATATCAACAAGAAGTAACTGATAGAACATTCTAGCCTATATGCTTTAATGTTTAGGTTAACTTTCAACATGACAAATGAGAGGGAAGTATTCATATTTTCATGATTGTAAAATCTATCAGTGAAAACTGTACTAACATATGAGGTCCCAACTAAAAGTGCTCTATGATGATAATAGACTCAATTTGAATAAACATTGACTATCCTAGGTGTCTTAGTATAGGTGCATTTCATTATTAATTGTATTTAGATTCATTTTTAGTTGCATTTTCATATTAATTTGCATTATATTCATTTAGATGCATTTCATGTTTAGTTGCATTGAAGTTCATTTTGAATTGCATTCATTTTAATATAGTTTCTTTCATTTTAAATTACATCAGCATGAATGTGTGAATCTAATTAACTAACATCAATATAAACTAAAAATCCTAAAAAATAAATGTTTTTCCAAGTTTGACCAGGTACATCATATGATCATCATAAAACTTAAATGAAATGACTAAGTATTTATCACTGATATCCATTCACCTACATAATCCTGTCAGCACCATAAATACACCTATATAATTCATCCATAATCATTCATACATAAATAAATAAAGAGATGTCCATACATCACATCACATTACATCTCACCCATACATGTGCATGCATAAAGTATAAGGAATACATTATCATAAAGCATCACATGAGTCTGGATTCATACATCCATAAAGTGTTTAAAACACAAAAACATATGCATATATCAGTGAAATGACACAATGATGTAAGCATATCATCATTCATCTAAAACTAATAATCATGACTATGTATTCACATGACAAAGATGAGATCAATATCCAAAGCATGAGAAACATATCAAAGATTATAACACATGCAAAAATCAAAGAATATCACATGTCAACAATAGAAAACAGATAGTGGATCAACATCATATCAATGTATCATCAGTGTTGTATGATCTTTAAATGGAAGCACTTCCATGTTAAGAATGTTTAGCCCTCTGAGTAAGTGGTCTAGGTTCATGTTAAGCACCTTGAATAGGTCTTTTCATGGATCTATCTTTTCCCCCCTGTTCTGCTTCTCTCTCCACCCATTTCCAACCTTTTTCTGGCACATGGTCCTGAGAATTTGAGATATGTGACCTCAGGGTCAAGGATGACCTCATGGGTCAAGGTCGACCTTGACCCTAACCTAGGGTAGAGTCAACCTCAACCTTGACCTAGGTTAGAGTCAACCTTGAACCTAACCCTAGGTCCAATTTTCAAGTTCTGGAGGTTTCAGGATATCGGGTTTTGAAAAGTTTTATTTTCCCACTTCCGGGTCGACTGTTTTAGATTTCAGAATGGTTTTTATCTTAAATTGCACTTAATCTAGGTCCATTTCCAGGGGTTAAGGTTAATTGGGATTTAATTCTCCAATTTCAGCCTCTCTAGAAGTTTGTGCCCTAGATCACTATAAAAGGAAGCCTTCCTCTCTCATTTTATCCATCAATCAATCATCCACTTTTCATGAGCAAGCATCCACTCACCATTGAATTCAAGAAATTGAAATTAAGAAATTATCAAACAAGCAAGAAGGAGAAGGAAACCATTCAAGATCCAATTCATCAAGGAGATCCATTAGTATCCATTGAAGGATTCAAGCTCTATGGAGCCCTCTTATTGAAGATTTATCCATCCATGTCCATCCAAGCCTCTTCCTAATCCAAGATCCATTCCAGATTAGTGTTGAAGATCTAATGCCATTTATTTGAGACATCCTACATACAATTCTACATTCATTTGGAGTATCCCTACTTGTGGATTCAAGGATTCGAATCCTCCGCAAGGATTTCAACATAAGCAAGGTGAATAGTTCCATTTACTTTGTTTATATATTGCAATTTCAATTACATTTCAAGGTTGACTCCAAACTAGGGTTTGACCAAGGAAAACCCCCCATCCAAATAACAAAAACCATTTTTCTTGCAGGTATAGGTACATGACAATGAATTACAGTTCAGATATGGATACCCTTTTTGGTGAACTTCCGAGATCTACAAACATAATTTCTGTCAGAGCTATTTTAGGTCAAGGTCAACCTTCAGTGGGGGCTAAGATTGTACCTTAGGGTAAGATTGTATCCCGCTATTTGGGTTAAGTTTGACCTCCCTAAGAATTGAAAAAGTTTTGTGGGTTTTCTCTGTCTTGACATTTCCAATCTGGAGGAGGTTGCAAAATTCCCTGAAATGGTGCACAGACATCAGAAAATAGTCTTTTCTAGATTTACCCTATTTTGAGGTTAGTATTTGTCTTCTATTCATTTAAGATTTCAAGCACATAGTTTATATAGAAAATTATAAGATCTTCTCCTTTCTTCATATTCTCCATAGTTTGATTCATTTGTGTATTGATCACTTCTTTGTGATTAATCAATTTGGATCTCTCCTGTTGGGAATTTGGATTAGGGATAGATCATATATTCCTCCCATCCTCACATAGATATACAAATATTTTTTAAAGGATAAAGATAGATCCAACACATATCCTTACCCTTTACAAGTGTATCAAAAGAGTATCAAAGTATCACAATATCAGTCAGTGAATCAAAAGTATAAAGAGTATCAGAGAATCAGTAAGTCAAACTATCAAGTGTATCAATACAAGAGTTCAAAATATGTCACAATGTACAAGATACATCAATAAGGTACAAATGTATGAATTATAAAAAATATGAAATGTATAAAATGATCAAGTTTGGGTCTCACCCTCATCCTCTCGAGGAGGATCAGGAGGAGGAACATCTACTCTACTAGGAATGGGTGGAGGCATGGCACCCTTAGACTGTTGTGCAATGGTA
The DNA here is from genome assembly GCA_027943335.1 of Chamaecyparis obtusa. NCBI lineage: Eukaryota > Viridiplantae > Streptophyta > Pinopsida > Cupressales > Cupressaceae > Chamaecyparis > Chamaecyparis obtusa. The sequence continues at coordinate 309,586 of BSBK01004198.1, read as the reverse complement.
GAATATAAAGGGGCTCTCTGCGGTGCAATAGGTACAACACCAAAATATAATGAAAAGTAGTAAGTGGCCCACTGTCCTTGATGGGTGGCCATATGAGTGAATTTGTCCTTCTCTACTCTCAAAACTGCTAATTGTTGGTCCCTGTCACCCCTAATATCAGCTAGTTGTGTGTCCGTCTTTTCCAAATAGGATCTCAATGTGGCAACCTTGAGGTGCAAGGTTTCTCTATCTTGATCGCATTGTGAAAGGGGATCAACATCAAAACCACCTCCAAGAGGACCCCTTGGAGGTTTTTATCCACCTCCACCACCACTATTGTCCCCTGGCACTCTTTGTTGTTGTGCATGTTGATCTCTATGCACAAGTGGACCTATATCATGCTGAGGGGTGTACCCTAAGTCTCCTTTGGTGACTCTGTTGACCTACATCACCGCTAGGTGCTTGTCATCTCCTTCCATCTCCACCTCTTTCCCCTCCACCTCCTCCTCCTCCATCACCACCTCCTCCATCACCACCACCCCCTCTATCTCCTCCTTGAGCACCATCTCCATCTTGGCCTCTACCCATGCCCCTTTCTCTAGCTCTTCTGGCATGACCTCGACCAACACCACTATCAACAGGATTGTAATCTAGAGCATACTCAAGGCGAGGAGAAATCTCATTGGGTGATGTAAACTATGGGAAAGGATGCTTCGAATAGTTTGCATGGAATACATCAGTGATCCCACCATCAGACACCTCAGGAAAATAATCCCAAGCTACTAGAACCATCTGTGAAATCTCATGGATCATAGTCTCATATATCAGTCAGGATCCCCACTATGCCTCCTCATCCCTAATCCAAGCATATACTATTGTCTCCTAGGGCATGGCCTGAATATGCCCATACTATCGCATGACCCAAGTAACAAGGAATCTCTCCACTATGTATCAAGTCTGACCAATAAGATACTATGACTGGAAGAAGTATGACATCTTTTGTATGTTCAATCTCGACTCCTCACAGTCTAATTATGACTACCATATGATATTTGTAACATCATCTAGCACGCGGTGCCAATAGTACAACTTTCCCAGGTGGGGCTGTTGAAGAATACCAAAGTACACACACACACACACATATATATATATATATATATATATGAGAGCTCAAGATCATGTTGCCTAGAAATAATCGGCTATGTAACTGGGATGTGCTCCCAAGACCAAATTAGAAGAACTAAAATGCCTACTGTCATTGTGTGAGAATACTGATAATTAATCTCGTGTAGCTCCCAATACAGGTGGGATAAGATGCAACTACCCCAAGAAAATCAATGAGGTGAGTGAATAATCTCCTTAATCACTCTCGACCATCTGCACATAAATCTATGTTAGCCGTGATCAGGCATCATCAGACCACCAATCAAACTTGCAAGGTATATCGGAAACTGCTCATAGTGAGCCACCATGTGGTCCCAAGATAGGTACCCCCAGGCAATAGTATCATCGTGGAATAGTCTTCGTGGATCTGACATCACCACATTATCTCCTGCCTCATACTTGACATGTATGCCCATCATTGGAACATGTAGAATACGCCATACTTCCTCTAGTGTCATGGTCATCTCACTAGTGGGTAGGTGGGAGGTGTTGTGCTCTAAATCCCACCTCTCGGCAAGAGAATCTAATAACGCTTGATTTACCCAAATGTCAAGTAAATCACCTAAAATCCATAGGCCACATCATGCGATATGTCGATGCTCAGTAGGGGTCAGGTGCTTGTGCAACTCTAAGACCTGGGTTGGTCTCAGAGATCAAAATGAAACAACACTAAACTAGGAGTGCACACAAGAAAAAGGGGCACTTTGTAAGCATTAGACATGAAAAATTGAAGTGAAATGACCTCAGAAAATCAAGTAGACAAGCTAAGTTGACTAAAAATTGAAACAAAGCCATATTTGATCTTGGATTCTGGATGCAATTCGGGATATACAGGATGTGACAACCTAACTAAAGATAACATTTCACATACGGGATGTGATTTAGGATACGCAAAGTCAACCTTCAAAAGAAAAAGTCAACTTTGGTCAAATTGTAGTCAAACAGGGGCAAAATAAGCAGAAATGACAGTGTGAACAGAACAAATATAGTTCACTAATAATTATCAATCAGTTGCATAGTCAACAAAAGTCAAAGTTTAGTCAAGTACAAGCTATGCAAGCTACATAGAGCATAATTAATGCATAAAAAGCTTATCAGAAGCCATACAAAATGAATTTTTCATTCACACATTGAATTTGCAAACTAGGATATTGGTCAAACATCAGTCAAAGTTGGTCAACCCTCATATTTTCTCAGTCAAAGTTGGTCAACCCTCATATTTTCTCAGTCAAAATTGGTCAAATAGTGTTTCTTTTACACTAAAATCAATCCTAATCAAATTCTGACACTTTTTGAACTATTTGAACTTGATCCAAATCCTTGTTAATCAATCACAATTCTCTTAAATGCTTGAGCCATTGATTTTATCAAAATTCATTCCGATTTGGGTCCTGAGGAGGCATAATCATACCAAAATTTAAAAATTCTAGCTAAATTTTCAAACACCAGAGGCATGACAGTTATCATCAATCAAGTTGATGTTGTTAATATTTTTGACATTAATCAATTTTATCACTTCAAATCAAATTGGTTATTTGTCATCATGTTTAGTTACTGCAAATCAAATGTAGCTGAAAATTTCTGTCTAATTCTCTTATCAATTTTTGTTCAATCAAGCTCGAAATCAGTATGGTCAATTCTTGTTTAATCAAGTTCATAATTGATGACTTTCGAATCATGTGAGATTTTGTTCGATCAAGTTTGAAATTCTCAAAATTTAGAGTAGTTATCTTTACTGCTCTCTAAATATTTCAGAGTGGATTCACTTCTCTCTAAATCTCTTCAAAATCAGAGTGGTCCTCACTGCTCTCTAAATCACTTGATTTCAGTGTGGTTCTCGCTACTCTCTAAAATCTCCTTGAATCTATCAGTTCTATTGAATCATGCACTGAATCAATTTTATTTGAATCCATGTGTTGTTTGAAAAGCAATTCAAAAAGGGGAAAATGTAATCACCTAAAATTGGGCTAATAGAACCTAAGGCCCTATTTGAGGTAATTTGGGATAAATTCCTAATTGTGTTAATTAAATTCTTCATTATTAACATAATTCAATATATTTGATAAAATTAATAAAACTTCATAAATCAAGCATTAATCATCAATAATTAATCAAAAATCATATTGATTACTTCTAGGCCTAATAAATTAAATCATTCCCATTAAATGAATGGCTAGTGTAATTAATTAAAACAAATTGATAAAAGCTTCAAAAATGAATGTCACCTCTCAAGGGGACAACATAAACACTTCTAACCAATTAGAAGACATCATATGGATCAAGTTTGGAGACATCTCAACTGTTCCTCATGATTACATCTCAACCATCCAAATCTTTGAAGTTCTATAAAAGATGAATTTTCAAATCTCAACAAAGATGAATCAATATTTAATTTATTTACAACTACATGTTGCATATTTCATTTTCATAGCTAATTAGAGAACATTTGAATTTCATAGCTTAATAGTGAATGAATTAATGGCTTTAATGGATGAATCATGTTTCTTAGTTCAATGTGATTAGAATCTCTCATTCTAGCATGCATTGTCACTGTTTAGAGTCTATAGCTGAGAGTAAATCTAGAATTTTTACATACTTGTGTTAGTTAGAGAGCAATAGGATGATTTTTCTTAGTTTAATAGCTTTCAATTTGATTTCAACTGGATTTAAAATAATAATATAATGTCTTATTGAAGTGTTGTGTTGCAGATTAACAGGTAAACTAATTCACACATACACCAGTTTCCAAGCCATCAAGAAAAATCAGAATATGCATAAATTTTTGAGACCTCAATAAGGTGTGTCCTAAGGATGATTTCCCCTTACCAAATATTGATATGATCATTGACATTACTATCAGGCATGAGATGTTTTTACTAATGGATGGTTTCTCTTGCTATAATCAGATACACATCACATAAAATTTTTATCATAAGACAACATTCACAACCCCATGGAGTACCTTCTATTAAAATATGATGCCTTGTGGTTTGAAAAATGTATGTGCCACATATCAACGAACCATGAATATCATAATCCATGACATGATTCATAAGATCCTTGAAGACTATGTGGATGCTATTCTAGAAAAAGAAAACAAGGTTAGACCGTCTCAATGTGTTGGAATGTGTATTTGATCGCCTCCATCATTATCATTTGAAGATCAATCCAAAAAAGTGCATCTTTGAAGTTATATTTGGAAAAATCTTAGGATTCATTATATCTAGAAGAGGCATAGAAGTAGATCCAAAGAAAGTGAAATCCATAATGTAAATTCCTCCGCCTAGGACACTCAAGTAGTTACACAATCTATAAGGTAAGTTACATTTTGTCTGTCACTTCATATCATAGCTTGTGGATAAGTGCCAATCATTCACCCATCTAGTGCATAAAGACACCAATTTCAAATGAGACCCTTTGTGCCAAAGAAGTTTTGAAAGGATAAAATAATATATTGCAAATCAATCCATCCTTGTGCCACCTAATCTAGTATAACATTTCATTTTGTACATATCAAAAACCACTATAGCTATAATGCCCTACTAGGGAACCCAGGAGAACTTAACCTAAACATGCAACTAAGTTTGCAAGATATATATTTTTTTAAAGTGTTAACAATAAACAACATCAAAGTCTTACAATGCGGAAGCAATATAAATAAATATACAACTCACATAGATAACAACTCTCAAGGGTTCCTTGATGAAGATTACATAAGAATTAATTAATTAATTTAGATTATATATAATTACAAATCCCATGTATACTTCTGAAAGATAAAAGTATCATCACATAAAAGATAACATAGATACAATTGGTACCATAAGGTATCCATAATAACCTACATCCACTACGCATGTCATAGGGTATGTAATACAATAACTGAATGAAGTACAACATGATATCTCTAAGTATCTGATACAATGATACAATGCCACAAGGATAAGAAGAAGATAAGAACACATCTCCTTCAATGAAGAACAAGAAGGACCAACTACCACAGGGATCATCCAGCACTAGTACATGAACGTCAGAATCTCAAATGGTAAAAGAATCACTACCACCTGACCTTGTGGAACCTAAATGGACCACTCCCACCGTGATGAGGAGATAACATCAGATCCCACTTGGATAACAAAAATCAACAGAACAAGCTAAGGAAGAGATCCTGAAAGCTACTAACTCAAAAGGTACAAAAGGACAACAAGGTAAAACATACTCAACAACTAGAGGCAACCAACACACGTAGGAAACCTGAGATGCATAAAGGAAGTGTCATCACATGAGCCAACTCTAAGGTTATCCTGGTAGTCTTTTTAGACCCCGGCGCCCTAGTGTCTCTATGTGGTATCAGTAACCCCTCGTGTAGACAAGGTACTAACTATGCCATATCTAGTCCACGTAGGCACAAAGCATATTCTCACTCCCATCCTAGTAAAAAATCAATCAGGAACTTAGGCATGGGTGAGGCACATAATATCTTATTAGGTTCATTTTAAACTCTCAATGTTATTAATCATCACTTATTAAGCTACTTGTAATAGGATATCCTGGTAGCCACTTCTAGGCTCCAGCACCAATTACAAGCCACTTCTTTCTATACACTCAGATAACCTATCCTAGGGTTTAATAAGATCAAATATAACTCTGACTTAACACAACTCATGAATCTCAATACTAGTTCCAACGAAGACAGAAACATGCAAATCCAGAATCGTCATATAACAAGTACACCGACACAATAGAATATGCAAGCCAAACAAACATGGTAAAAAAAGTATCTAAATCCCACCTCTGGATTTCACACCCACTGGTTGACAATTCGAACCCCTTAAATTTAATAAAACATATTGTCTTAAAAGTCATAGGCATGGTTTAACATTAACAATTAAGATCCAAAACATTTCCCCTATTTAACCACATGCACAAATGATCGAATGACATGCAAGGTAAAATTACTAATGTGTTGCATAACTATAGTACCTATGTTTAATATCTTAAAAATATAACCATATTTCAAAACAAAACCATGCATTTAATAAATCTTCCAATTACTAAATTTTAATCAAAATACCCTTAAAAATAAAAGTAAAAATGAAAGTGCCCCTTTAAAAATCAAATAAATGATATTTATAAAAGCCATTAAAAATAACTAAGTAATAATCATATAAAACAAAAATAATTAAAATTAAAATTAAAATTAACTAAACTAATTAATTAATAAACTAATTTAGGTTATTAATATAAAAAACTTTAATTAATTAATAATTAAAAACTAAACTAAATAAAAATTCGTTAATAAAGATCAAGGGGGGGGGGGGGGGGGGGGCACACCCTTGTCGCACGCAGTCCCATGGGTACCCCATAAAGGTGCCTAAAACAACCTTTTTTTAAAATTTTTTTTTATTATATATATTTTTTTCAAACAAAAATCTTTTTCAAAAACAAGACTTAAATCAAATATATCTTTTTCTCTTTTTAAAAAAACAAAAAACCAAATGTAATATATATATATATATATATATATATATATATATATATATATATATATATATATATATATATATATATATATATATATAAAGCAACCATTTAACCATAATTTCCCAGATTGCAAATCCTTATGAAAATATCAAAGAATACATGTAGGAGGATTTCTATAAGACTAATACCAGAATACAAAGAGATAATTCATAGAATAAAATTTCAGACAGGCTAAACAATAGGCACAAAGAAAATAGTCATTTAAAATTGCTAAAACATAAATTTCCAGAATGATCGAATCCTACCTCAAAAAAACACCAAAGAGTAAAACTGATGAAGACCAGAATCAAAGGAATCCCAAGCTACCAACCAATTGCTCAACAAAATCCAACCTTTTAAAAAATCTCTCTCCAAACCTGTATAATCGAATAATGGCTAAACCCTCAACACAAAGAAATTACCTTCCACATGAGACAATTTGAACTCAACTCCAAGAGAGCTTTGCATAAAAATAAACTCTAATTTTTAGTTCAATTTCAGTTGAACTAGAGTCTCTTCCTCACTTTGCTTTTTGTTGAAAGCACATAACCAAACTTTAACTAAAATCATTAATTTAATTTCATTCAATTATGAATGTGCAACTTAATGCATTCAAATAATTAAAAATAAAACATTTAGTCTAACATGATTACCACATGCTAAATTAACCCTTATATTAACTAATGCATTTTAATGAAAAAGGGATACATTTACAATTACATAATTCTAATGTGCATGTATTTAATTAATTTCCATTAATTAATTGCTTCCACTATAAAATAAAAATAATAATTAAACTAATTAATTACATTTATTTAATTTCCAATTAAATAATATCCCACAACTAAAAATAGAATGATCTAAATATAGAAATCACACCAATCACCACAAATCAAAAGAATCAAAAAGACCTAAGGACCCACATTCATACTCAAGGATAGGGATATAAACGCATGTTAATTGGATGAGTTGAGAAGGGTAGGAAACACAGAATCTTGTCCACTATTTAAGGAAAATATTATGGCTTAGGTTAGGATTTGGAACTGAATATTATCTCCCCTTTTTTACCATTGAGACCCATGATAGGGCACACTCATCCTGACAATTCAAGGAAGTCGATGCCCGGTACCTGCAAACCTGCATAAGAGACAAGCATGTGCATATATGTATAGAGATATAATAGACAATGGCAAGGATCTGTCGATCGTGTGGATCTCGCAAGCAAGTAATTACGACTTCGTCCCTCAACCACATCAAGCACATCAAACAGAAATATAAAAGCATACATGAACACCATACACATGCAAGTATGGGGTAAGTATAACCATCATTATAAATAACATTTCGAAACAAGTATAACATCATCATAAGTAACAACATATAACTAAGTCAATATAATCAACATAAACATCCATTTATTAAAGATTTACCATGAAGTGACATACATCTAAAATCATAATAAAACTAAACTATCAAAGAACACATACAAGTGGCCTAAAAGAGTTTGGAAAGGATAACAGGAAAGAAAACTATGGAGGGGTACTACAATAGCACTGGGGCACTCTTAGCTCAGCTTGATGACAATGGAAAAGAAAGATCTACCTATTACATCAGTCATACACTTGTTGGCTATGAGATAAATTACACACCAATGGAGAAAGATTTCCTAGCTATTGTTTTTCCCACACAAAAACTTCAACACTATACGCTTAGTCATACTATGAGATTCATTGCCAAGATAGATCCTATCAAGTATCTACTTTCCTATACAATTCTTACAATTCACATGGCTAAATGGGTAATGCATCTCAGTGAGTTTGACATTTAGTATGTAGACAGAAAAGAAATCAAAGGAAAAGTCATCACAAATCAATTACAAAAAGCACCACTAGTGGATGCATATCCATTGGCCATGAAATTTCGAGATGAACACTTGTGTATGATTGAAGAAAAACTCACATGGAAGATCTACTTTGGTGGATCGTACACGTCTCATGGGTCGGGTGCAAGAATTATCTTTGTCACTCCTCAAGGTGACTACATCCCCAAGTCATTAAAATTAGGATTCCCCTACACCAATAACATTGTAGAATATGAGGCCCTTGTCTTAGGTCTAAGGATATATATCCAATGGAACATTACAGTGCTAAAGATATTTGGTGATTCACAACTCATCATAAAGAAAGTTGTAGATGAGTTCTAAACAAATGATGACAAGTTTCATCCCTATAAAGCGTTGGTAGACAAAATGAAAGAATAATTCCTGAGTCTACAATTTACGCAAGTGCCCAGATTACACAACAAAGAAACAGATGCAATGGCCACTATCGGGTCCCTCCTTAAAAACCCTCGAGATGCCATGTAGTGTGGATTTGTAGTTGAGCATCTCCACACACTTGCTTATGAGAATGTCTATTCAGAAATAGTGTGTGTCTTGGTTTGTCCTCAGTGCCCGTGATACCATGACATCCATGCTTACCTAGAGAATGGTGTCATATCCCCCTACCTCACAAATACCTTGTTAGAAAGTAAAGTCCACCAAGATAACTGAGAGGGGGGGGGGATGAATCAGTTATCAGATAAATATAACTTTTATCAACTTCAATAGATTTTAACCATATAAGAAATGTAACTAGCAACCATAGAAAGATATACATGCACAATAACACAATGACACAAGATATGTTGACTAGGAAACCTCTTGATCAAAGAGTAAACCCCAATGGGAATGATGCCCACAAAAGATGCACTAATATGAATATTCCTTGTGAAAGGATGGACTCTGTTAGGAGTCTTATGAAATACATTCAGTACATATGAATCCTTGTTAGGAGATTTTGAATCCCTGTTAAAAGATTCTAACTCTATTAGGAGTTATGGAAGACAAAAGGACCCACTGCCCAAATAGCTTCAGGGTAAGATCACTCAACTCACTATCCAACTTATCTTTTTATTACTCAACAAAATAATACCAAATGATTACTGGCCTCAACAAATCAATACTCCTTCTCAGACTGTGCCAAACCGCACCAACTCCTTCTTTTGATCTCAATACCAGATCTCAGTACTTTGCATATCCTCTTTCAATAATTTTTCTTTCACAATACACTTACAATAATCACACTCAATACTACAACAAGGAATACATTCCTTCCTTTATACCACACTCAAATCATTACAAATGAGTTGGCATACAAATTACAAAATAAAACTTTCCACACGCTACATCAAAATTACACAAAATTTTCAACTTCCAATCAATATAATTCTTCACTCATGTGACCTCAGATCTTTAGCTATCATCTACATCACTATCAACATGTCTCCAACTGCTCTCTAACTGCGCATAACCAGATTCCATCCTGATTAGGAGATATCATTTGATTTCCACAAACCGCTACTCAGGAATACTACTTGAATATAGCTTCCACTAATATGTTCATAACTTCCATGAATAAATGAATTACTAGTTACACTCTTAAATATGATCTTATCACACATCATAGAGCAATTCCCCAACTTTGTATAGCTTCATCTTCAATATCCCAAGTGCACTAACTCAAACATTGTCTGTTTCTTTGCTAATCTTCAATAGATCACTGTGTTGACATCAATGATAATCACAGTCATGAATGCAACAAATCCTACTACACAATGGCTACTAATACTCCCCCATAGGATATATTCAGCATTCATTCCTAAAAATCTCCCCCATTGGCATTGATGGCAATATAGATGAAAAAACATCCAAGTTCCATAAATCTAATCACTACAACACTGTTGCTCTGAAAATGGTTCAAGTCTTCTTCATCAATCAAATATTTCTTCATTTTCCTATTCAGTTCTCTCCAATAGATGGTACAAATGGTTTTTCATGTATACTTCTCCCCCATTGACATCAATGACAGAAATTTCATCATTATGTCAACAACAACTTCAATGTCAAAAGACACTGTTCAGAAAATACATTCACTAGAGTCCTCATGACTCAACTCAGATACACATACTCCCCTATAAAGGAAGTACCAACATCCAGTCCAAAAGAAAAATAGGGCTCATATACCATTGGATGGATGCAACAATCTGCATCACTTCTCAAAATTAGGCTGGGGCATAACCCCAAGCATACCTCTAAGATACTCAAATGTATCCTTAGGAAAATGTTTTGTAAATATGTCTGCAATCTATTCCTTTGTGCTTATGTACTCAAATCTAACTTCTTTCTATGCAACTTTCTCTCTTACTACATGATACTTTATCTCTATATACTTTATCTTAGAATGTAACACAGGGTTCTTAGACATACTAACTGTGCTGGTGTTATCACAATGTATAAGAACAGGCTCAAAAAAATTTACTCCAATATCCTTCAACATTTTCTTCATCAAAATTATCTGATTACAATTGTTTGCTACTGATACATACTCTGCTTCTGATGTGCTCCGTGAAATACAATTCTGCTTCTTTCTTAGCCAAGAAACCAATCTTCCTCCAAGGAAAAAAGATCCACCACCGGTGCTCTTTTTATCATCAATGTCACCTCCCCAATCAACATCTGTATATGCACATAGGGTAAAATCATCAGATTTTTCATACCACAATCCATACTCAAGTGTGCCTCTTAAGTACCTTAGTATCCTCTTTACTGCTGCATAATGTGATTCTCTAGGTTCAGCTTGAAATCTTGCTACAATTCCAACTGAATGTGCTATATCAAGTCTTGTATGAGTCAAATACTACAATCCTCCAATCATAGATCTGTACTTCTTCTGTTCCACTGCAGGAGTCTCATCTGTGCTATATAACTTGTGTCTAGTTACCATAGGTGTTCCAACTAGTTTACAGTTCTCCATTCCAAATCTCTTCAATAAATCATTCAAGTACTTTGTCTGACTTACAAAGATACCATCACTGTTCTGTGTTATCTGCAATCCTAAAAAGTATTTCAGTTCACCAATCATACTCATTTCAAATTCAGTCTTCATTTCATCTACAAATTTATCACTGGCTTCATCTTCTCCTCCAAAGATAATATCATCAACAAAAATTACTACAACCAACAAACCATTTTCAATTTCTTTTATATACAGGTTTCTATCATCTATGCCTTTTGTAAATCCTAATTTCAACAAATACTTATCCAATCTCACATACCAAGTTCTAGGAGCTTGCTTTAGTCCATATAAAGCTTTCTTCAGTTTACATACCATGTCTCCTTCTTGAGTTAAAGGAAAACCTTCAAGCTGCTCAATGTAAACTTCTTCCAATTCTCCATTCAGAAATGCTAACTTCACATCCATCTTATACACTTTGAATTTCTAAAAAGTGGCTTAGGCCAAAAACATTCTTACTGCTTCAATTCTTGCTATTGGTGCACAAGTTTCTTCATAGTCAATTCCTTCTTGTTGTGAGTATCCTTTACATACCAATCTTGCTTTGTTCCTTACTACTTCTCCTTGTTCATTCATCTTGTTTTTGAATACCCAATTTGTTCCTATAACATTCTTATCTTTAGGTCTAGGGACCAATTCCCATGTCTTGTTCTTTTCAATCCAATCTAGTTCTTCTTTCATAACTTTAATCCAATGTTCATCTTCACAAGCTTCACTAGTAGATTTAGGTTCAATTTGAGAAATCAAACATAACTATTCTTGTACCTTATTTCAAGTCTAAACTCCTCTATCTATGCTTCCAATAATCTACTCATAAGGATGATTCCTTGATAGATTCCTGTTAGGTGTCATTGTCTTAGATCTTACTTCAGGTGTCAGTTCTTCAATGATATCACTATGGCTTTCATTCAATAAATCACTTTCAACTTCATAAAATAATTCAGTAGTCTCAGGGTTAGGTCTAGGATGAGTTCCTTCATCTGATTCATAATCAAGCATTCTTTCATTAATTTTGAACTTTTCATGAACTTTTACATTTGCGCTCTCAACAACAGTCTTAGTTCTCTTATTGTAACATCTATAGGCTTTTCTCTTGAATGAATATCCAAGAAATATACCTTCATCACTTCTAGGGTAAAACTTTCCAATGTCATCATCTCTCTTAATATAACATTTGCTTCCAAAAATTCTAAAATACTTAACTGATGGTGCATGTCCAAACCATAGTTCATAGGGTGTCTTGTTCGTGTCTGCTCTGATTTGTACTATGTTCATTGCATACACTGTTGTGTTCACTACTTCTCCTCAGAATATCTTCACTACGTTATTCTCAAATAACATAGCTCTTGCTACTTCAGTCACTGATTTGTTTCTTCTTTCTGCAATACCATTTTGTTCAGGTGTCCTAGGGGTTTAAAACTATCTCTTAATACCATTCACTTCACAAAAGATGTTAAATTCTTTAGAAGTAAATTCTCCACCTCTATTTGATCTCAAACATTTAATCTTCATTCCATGTTTATTCTCCACTTTATTCTTAATGATCTTAAACCTATCAAATGCTTCAGATTTTTCTTTAAGAAATGCAATCCACATCATTCTTGTAAATTCATCAACAACAATCATAAAATACCCTTCTCCATAGAATCCTCTAGAACTTGTAGGACCATTCAAGTATGTATGAACAATCTCCAACTTCTCTACTGTTGTAAACTTCTTGCTGGGAAATGGTCTTCTCTTCTGTTTAGCCGTCACACATTCCTTACAAATCATGTTAGTAGGCTTCATAATTTTAGGAAAATCTCTTACTGCAAGTGTAGTACTCACTTTCAGAATGTTATCAAAGCTTATATGAAAAAATATTTTGTGCCATAACCAACTGTCAACAATCTTAGTAATCAAGCATGTCATCTCAATAGGATTCAACTGAAATACATTACCTTTGGATCTAGATCCAGTACCGATCAAATTTCCATCTTTTTCTTTAATCACACAAGTTTTCTCAGTAAACCAAACTTGATATCCCTTATCAACTAACTATCCAACACTCAAAATATTATGTTTCAAACCATCCACAAAGTAAATATCATCAATATTAGTCTTTCCATCAAGAGTAATAGATCATATACCTTTAATCAAACAAGGTGCATTGTTTCCAACTCTAACAACTCCTCCATCATAATTGTGAAATTTTACATGTCTCCAGTCATATGATGTGAACAACCATTGTCTATAATCCAATCAACTTTCTTTTCTACTTGAGAAACTAAAGCCTTTTCTTCCTTAATTTTATTTTAAGGATTTTCTTCTTTAATTGCTAGAAATCCTATATCATCATTATTCTCAGTATTACTTTCACTCAAAGATTTATCCAAACTAGCTTCAAGTTCTTCATCATTTGCATAGTAACATTCTTTAGATCTTCTAGGATTAAAGTTCTTCCTATACTTCTTAACTCTCCTAGGACATTTAGATGCAAAATGATCAAATTCTTGACAAGTCCAACATTTAAAAATTTTCTTACCATCTGGTTCTCTCTTCACAAGCAAGGCAATATATTCTTCAATCTTCCTGTCTTCTTCATTTCTAGATCTGCTGCTACTAGCATAATCTCTACTCACATTGATGCTTCTTGACAAAGTAGGGTGAACACTAAGATCACTGAATGTTGTCTAGATTCTAGGTAGGTCTCCTGATAACCTTAGGTTCATTTCTGCTACTTCCAATCTTCCAAGAATAGTCTCTCTTGTAAAGTTCATAGTACAAGGTATGACTTGTTCAATCATCTGTGTTGTCTACTTAAATGCAAGAGTCAATGTTATCCGAATTTTCCATATCACTTCATTCTCTATCTTTGTTCCACCACAAGATTTTATACTCGCAACAATCTCTGACATTCTACCAATATAGCTTCTAACAGATTCATCTTCCATCATTATTATATCTTCAAATGCACATATCCAATTATGTAATCTAACTTTCTTTGCATGTTCATCACCTTCAAAAGTAGATTGTAAAGCTAACCAAATTTCATGAGATGTTTTCAAATATTTTACCTGACTGTATTCATTCTTTGGAAGGGCTGAAAAGAGTGCTTCTCTAGCAAGTATGTTATAGATGAATAGATCTCTTTCATCATTAGCACATGTTTCAATGTTATCCTCATCAATGTTAGTCTTCTCATTCTTTATGATCAACCAATAACCTAGTCCTAAACATAGTAGATGTGTCTTCATCTTTTCTTTCCAACTATCAAAATTTACTCCATCAAACTTAGGGCTTTCTTTCCTGAAATTTTCCATGGATATCCTTAAGCTATTAAAATTTTCTTTCAAGGACTTGCCACTCTGATACCAATTGTTAGAAAGTAAAGTCCACCAAGATAACTGAGAGGGGGGGGGGTGGTGAATCAATTATCAGATAAATATAACTTTTATCAACTTCAATATATTTTAACCATGTAAGAATTGTAACCAACAACCATAGAAAGATATACATGCACAATAACACAATGACACAAGATATGTTGACTAGGGAACCTCTTGATCAAAGAGTAAACCCCGGTGGGAATGATGCCCACAAAAGATGCGCTAATATGAATATTCCTTGTGAAAGGATGGAATCTTTTAGGAGTCTTATGAAATACATTCAGTACATATGAATCCATGTTAGGAGATTTTGAATCCCTGTTAAAAGATTCTAACTCTGTTAGGAGTTATGGAAGATAGAAGGACCCACTACCCAAATAGCTTCAGGGTAAGATCACTGAACTCACTGTCCAATTGATCTTTGTATTACTAAATAGAATAATACCAAAAGATTATTGACCTCAACAAATCAATACTCCTTCTCTGACTGTACCAAACCACATCAACTCCTTCTGATCTCAATACCAGATCTCAGTACTTCGCATATCCTCTTTCAATAATTTCACTTTCACAATACACTTACAATCATCACATTACATACTACAACAAGGAATAAATTCCTTCCTTTATACCACACTCAAATCATTACAAATGAGTCAGCATATAAATTACAAAATAAAACTTTCCCCACGTTACATCAAAATTACACAGAACTATCAACTTCCAATCAATATAATTCTTCACTTATACGACCTCAGATCTTGCACTATCATCCACATCACTATCAACATGTCTCCAACTTCTCTCTAAGTGCACATAACTATATTACATCCCAATTAGGAGATATCATCTGATTTCCACAAACCGCTACTCAGGAACACTACCTGAATATTGCTTCCACTGATATGCTCATAACTTCCATGAATAAATGAATTACTATCTACGCTCTTAAACATGATCGTATGACACATCATAGAGTAATTCACCAACTCCACATAGCTTCATCTTCAATATCCTAAGTGCGCTAACTAAAACACTATCTTCTTCTCTGCTAATCTTCACTAGATCATTATGTTGACATCAATGACAATCATAATCATGAATGCAACAACAACTGCTACAGAATGGCTTCTAATACTCCCCCATAGGATATAATACCAACACATGTAGGAAACCTAATATGTATATAGGGAAGTGTCATTACATACGTCTAACTCTTGAGTTTTGTCCTGCCAGTCTCTCTAGACCCCCACACTTAAGTGACCATATGTAGCATCACTAAACCTCTCATACAGACAAGGCTACTAATCATGAAAGACCTCAATCAATTAATTAAAGGTATGGGCAAGGAATATATCTTATTAATTCATTTTAAAACCCCCCATTTAATGTATCATGTTATCAATTTATAAAGTTACTTACAATAAGTGATCTTGGTAGTCATTTGTGGGCCTTGGCGCTTATTGCAAGCCACCCCCATCTATACACCTAGATAACCTACCCTAAGCTCATAAGTCATAAAAACATCTCAAAAGTCCCAAAAGACGTGACAATCAATTTCATTTTGATAAAAGAAACCTGGAACACAAAATGGTCCTCAAACTATAAAATCATACATATTGGTCCTCAAACCATCCCAAATCCCTATTGGTCCTCAAACCATAACTCATAAAACACACTATCTCAAAGAGTTCACAAAAACAAAGAGCTTAGAAAATTAGGTTTGGTAAAAATGATCAAATTACATAGCTCTGCAAAGCATGATAAAAGACGCATTTCTTAGAGAAAAAAATACACCCCCAAGCCTCTGGCATACTTTTTCCTAAAAGCCAATGTAGCTCCCCAATTACAATCAATCAAAGTCTCAACACATGCAAAAGTATCCAAAACTAGTTTACAAATTCTAGTTGACTAAAACAATCATCTTGTTGACTAAAGTCTAATTGACTACAAAATCATTCATATAAATGTCTCATACATAACTATCGATTTAAAATAAAATATCATGTTTATACAAAACATCATGTCTTTAATACTAAATTAATGATATTAAATTTATCAAAAATCAGTTATAATTTCTATACATAAAAATTTTCAATAAATAATATCCAATATCAAAATTTTGACTTCTTAATAATTTTAATTTATATTTTCCAAATATAAACACATGCTGAATATTACTAAATTAATATTTAATATTTATTAAATATTAAAAATAATCCATAAATCAAAATCCCCTAACTTAATAAATATTTAATATTTATTGAATATAAACTAAATAATTTTTTTATTAATTTAAGAAATACTAATTAACAATTATTAATTATTAAATATTAAATAAATTACATAAATGTTTTTAATAAATTAAAATTAATTTAATATAATAAAAAAAAATATAAATTATTTTTTATAAAACAAAGTATGCAAGGGGGTGGCTCTGTGGGGTCACAACCTAGCGGGCTCCCCTGCCCCCCCTCATGGGAGTACTACAGGCCACAAGGCGTGTGAGTTGTGAGATTGCCATGGGAGTTTTTCAAACCCTACCTCAAATTCACAAGAAGATCTTAAAACAACAATAGCACAAGTCCACAATCTAAACTCCAAAAATTCAAAGCTTTCCATAAAACCTTTCACCCAAAATCAAAACCTTTTATCTCCAAATTTGTGTGTGCAATAATGTCTAAAATAATTTCTAATATAGAAAACCCAACAAACAAAACTCAACATGCAACTCCCAATTACAAATTAGAACTAAATTTCGTAACCTTGTTTTTTTCAATTTCCTTTTTGCATATTTATTGAATTATGATAATAATTATATGCACTCTTTACTTAATAAGCCTTAACTCAACTTTTAACTTAAATTTCTAATTTTATTAAACTAAATGTGCAACTTAAATTGCATATTAATAATTTATTAACAATTAGTATTATTAGCATATTAATAATTATGGAATTGATAATTAAATATCAATTCATTAATTATGCTTTTAATTTCAGTTTTAGATTTAATAATTAATTAAATCCTTTATTCACAAAATTGGACTTTTAATTAAGTTTGTTTAAATTAACAAAATGTATTTAATTAATTCTCATTAATTAAATACCCTCATATTAATATTTCTCTATTTAATATGATTTAATTATTTAACCACTTAATTAACTTTAATTATTTAACCACTTAATTAACTTTAATTAAATCATTCATCTATTTTAACACAAAAATCACATCAAACCTACAGACATGCAAACCTAAAGAAATTGACTACATCAAAATATGATAATCAAGCACAAAGGAGGGATCATGAATTCACGCCACCTTGACAAATTTGGAGGGTGGTAAATTGGGTACTTGTCCACTATTTCAGGACATTATTGGCTTAGGATTGGGATTTGGACATGTTTGTTATCTCCCCTCTCTTACCATTGAGATAATGCAATAGGGCACACTCATCCTACCAATTTAGGGAAGTTGATGCATAGTACCTAAAATATTTCATAAAAAACAAGAATGTACATACATGTATAAATATATACTAGACAATGGTGGGGATCGTGTGGATCTCACAAGCAAGTAACTATGACTTCGTCCCTCAACCACATTAGGCATGTCAAATGAAAAAGTAAAACATGCACGCTAACCATACACATGAAAGTATAGGGTTAGTAAAACCCTAAATATAAATAACATCATCAAATGTGGATAATCAACATGAAGAGTGGTCTAAATGAATCTGGCCAGATAAACTAAAAAGCAAACTATGGGAGGGGTATTACAAATCATCCCACTACACTCTCTTAGCCAACACCCTATATCATCAAGGGTATAACAATGTCCTATGTAGGTGTTTAGACTTAAAAGAGGTCACCCAGACTTTACAAGAGGTTCATACTAGAATCAATGGTTCTTAGGTGAGTGGTATGGTCTTAGCAAAGAAACTTCTCAAAGTAGGGTATTATTGGCTCACAATGGAACATGACACTTATGATTTTGTGAAGAAATTCCTACCATGTCAGCAATATGCCAATCTGATTCATTCTCCAACAAAAGACCTGCATCCTATTATGCCTTTGTGGCCATTTTCATGTTGGGGATTCAACCTCGTTGGTAAGATAACCCCACTTTCCTCAGACAGACGCAAGTACATTGTCAATGCTCCTGAATACTTTACAAAGTGGGTTGAAGAGATCATTTTCTTGGTGAGAACATGGTAAACACATGCCTTGATGATAAAAAAAATAAAAAATAAAAAAAATATAACAATTTAAAAAAAAATTCAAAATAGTAAAAAAGCAAAGAGAAATAATTGTCCAATGGTGAAAACTTGGTAATCATATGCCTTGGGAAAGTATGTGTGTTGAAAACCTAGAAACATGCATCACACATAGAGGATCATTCCATTATCTATCAAACTCCCACCCTACCCACTCCCATCCTATCACATCCATCTATCTACCAAATCCCCCATTCACATCAACTATCAAAAAACCCATTTCCCTGGGTGTTCCATTATTGCATGCGCCCATTAAAATTTGTACTACTATCCTGATTCTTGATCTTCATGACAATCAATTATATATTATGATATCCCAAATTCTAAACTTTGTGCATAATGCTGTATATATTGGTCATTTGGTTGTATCATAAGATCAGTCCAGTCCTCTGTTCAGGTCCCAATGTACATACCCTCATCCTTGGTTGGTCGTCTTGCAAAATATTGATCCAGAATTTTTGTTCCTCTAGTTCAAAGTTTCATCAGGTTCCCTCGAAGTGATTCTTGATTGTATTATTATCCTTGATACATCTTTTTTCCATTTGAACACCAGTTTGTAGTCTTCCCCATCAGAAGGTCCTTATAGGATGCATCCATACTCATGTCTAACCTAAATCAAAACATCTCTTAGTCAATCGATCTCTTTTAGCAAAGGGAATATTTTGGATTTTCATCTTGTTTTTTGACTTACTTGTTCAATTCTTGATTATCATTCCCAGACTTCTTGGTTGTTCTCCTCCTCAAAGTTACCACGATCCTTTATATCATTGTATGTTGCGAATGGGTACACCAGGGAAAATGTTTGGATCCCTTTTTCTTCCTATTAGTCATTCAGATGTGACCCTTGCATAATGTTATCCTTTTTGGTTGCGTAATGCACTTGGGAAATAATTTTTTATGGGTTACCCAACATCATTTCCACCTTGAATATTTTGGGACTCATGTGTGATGTTGGGGAAATCCTTGGATACTTTTTATGTCAGTCTCATGCAACGCTATAGGAAAATACTTGAGTTCTTCATAACCTTGGTAAGTCTCTAATGTTGCTATATCAAACTAGGGTGTGCTCTCTGAAATTAACACAATTTAATCCCCAAGTCTTGTTTTGTGAACTGCATTAGATTCATGATTGCATTTTTCTTTTGGGAGAGGCTTATATTTATTCACTATCCCCCAGCCTCTCTTAGATAGTCCCCCCCTTTTCACCCCCTTTTTACCCCTCTTTTCTCCTCATTCCTCTCTTATTTGCATGTTTTTTGAGAAAATTCCACAAAGCTTTGTCTTTTTCATTATTTTCTCGAGGGGGCACAACCTCTTACTATTGTTGCTTTGACATGACTCTTAGGCACCTAATTTTATCTAGGGAAACTTATTTTATTTTCTTTGATGCAATGCCACTTGTGACACCACATCAAAGAGGGACAAAACATAGACGTCTAACAATTAACTTTTCTAATTAAATTCATAATTTCTATTATTAATTAATAAATTAATTATATTCATCTAACTATTTAATCTAAACAATTAAATAGTTTCATTTCCGTTTTTACATTTAAATGTAATTTATATACTATCCCAATGTATTAAATCAATATAATACATTTTCCTCACAAAATCCACCTTTAATAAATCTATATTTATTAAATCCCTTAACATTCCTAATTCTTGTAAACTATGATTAATTTTAATTTAATCTAAATCCAACCTAGAAACCTACCTGTTAGTGAACAAATTTGTCTTTTAGAAAAACAATCTTAAAATGATTCCCAAATGCCCTTACTGTTGGAAATATAAATGGGAAGGTAATACTGAGAAGGGGGGGGTGAATTAGATATTGTAATACCTCAAAAATGGGCTATAAGTTCATTAACCTCCTATATCATCAAATCATATGAAATCGACATCAAAGTCCTAATCTAAGGCACATCTAAACATCATCAAATCTAATTGATTATCTTAAATTTTGCATCGGAGAATATTCCTAGTAATATTCCTAATTATCTTAATTATCTTTAATTTTATAATTATTTGGCAATAAATCACATTTATCCTAAAGTTTGATTAATTGAATATTTTCATATTTAATTAATTAGATTTAATATTTGCCACTTAATTGTGTAATTAAATTTAATTATATCTATTATTAATTGTATTATTTAATTTTGACAATAAATCTAATATCATATGAATAATTGATTAAATTCTTATTTAATTAATTAAAGCAAGTTGTCATTATTTAATAATATAGTTTTTAATAAAAGTTTGATTAAATAATTGATTAACCCATAAATCAATTGTTTTATTTTTAAAAGCAGTTAAGTTGGAAATAAATCACTTTATTATTAAATTAATTCATAAATAAAACATGCACAATCATAAAAGCAGACAACTATCAATTATCAATTAAAGCTAAACTCTGTTTTGAGTTAAAACTTAGCTTTTACATGTTTTTGTGAGTTAATTATCTTTTATTTAAAAATAACTCAAAAATCAAGTTGAGTTATTTGAGTGATTTATGGCTTTTTCCCATGCACCTCCAAAGCCCTGGATTTCTATAAATTGAAGGCTCAACTCTTCACAAATCATCTCATATTTTTGCACAATCACGCTGAAGAATTGGAATTGAAGAATCAAAGCTCTTGCGAATCGACATCTTTGTGAGATCAATCTTATTTTTTTTTTGCATTCATTTAGATTCATATTTCATATCATTTCTAGATTAGCATAGCATATCAGTTTTCAATAGCATAGATTCATATCAAGTTTTTATCATTCTTATTGCATAGAAAATTCAAAAAAATATAGATTAATTGCATTCAATTTCATATCCATCTTTTGCATTCAAATCCTTCATTTAGGTGTCGTCTAGGTCACTGATCTCGATTACAATCTGAGAACATTAATCTCGCACCTATTAGAAGGCAGTAAATCGTTTGGTTAGATAGCTTTCAATTTTGCATGATTTTGATTTTTGCTAACCTCTAATGTTTTACTGAGTGTTGTGTCTACAGATCAGGTACAATTTTCACACACACAGATATCACCTACTTTAACCTTTTCTACTGATAAAACTTTATGCATGACATAAACAAAACTTGATCATTCTAAGTAACTTAACATGTTAAGCAACATACATGAAATCACTCATAACACAATAATTTTGGTAACCCAGAAACCCTTGAAAGGTAAAATTGGGGTGGGGATGACACCCACAAATCTTCACTATTGCAGTAATAAGATTTTCCTGTTAAGGCTTACAAAATGTGATCAATTCATGATCTACCCTATGAAAGGTTTGCTCTGTTAAAAGCTAAAAGACTTATACAATCTACCTTGCTAAAGGATTTAACACTTACAACAAAGTAAGCACTCAGTAAAGAGATTACATAAAGTCTGTTAAGACTACTTGGTTAAGAGATTTACCTTGATACACTGATTAAAATGTCTCAGTACCTGATCTTTCAGTTTGCACTTATATGCAGATTATAGATCTCCTCTTTACTGTATGTTAGTGATCTCTTCTATCTGATCTTTCTCAATTTTGTCCTTTCATTGCTTAGCTCGGTCACTAAACTCTATCTCTGTAAGCTTTCCTTTACTCAACCATACCATTATGCTTACACCCTTCACATTCTCTATCCCTTTCTACTACTTTTTAGGGTTTAGATCTTGACGTTATATAGTAACCAAAACATCTTAACGATTCAAGATCTACAGTCCAGATTTGTTCCTATTGCCGCTTAAGCTATACAATTTTCTAATTGGCTCTAGGTATTACATAGGGATCAATGTTTACAAGATGAATGCATAATTACCTCCGTAATTCCCTCAACAAACAAAATACAAAACACCACTATCTTCAAAAAAATGGTTTACCTCGATCATTGTGCCATTCCAAACTTATATGTCATTCCTGGCTAACTCGAAAAATGTTATTCCTGGTACTCGGTATTCACTATACTTGGCATCTGTTAAACTCTTTGTCACTCCGTAATCATTGCATATGTAACTCGGCAAAAACTATACTCGGCATAATACAAACATGTAGTGAGCATGACTTTACTCAGCAGTACTACTGCTCGATAAGTATACAATACATAACTCATCCTTTACAAAATGACTCGGTCGCAGTGATGACCAACCATCATTGCCTAGATATTTGACTAAGTGTGAAGCACTAATGGTCAACAAAACTACAGAGATCTACAATCTCCCCCTTTGACATTAGTGGCAAAAACACTGTCATGACATTTGTACTTACAATTACAAAAGTATGTTGTATTAGCCTAATACTCCCCCTGAGATATATATACATTCAAAATTGTGTTACCTAGCCTTAATCTTGTCATGATGATTCCCCCTTGTTTTTGACACGACAAATCTCTTCATTAGTAGGGAGTTCCCAAAATTTCTCTAGAAATGGTCTATGCAACACCATGACCATGTGTAGTGCAATTTCCCAAGCTGTTGTAGCAAGATTTAGAACTTATGTTTGCACTTCTAGCTTGGTAGCTAGACTGACTAAGGTCTCGGATGTGGAAAAATTTGGATTTCTCTGAGCTAATTCCTTGGCCTTGACTAACTTTCTCTGTATGGCCTCCAAATGAGGTGTCAAAATAGTTTTCATAGAAAGTAGTTGAGATCGAATCTTGCCATCATTATCCACCAGCTCAGCTAACTTACCTTGGGTATGCAAGATTTTGGCATAATGATCGGCGCTAGTGTCTGCATCCAAGCTTAGAGACTGAATGGTAGCCTTAAGTTCTTGTTTTAGTGTGTCAACCAGTCATTGATTCTCATCAATGAATAGTTCAACATTATAGAATTTGGCCAATAGAGACTGTCCATTCACAACTACCTCTTTGGTCTCTTTTACCAAAGTAGACAGCTTGATTTGTTTCACTGCCATCTCGACATATACCTTCTCTAGCATTTTGGTCTCAAACTTTCATTCTAACCACTCAAATAACTTATCACTTGCACTGCTAGCTTCATTATTTACTTTTTGAACAATGTGTACAAGCTATTCCAATATGGGGGTGAAACTATTTACATTTGATAATTCATAAACTTCATTAAATATATCTTTTATTTCATATAGGACCTATTTTTGTTGATGTTCCCTTCAGAGTTCTGCTTTTTCTCATCAGTAGAGCCTTCAATATCTACATTTGCTCATAAGATAGGTTATTGGTATCCCATTTAGGAATAATAATGACCTCATCAATTGTTACCTCAGTTGTCTCCTTCTATATTTTCAGTGGGGTGCATCCACTCGACATCTCTACAAGAGCTTGTATTGCCTCTTGCTCCTTAGGCTCTCGTACCTCAATAGATTTTCCTTTTATATCTATTTCTCCTTTACCCTTATCCTCAGCATGAGGACTAACATCTTGTCCATCTAACTTATCTCCTTGTTATTCTTTTCTGTTATCTTCCATAGGAGGACTCTAGATTTTTCTTTCAAGATTTTTTTCTTTGTCCTCTTCCTCGGTAGATGTAGATTTAGTTACCGGTACTGACTTTATGGATTACTCGGTAAGGCTTGTACCAACTAACTTGTCAATAGTTGCAACTTCAGGTATGGTAGAACTCATATCAACATATTGTGTGTCAACAATTGTTGGATCTTGACCTACAAAAGTACTTTGTTACTACCTCACAAGGATATATCATTTGTTTTCATAGTCTTTAAATCAGCCTTAGTCAAAATTGAATTCTTGATGGGGCTCTCCTCTGGTTTGTCCTGATCTTCCACTTCCTTAGGAGTTCCAGTCTCCATTTTATTTTGTTTTATTTCAGGTTCAATAGCTTTCAAAGTACTAGCATCCTTTTCTTCATCCTTGTCACATAGCAATCCAAACACTATTTTCCAGATTTTTAGACTTTCTTGTACAACATCCTCAACCTTGTGTTGAAGAATTTGATAAGCTCTAAGTTTGGGATCAAACTTGGCTCTGTATTGTTCAATTATCTATTTGATGCTGGCAAGGTTGAGACTAGACTCAACTTGAGCTAAAGTACTCTCCCTTATTTCCTTTTTAGTTTGCAGAGCATATTCCCATTTATGTGCAACCATGTTGCTTAATTCCTTGGGAATTCTATTTTCTATTTGAATCAGCAACATCTTGAAAATGAACAACATTTCAAGAATAGCATCTTCTACTTTTTCTTTGTCTCCAATGCTCATGTTCCCAAAGTTTAATCCTTTCAACTCATCCACTAATGCAGAGCTAGTAATCTTATTACATATTTCATCAATAGTGAGTGGAGTATCCTGTTGTGTAACCTTCCTCTTTACTCCTTCATCACTCTCTATTTCTTCATCATCATCTTGTTCTAAAACAAGTTTCCTTCTAGGCCTCTTTATAACTTTATTCGGCACTACCTTAGGTAGTGCGGGTTTTTGCTTAGTAGATGCAGGGGCCATCTTAGGAGTCTCGGTAGTAGCTTTCCTTTTTCTAGGCCTAAGTACTAGTGTCGATCACACTTTAGGTTTTAAAATTATTTTCTTAGCCGGAGGCTCGACAATCACTAGTTTTTCTTCTTTCTCTTCTTCTTCTTCTTCACTATTACTAGTTTCACTCGGTTCATCTTCTCCCAATCCTTGGGTCAACTCCAGTGGTGCATCCTTGTCAGATTCTTTGACATATTTTTCCAAATTCTTCACTATCTTCTTTCTTTTCCTCTCTGTGGTGGCAACCATTAATCCCAAAGAGATCTTGGATTTAGCATCATCAAAAGTTCCAAAGTAAGGTTCTTTACTATCAATTTCTTCAGCTAGGAGGGTTGTAATTGTAGTAGTAGCTTCATCTATATTTAGTTCATAGGGTAATGGCATTAACCATGAAACCCTAGGTAGGAATGCCTGTGCATAAGTAAAATCTATGTCTACCAGAAAACATATATCCTTACTATATTTTTCAATCAAAGACACAAGGACTCTAGTCCTCTTTCTCATCTTCTTCTTAAACTCAACAAAATAGTTGTCCATTATTCCATTAAAGTTATCTCCCATTTGATTTATAAATTCATTGATTTGAATAGTGACGGGTCTCTTCTTATCCCATATAACACCTCCATGTGTAGGAAAACACTTCTTTACATAAAAGAACAAACAAATTAGTAAGGAACCAAACTTACACATAGAATTCTTCACGGTCCAGATGGAGTTTAGATTCTCAGCAAGTTGAGTCAGCTGGAGCTCGACAAGGTCATACATGTGTCCTTTCTTGATTATCTTCTATGCCTGGTCCACTGCCATACAGGGGACGTTGTCCAACTGACTAGATTGATAAAACTTGTGCGAGATGACTCTAATAGCAAAGTCAATTTCTAGATCAGTTATGGTGGAAATTGTCATTCCTCATTTGTTCCAAACTGCGTGGGTGTTGGCTTGAATATCTTCCTTTCCTGCACATTTCATCATCCTTTTTCCTTCAATTGTAGGGTACCTAGTGACTCGATGTATCATTTCCTTTGTAATCTTTATTGGTCCATCTTCTAGCCATAAATGCATGTCATGTACTGGACTCAAAACAATCTTTATCCATTCCACTTTAAAATTTTGCGAGAAATCTAGGGCATGCACTAACCCTTGATCGGTAACAACCTTATGTTCTGACTTTAGCACTCCATTAACACATAGTCTGTCATAAGCTTCCCTATTCTCGTAATCACCAATTTCTCCAATTTTAAACATGTAGCAAGACCTAATATCATTCATTATTAACACATTCTCTGGAATGGAGGATGGGGCTGTATTTAAATTGCCTTTGATCACACTCTCCGATATTGCCTTGAATACCTTCGGCTTGCATACTTCATTTCTTACTAATTGCACATTAAAAACTTTCATCCCTTGTTTCTTGACTGATGCAGATGATGATGATGCCATTTTAAACAATAATTTCCAAAAATAAATATTTACTTGGTAAAATACCTTTCTCGTCAATAACCTGTAGATAGATTTTTTTGATGGCACGCTGAGAAAATTTGGAATCACCTTTCTTAGACTAGTTGCACGAACTCTGAATCACTCTCTAAAATCTCAAATAGCATTGTGAAATGAAATTAATGGCAACTTTCCACTTTATAGAATCTGAAAAGTAGTATTAGGGCCTCATAAATGCTCCATACAAGATTTGGTGGAATACAACTGTCTTGACATACTCACGTTAACTCCGGTTAATTACAAGCTCAGTCGATATAACTATTACGATACAGCTCGACATATATACCATTTTGGCCATAACAGGTGCTTGGCATAAATTGATAACTCGGTAAGGACACTGATGCTCGACATCAAAAATGAAATTCCCTATTTTTCTTAGATATGTCCTAATGCATCTTTATCTATGCAGATATGGACTTTTTCTCAATTCTATGTTAGGAACTAATGAAAAATAAAACTTTGCAGGACTTAGTTCCAAACATACCTTCCATGCTTAGTTAGAATAAGTGTGATCACCTGATCCCTTGGATTTGGTGACCGCATATGTGCTAGTTGCGCTTGTGGTTTCTTCTTCTTTCTTCTTCCATGTCTTGTCCATCTGATTCTTTAATTTCTCATGGATATCTTCATTTAGGTTCTTATCATTGTTCGACATGGGTGATCTACAATCTTTCTTTAGTTGACTGACCTTATTACATTTGTAACATACCATGCTTCCATTCATCTAGCTTTTAGACTTGCCTCTAAAATGAGTCTTCATGCAATTTGCTCCAATGTGTCCATATTTACCACAATAGTGGCAATTATACCAAGTGTTGTAATCCCAATTATATGAGTTATGCTTTGTGACTAGCTTAGTTTGTTCATTTGATGACCACCTAGGTCTAGATTTGCATTCAAATGCTTTGTGCCCATATTTCTGATAGTTGAAACAACTTCCTTGAAACTTAGGTGAGGTGGATGAATTGCTAGCCTTAGATCTACATTCATGTGCTTGATGTCCATGTTTCTTGCAGTCAAAACAATGTGCATTAAACTTAGGTTTAGGATTAGACTTACCATGTTTTCTTCTGCATATGTTGGCTGTATGTCCTAGCTTTCCACAGTGATGACATGTGGGCTTGGTGTTCTTTGGTTTCACAATCTTTTGTTCTTCATTCATTAATGTTTCTCCTTCTTCAGTAGATGATGAATGTTCATTCAGTCCAAGTCCAACTCTATCACCAGATCTTCTAGGTGATCTTAACAGCTCTTCAAAATACTTTGCAGCTACATTGGGTTTGTTCATCCTTTCATTGATTTCTTTTTTAGTTCTCAAATCATGTTTCAGCTAATCATTTTCAGACCTTAGTTGATTGATTTCCATGTCTTTCCTACCCAATTCTTGATTAGCCAGCAGTAGTTGATTTACCATATCTAGTTGATTATTAGTCAACCTTTGCATGTTGATTTTTATTTCATCTATCCTTGTTGCAATTTGTCTTTTATCTTCTTTAGCCATTGCCTTATCATCTTCAGCTTTCTTTTTCCGTTCCACTGCTTCACAAAGTCTGATAGATTGAATTTCATGTTCTCTATTTAGAGTTCTGATGTCATCATTTAGTATGGTATTTTTATCCAGTAGTTCTTTTATAGCTTTATCACTTTCTACAGAGTTACCATTGTCAAATAGTCCAGAGATGTCTTCTTCTTTGTACTGTGGCTCATTTTGTTGAATAGCAATTTCTCTTCTTTTGCTCAAAGATTTCTTCAATTCCCCTCTGGCTGCTTCCAGTCGTTGTAATGCTAGTTGTACATCAATCTTTTGATTCTCTATGATCTTCCCAAGTTTATAAGCTTCCATCTTAAGATCTTTTTCTTCAAGTGGTTAGACTTTCCTATAAGAAACCTTGTAGCTCTGATACCAATTGTTGGAAATATAAATGGGAAGGTAATACTGAGAGGGGGGGGGGGGGGTGAATCAGATATCACCTACTTTAACCTTTTCTACTGATAAAACTTTATGCATGACATAAACAAAAATTGATCATTCTAAGTAACTTAACATGTTAAGCAGCATACATGAAATCACTCATAACACAGTAATTTTGGTAACCCAGAAACCCTTGAAAGGTAAAACTAGGGTGGGGATGACACCCACAAATCTTCACTACTGCAGTAATAAGTTTTGCCTGTTAAGGCTGTAATACCCCAAAAATGGGCTATAAGTTCATTAAATCTTCTATATTGACACATCGAATGAAATCGACATCGAAGTCCTAACCTAAGGCACATCGGCACATCATTGAATCCTAATTGATCATCTCAAATTCTGCATCGGGGAATATTTCTAGTAATATTCCTAATCATCCTAATTATCTTTGATTTAATGATTATTTGGCAATAAATCCAATTTATCCTAAAGTTTGATTAATTGAATATTCTAAATATTTAATTAATTAGATTTAAATCTTCCACTTAATTGTTTAATTGAAGTTAATTATATTTATTCATAAATTGTATTATTTAATTTTGACAATAAATCCAAAATCCTATGAATAATTGATTAAATTCTTATTTAATTAATTAAAGCAAGTTGTCAATTTTTAATAATACTATTTTTGAATAAAAGTTTGATTTAATAATTGATCAACCCATAAATCAATTATTTTATTTTTCAAAATCAGTTAAGTTGGAAATAAATCACTTTATTATTAAATTAATTCATAAATAAAACATGCACAATCAGAAAAGCAGACAACTATCAATTATCAATTATCAATTAAAGCTAAACTCTATTTTGAGTTAAACTCTGCGTTTGCATATTTTTGTGAATTAAATTATCCTTTATTTTCAGATAACTCAAAAATCAAGTTGAGTTTATCTGAGTGATTTATGGTTTTTATTCATGCACCTCCAAAGCCCTGGATTTCTATAAATTAAGGCTCAACTCTTCACAAATCATCTCATAATTTTGCAAACTCATGCTGGCAAATTGGTATCTAGAGAATCAAAGCTTCTTTGCGAATCCAAGCTATTGTGAGATCATTCTTGTTTTTGAGTATTGCATATCATTTAGAATTCATCTTAGATCAATTCATTGCATATCAATTTCATCTTAGATTCTAGATTCATATCAGTTTTGATCATATCATTGCATAGAAAAAAAAAAAGAAAAAAAAGATTAATTGCATTCATATTTCATATCAGTTTTTGCATTCAAATCCTTTGTTTAGGTGTCGTCAAGGTCATTGATCTCGATAAAAATCTAAGAACATCATACTCGCACCTATTAGAAGGCAGTAAATCATCTGGTTAGTTTAGCTTTCAATTCATTGCACGATTTTGATTTTTGCTAACCTCTAATGTTTTACTGAAGTGTTGTGTCCACATAACAGGTACAAAATTCACACACACAAAGGCTTACAAAATGTGATCAATTCATGATCTACCCTATGAAAGGTCTGCTCTGTTAAAAGCTAAAAGACTTATATAGTCTACCTTGCTAAAGGATTTAAAAATTACAACAAAGTAAGCAATCGGTAAAGAGATTACATAAAGTTTGTTAAGACTACTTGGTTAAGAGATTTACCCTGATACACTGATTAAAATGTCTCAGTACCTAATCTTTCAATTTGAACTTGTATGCAGATTACATATCTCCTCTTTACTATATGTTAGTGATCTCTTCTATCTGATCTTTCTCGATTTTGTCATTTCACTACTTAGCTTGGTCACTGAACTCTATCTCTATAAGCTTTCCTTTACTGAATCATACCATTCTTCTTACACCCTTCACATTTGGTATCCCTTGCTACTACTTTTTAGGGTTTAGATCTTGACCTTATATAGTAACCAAAACATCTTAACAATTCAAGATCTACAGTCTAGATTTGTTCATATTGCCGCTTAAGCTATACAATTTTTTGATTGGCCCTAGGTATTACATAGGGATCAATGATTACAAGATGAATGCGTAATTCCCTCAAAAAAAAATACAAAACACCACTATCTTCAAAAAAATTGTTTACCTTGATCATTGTGCCATTCCAAACTTATATGTCATTCCTAGTTAACTCGGTAAATGTTATTCCTGGTACTCGATATTCACTGTACTCGGCATTTGTTAAACTCTCTGTCACTCGCTAATCATTGGGAAAAAGAGTTAGAGAAAAAGGAATGTAGGGAGTCACTTGCAATGTGGGTGGAGGGGAGTAGAGCTACAATAACAAGCCAAAATGAGGACAAATAGAAAGCCAAAACAAAGCGGACTAAACTACGCACACCAAAAACTTGCAAAGACATAACATATTTACAAACATGTACATAGGCAAGAAAATCCTACCATGACAATAGAAAAATAAAGAACTTATGTGAAGCGATCTACTTACTGAGAGAAATAGGAGTCTTTACGGAGCAACTAACGGTGCCTCTTCAGTGTAGCTCTTAAAAACTACCATCTGACCTCCATTAATGTTATAAATCATATTAGTAGCATGAAAAATATTCTTGAATAACCATCCACACCCAAAAAGCCATTCCTCATCATAAATTTCTGATTTTTCTTGGGTTTTTTGCATATCATTTCCCAAATGATTTTCAATTTTGGGCTGAAAGAAATGATGTCTAGAAACCTCCTCAAGGGAAACTACATTATCTTCAAAATAAATGATACCAAGATCATCATTTTTTACAAAATCACTAGTATCATGACATATTTCAGCAAAGCAAGATGTTTTATTAAGCATAAAATCTTCTCTCACAAGAATACTTACTTTACTTTGTGAAAGAAGCACATCATCATTATGCATACCAAGCATCCCATCTATTTCTTCATTTATCAAATCATCATGGTGCTCAACCCTATTTCTATATTCTGGAATTTTTACAGTGGGGTTCTCTTCTTTGATAGTTGATCTTTTGTGTTGCTATGGCATCTCATAGGCACGGTCATCTTCCCGTTCCATCTTAACATTCTTTTTGTAAAATAGATTTTCAGAACTGGATAAATATTTATCATGAACATATGACATCTTATTATCAGCACAAATTTTAATAGGGGAACATGATATTGCTTCACTATCATCATTGACAGATTCTTTAGTTGGCTGATTACAAATCTCAAAGTGCAAAGAATCATCCTTGTTCATCCTTTCAAGGAAACTAGAAGTCTCACACTGCTGCATACTAGTTTGAAAATCTTTATTATTAGAACTACTTGAATCTAGATGACATGCCATACCTATGGAGTTGAGAGATTCTACTTCCGTGCTGAAGAAAGATTGTGACAAAACCTTGTCATTTGAATTCACGAGCTCTTCAACATCGATTTGATCCTTCTTTCTTGCTGATGGTTTTTGCATGACAAATTTTCTCTTAATAAGGACAACACCATAGAAGGATTTTAGAAATCCTACTTCCCTTGCCAAGTCTTTTGTAACTTCTCTGATTGGGTTTTCTTTAAACAGTGGTATAAAGAGAAAGATATCTCTAATATATTAACTTCTTGATGAAACCCAACCTTTCAAAACTTCTAGATATTTTTGAAATACCTCATGGTATTCATCTTCAATAGAGTCACCAACCTCCATCCTTTGGGAGACACCTTCAAATTTCTAAGAAAAGAAAGCATTGGGACTTTGATTCCTTTCCCCAGCAGAGTCGCCAAAAATATGTTAGTGAACAGATTTGTCTTTTACAAAAACAATCTTAAAATGATTCCCAAATGCCCAGACCAAGAAGAAAAATATCTATGACTAATAGTTGGATCGCTTTGCAATTGAAACACATAAGCATCCTTTGAATTGTCTTGGGTACAGCTCCCTGTGTGAGATCTTCAATGAATCTGATTAACTACAAACATGAATGATTTTAACCGGAAAGCATACAAGGCACACAAACATCTACCCATAAATACAGAATAGATGCAAAAGAAAAGAACAATGGATAAGTGACACAAAGTCCACTTATGAAGACCCCACATAATAGAGAAAATGCAAGAAGGAAGGCATACCATTCTCTTCCAAATACACGAATGACCAAGGCTCAAAGACCAAATAACAAATATGTATTGTAATTAAATAAGACAGAATTAAATTAAGAGACAATTGAATCAATTCAAAGACTGATTTCAATCAAAAGAAAAATATTTAGACTTAAAGATCTGATATATATTTATCTTTCTTCTCTAAACATGCAAAAAGATGACATAGATCTTCTTACTCCTACACTCACAAATTACAATTTGAAAATGAAATATCATTCCTTTCTCCCTACAATTACAAACTAAAACCAGAAAATAAAACCCCTCTGCCCGCAACCCAAAGTATCCAACCAAAGGTCAAATCCCCCTATTCTTCCAAAGTTTTTTTACAATAAATAATCTTTCCTAGCCTTTTTTTAGTTGCTGTAACTAATTCTTGAAAAGATTATTAATTAATCTTTTATTTTTCTTTTCTCTTCCATATTCCTTTTTTTTATTTCTGTATATTAAGCCCAATATTTTTTTTATCTACATTATAGCTATAAGGATGATAATGAAGATATATAACATATAAAAATGCAAATGTAAATATCTTTTGACATCTGGCATATGAATACATCAGACATAAATAAAAAAATTCTTGATGCTAGGCGGATTTTTCATGGCAGTCAAATTGGGTCTCGGTGCGGGGGCCATAACTATTTATGTTACCATTGGATTTCCTTCATTTTCAGATATGTTGTTGTATTCCTAATTTCTCACAACTTGATTGGAGCGATTGAGGGAATTCTATCCAAGAAAAATGTTATGCATCTATGAGTGGAGGTATATAAAACTATCAAAATAATTCACTTGTTGTGTTAATGCTGCTAAACCATTGAACTTGTTGCACTACTTTGACCTTGGCTAAAGTGAATAAACCCTATTATACCTTGCCAATACATAATTAACCATATTGGATCTTGAAATTTGAATGGAACCAAACTTTTGAGAACCATGCTGAACCAAATTGAGCATAAAACTTTGCAATTTGCAGTTTTAGATTTTTCCATCAAACCTATGGAACCTCATGAGCTACACCTTTTAAATGAAAGTTTGGATTGAATCTTTGAACCTATTTGAACTACTTTGAACTAAGGTTCAAAGTGATTCAAAGTGGTTCATGAGTGATGAGGGACTACAAACACTTGGCCAAAGGGAGCCAACTAGACCAAAACAAGTTTGAAATGTCGAGACGGTTAACTCAAGGGCAAAGCTGACTTTGAGAGACCTTTTGATGCAAAATTTGAAAAAGGAGGAAACCAAACAATGATAAAATATATCAAAGGGTCAAGGACACTATTAACATGGCAACTCAAATAGACCCTAACACTACCCTACCCTTATCATCCCACTTACTAAACCTACCCTCCCACCTAATTATTCACTAATCCCACTTTAAAAGGGGATTCCTAACCCATTTGTGCTAATGATTTTCTTGCACATGTGTGAGAAACCCATCCCAAGGAAGCCACCCAACTTTCTTAAATGCAACCACCTTCTTGTCCCCTACACATTTCCATAAAGTTTCTCACACGTGTGAGAAACCTTGAGCCTCACAAATCCTTAAAAGACCTTTAGCCTATGTGTCCCTTACATGGCTCCTATGTGGATGCCACATAGGTGCCACCTCATCCAAGCCCTTCCCTTCCCTCCAAAAATCTATAAATAGGAGGCCTCACTCCTTGAAAATAATCTTTCATTTTGTGCATTGTTATCATGTTAGTTTTTTTCTATGATTTTATTAAGCATTTTAGTATTTTGTTGCAACCTTAGTTCATTTGAATCTATAAATTGCATGCTAGGAAAATGAAATTGAATCTTAGTTTTATTTGATCTTGCATATCATTCTATCTTAGTTTTGCATTTTCATCTTCGCCATTTTGTGAAGGGTTGAGACAAGTTCCTCATACTTGTTCTTGAGCTCTTCATGACATTAATAGTTTTCATTGTAGGATTCACTCCATATAAAGAAAGCATTCAAAGTGGGATTAGATTATTGTGTTGGGAGGGCACATCCACATTAATCTCAAAGAGAAAATCAATAAGTCTTGGGTGCACTTGTTTGGCTCATCGTAGGTTATGTTGGAAGCTATGTGTAGTTGCAAGTTTATGAACATGTTAGATTAGAATGAAATGATTTATTTTCCTAAAATTTGCATGATTGAGCTTGTAATCTAATCACATAAGGTATAGAGACTACAAAAGATCTATAATCTTCAGGTTCTTGCTTGCACTACACTTCATTCTTTTATGCATATTCATCAACTCTAACATTTGCACTTTCCACAATTTTCTTAGTGTTAGAATTCAAATACTTATAAGATTTTCTCTTAGTGGAATAACCGAGGAATATGCCTTCATCACTTTTTGCATCAAGTTTTTCATTCATATTGTCTTTTAGTATATAACATTTTCTTCCAAAGACTTTAAAGTACTTCAGATTAGGTACATTTCTATACCATAACTCAAAAGGTGTAGCATTTGTACCTTTCTTGATTTGTACTCAGTTTAAGGTATAAATAAATGTACTTAAAGATTCTCCTTAGTAATTTTGTGTAGCATTATTCTCTATCATCAATGTTCTAGCACAATCCATAATTGATCTATTTCTTCTCTCTTCTATACCATTCTATGGAGGTGTCCTTGGTGCAAACATTTGTCTCTTTATTCTACTATAATTGTAGAATATGTTGAACTCATTTGATATAAACTCTCTGCCTCTGTCAGATCTCAAAAATTTCAAGCTTTTACCTTTTTCTTTCTCAAATTTAGCCAGATACCACTTAAACAACTGAAAGACGTCAGATTTTGCTTTTAAAAACATCACAGTCATCATTCTAGAATAGTCATCAACAAACAAAATGAAATACTTATCACCATAGTAGCTTTGCACACCCATAGGTCCACAAAGTTCAGTATGAACCAATTCCAAAATATTATCATAAGTATATGTCTTGCTCTTAAAACTAGACTTTATCATTTTTCCCAATTGACATTGTTTACACATCACATTATCAGGTTTCTTCAATCCTAGCAAACCTCTAACTTTATTCATCTTACTAATATTTACCAAATTGTCAAAGTTCACATGACACAACCTCATATGCCATAATCGTACATTATCAAATTATGCAAACAAACATGTTTCTTCAGATAGGTCTAGATAGAAAAAATTACCTCTTGTATGTTCTCCACTTCCAATTAGTTCACTAGTGGCATCAAATATTTTAGCCTTTCTATGATGAAACTCAACTTGGTAACTAGTACTGTTCAATTGTGAAACACTCAACAAATTATAGTTAAGACCTTCAACCCAATAAGCATTATCACATCTGATCTTATTAGTTAATCTTATTGATCCTTTTCCTTTCACAACATGTGGTGCATCATTACCAAACTTAACACTTCTATCTTTGTAATGATTTAGAGTTTCAAACTTACTTTTATGACTAGTCATGTGATGTGAGCAACCACTATCAATAATCCATTTATCACCTTTACTCACATATGAAATATGTGCATTTTTATCATCTTCATCAGAATCATCTTTCATAGAAACATAAACAACTTCTATATCGCATTCATCAGATTCACTAGTTACACTTTCAATTTCCTCTTCAATAATATAACAAGATTTCTTACCTTTGTCTTTGTAGTCTCTATACCTTTTGTGATCGTTGTCATTTCTTTTTTCTTTATACGTGCTTTCCCTTCTTTCATCCTTGTCAGTCCTATCAAGGCATCTTGCTGCAACATGGCCAACTTTGTTACATGAAAATTAGTTTATAGGAATTTTACCTTAGAATTTTTCTTTTCCTCTTGGTAGCTGTCTAGCCATAAGTGCCTCAAGATCATCTAGATCATCATCAGAAGTATCACTATCATTTTCGTTGTTACTGTGAGTGTTCACACATATTTCTTTTCCCTTCTTAGACTTATGAAGAACCATTTGAGATTTGAATGCTGATTCAATGTTGTGAATAGTGAAATTATCAAAATTAGATAGCTCAAAAGCAGTAAGATTGCCAACAAGACTTTCCAAAGTTAGGACATTACTAGGATTACATCTTGATTCTTGTATTGTAGAAATTGTAATAGTATAGATAGGAAGCAGGGTTATCAATACTTTACTAATAACAGTTTCATCATCAATGTTTCCATTAGCTCCTCTAATAGAATTTACTACCTCCTTAATTCTGCCACAATATTGAGCAACATTTTCACCTTCTTGCATTTTTATTTCATCAAACTTACCTCTCAAAATTTTAGATTTGGCTCTTAGTACATTTGTGTCCCCACCATAGATAGCTTCTAGAGTGTCCCACATTTTATTTTCATTAGTACAGTCTTTGATGTCTTCAAATACAGGATAGCTTAGGGCAGATGCAATCTCCAACATTGTCTGATTGTGTTCTTGTTTTTCTTTCATCTCCTCGACACTCAAATGTGTAACAAGTGTTACACAATCATTTTCCACATAGTATTTTGTTGAATCACCAATACCAACCAGGTCCAATTTCATCAAACTTTTCCATGCAAGGAAGTTCTCCTTGTTTAGCTTTGGTACCTCCTTTTTGTACATCTTGATCATTAGCTTCAAGTACCTTTAAAATTTTTCTCTACAATCACCAACATCTTTGATACCAATTGTTAGAATGATTTTAGAATAATTAAGAGGGGGGGTGAATCATTTATCCTTAGGTCTAGATGTACCAATTGAACTTTAAAGCTCTTCAAAAAATTTAGATCTAATCAACAATTCACTCAGTCTCTATAGTATATATCAATAACATAAAACTTGTAATCCACTGTCCAAAAGTAATTAACTTGCAGAATATAAAACTTTCAACAACATTCACATCAAATAACATTCACACAAGTATAACACAAGGATTTAACGAGGAAACCCAATTTGAGAAAAACCACCAGTAACATGCTACTAATTTTCACTCTTCTGAAGTGAGCTCTGTGAGAAGCCAACCCTATTAAAGGTTTACAATACACACTGCTAGGTGTGACCTTGTTAAAAGATTTAATCACTTTATTAAAAGTGGTTTGGTTAGAGGGCTTAAGAACATTCCATTTGTCACTTTGATTAAAGGGTTTACAAAAATGACTGTTAGGTCAACCTTGATTAAAGGATTTTGACTGATACAATGGTTAGAAAGTGTAATTACCTAAAATTGGACAATATCAATCAAGTGAATAAACAAGGAAAAAATCAAAGCAATTAAATCAAATCAAGCATTTATCAAATCACAATTGCAATCAAGCCATAATTCAATTTAATTAAAAATAAAAAATTCATAAATTCAATTTAAATCAAATAAAGCATGATAAATCAATCAATTGTGTAATTAATCTAATTTAATTACATAGTTCATTTAAATCACATCAACCCATTCAAGGGGTACACATGGATAAAGATAATAATTAAATTTAATTAATTAAATCCTATTTTCCCTCAACCACCAAATGGGAGGAAAATTCATCAACCAATAGGATTTAAGGATTGAGCTCACATGGATCAAGCCTAAATCGAATCTCAATTAGTCACTTGGAGAATGCATCTTGTCCACTCATTTTGTCCTTTGGTCCCAAGCTTTGAGGACAAAATATTGAAATGGTCTCCAAAGGTGGAACCATGGGCTTAACCCCCACCTAATCATGATCAAATCAACTACACCCCCTAACCTTGCCAAAATCTATAAAAGAAAGGCATAATTGAAACATTAATCATCCACAAATATGAGAATAGCATCAAACCTCTTGCAATTTATAGCTAGAAAGACAAATTCAGGACTAATTAAGGCTAATTTCATTTGGAATTGAACTTCTTAGTTTCTTTATCATTCATTCTTGTTTTAGGATTGTCACTAATGGAAGCTTGCTGAGAGCTTTGCATTAGCATCCTTAAATAGAGATCCATGGAATGCTTAATTGTCATTTATTTGTTGAAATATCTTACTCTTTGTGGTAATTTAGTTGATTTATTCATTTATTTGCAATACTAACCCTATGAAGGTACTAATCCAAGTACACAAA
Organism: Chamaecyparis obtusa; assembly: GCA_027943335.1. NCBI lineage: Eukaryota > Viridiplantae > Streptophyta > Pinopsida > Cupressales > Cupressaceae > Chamaecyparis > Chamaecyparis obtusa. Next base: position 270,383 of record BSBK01004198.1, on the reverse strand, counting down.
ATGGTGCCCACCATGGGGCATTAGGCCTCGCTAATTTCTAAATTCGAAGAAGTTGAAAATTTCTTGCAAATCTTTTTTTACTCTTTGTTTGACAGGTTTTTCAGTGGATTTGACAGATTCTCCAACGCATATGAAAAATTCTCCAGCGCTTTTAAAGCCTAAAACATCACTTCTACGACAAAGTTCTGCACCTTTACATGGAGTTTCAGCGCATTTAAATCCTTCTATTTTCTATCTCCTTTCTTTCAATGTGTATACCCTGACTCTCCAGCACATTTAATACTTTCTTTTAACACATTTTCTCAGTTTATTAGCACTTTCAATTTTTGTTCCTGCACATTTAATAATTTTCTGAAGCATATTTTATTTGTTTAACAACTCTTTCAATCATTTTAATAGTTCATTCAATAGATTTTGTTGCGCATTCAATTAAATTGAAAATTGACAGAATCTAACTTGTAGAAAATAATTTCTCTGTGTCTGCAGGATGACTGGTCATAAAAAATTAAAAAAATCAAGACCAAATTTTATAGTGAGGGGAAGGCTTTGACTAAAAAGATCAAAGAGGAGAACATTGCACAAATCAAGCTGGTTTTGGAGGATTCTCAATAGGAAAATGAGGTATATGAACAATACTTAAAATTTGTAGAAGCTTATAAATCAAAGTTCATCTCATTAAATTGGATTTACTTGCCTTAATCATTTTTTGTCAAAATTTGATAAATAAGGCTTAGATTCAAATTTATTCTTGATTTTCTTCACTTTGGTTGGTTGTGTTGACTAATTTGTTGGAGGAGAAGCGAATGAGAAGGAACGATCACCACTAGGTGAGCATAAATAATGAAAATTTCCTAAAAAATGCCCCTAGCCTTAGCTAGCTTCAAAACAAGGTAAGCCTAAAACTTGGTCAATTTTTGCTTAAATTGTGGCCTTGTCAATTTCAAAATGTAGTAATTAAATCAGCCTATTATTGTCTAAGGGATTTGATATTAGGCCTATGATCTTCACTTTCTAAGTGAATCAAAATGCCAAAAATATCAAATTCCTTGATTAAAAGAAAGGCTAAGTAAATCAAACACTAAATTTGAAGAACCCCTTGTTTGTGGAAGAGAGTAGAAATACTCAATTCCCATTAGTTAGTGGGTTTGGTAATTGAACCTTGTTAAAAGTGTTTGGGAATTGAGAAATAGATAGGGATATGCTCTTCACCTTTTGGTGAATTGAATTCCCAAAACCTATCTTTTCATTCCACTTTATTGCTTTCAATATGTGTGTGAGTGTGAATTTTGTACCTAGCTGTAGACACAACACTTCAGTAAAACATTAGAGGTTAGCCAAAAACCAAAATCATGCAATGAAATGGAAACTAAACTAACCAGGTGATTTACTTCCTTCTAGTAGGTGCGAGTATGATACTCTTAGATCAGACCGAGACCAGTGACAATGCAACACCTAAACGAAGGATTTGAATGCAAAGAATGAAAACTATACGAATGCAGATTTAATCTATATTTTTGTATTTTCTATGCAATAGGATGAAAAAATGTATGAAATTAATCTAGAATGAATGAAATTGGAATGCAGATTTAATCTAAGAAATGCTATGAATGAGTATGAAACTGTGAATAAGAAACTATGTAAAAGCTAAATGATCAACTATGAAAAGATCTCACAAATTGCCTATTGCAAATGCTCAATCCTTGAATTGCCAATTCGCTAGAGTAATTGTGCAAATTTGAGTGTTCTAATTATGAAGAGTTGAGCCTTGGTTTTATAGAAATATAGGGCTTTGAGGATGCAAGAGAAAAGCCATAAATCACTCTTGATAAACTCGGGTTGATTTTTGAGTTATCAAGAAATAAAAAATAATTAACTCACAAAATCATGCAAAAGCATGCAAGGACAGCTTTTTAACTCAAATCGGAAGTTTAGATCAGCTTTGAACTCAAAACAGAGTGTCGAGTTTCCAAAAGTTAACAACTTGCATTGATTTCCTGATTTTGAGTTTAACTGCTCTTTGAATGTGCACAATTAATTAAATAAATAAAGTGATTTATTCTCAACTTAACTAATTTTTGTATTAAAACAATTGATTTATGGGTTAATCAATTATTAAATCAAACTTTATTCGAAAATGATATTATTAAAAATTGACAACTGACATGAATTAATTAAATAAGAATTTAATCAATTAGTCATAAGATTTTAGCTTTATTGTCAAAATAAAATAATATAATTTATGAATAATTCAATTAAATAATTAAGTGGCAATATTAAATCTGATTAATTAAATATTTAGAATATTCAATTAATCAAACTTTAGGATAAATAGGATTTATCACCAAATAATTATTAAATTAAGAATAATTATGATAAATTAGGAATATTCCCCGATGCAGAATTTAGGATAATCAATTAAGATTCAATAATGTGCAAATGTGCCTTAGGTTAGGACTTCAATGTTGATTTCATTCGAATTGAAGATGTAGGAGGATAATGAACCTATAGCCCATTTTTGGGGTATTATATTTTGCCCCTCTTTGAATCACTGTGCAAAGTGTAGTGGTTCAAAGAATAGTCTGTGTTTGATAAAGATGTATGAAACTGATTCAAAGATTAAAGATTAACCAATTCCGAGACAGAAACTGATTGAAAGATTGGAAAAAGAGATACCAACCCAGGCCCAAAATGACCAGGAATCAAGATGATGCTAGCTATATCAACAATGAATTGGGGATTACAAAAAAGTGTCAAAACGCCTGATCCTAAACCTTATGATTGTGAATAAGTGAGTGAGCGATTCCAGACCTCAATGTCCTTGTATGAATCATATTGGTATCACATCCTGAACCCATCAGTTAAGAAGAACCAAGGAAATAACACCAATGATCTGATGGTTATGAAAGAAGATACAGTTTACAAGATAGATTAGGATACCAGATTGCAATAGATTTGCCCCAAGCGATGATAGATTTTCCCCAAGCAATGATAGATTTTCCCCAGGCAATGATAGATTTGCCCCAAGTGATGAGGACTTTAGATGAATCAGCAACTAGATGTGGTTGTTGTCTTGATTACTAAGGAAAGATTTGATTACAGAGTTTGAATGATGTGTAATACAATGCCCCCTTCGGGATTAAAATTGAAATCTGATAAGAAAATTCAGTGTTGTAGTTTAGAAGCATGTTAATTGATTTGAAAATTGGTTATACACGTTTGAGAATGTGGTCTACATCGTTTAGAGGTCTTGGAGACCAAGTTTGACTAGGTTAAACCATTCGTTGACCATAGTTGACCAAGTTGAAATTTTGATAGTTTGATGTAAGATAATCAGTTAAGTTGAATTCTAGATTTCTGCGATGACTGAAGGTTGATTATGCAAGCAGTCAGACATCCTGGGTCCAAAAATTTTAAATTATGATTTTGACATAATAAATGTTCTCAGATTTTGATTTTGATCTTGAAAATGGGTTCAGAATGTCGAAATTAGCCAGGGGTGCAATTTTTCGTAAAAAATGGAGCACTTTTGAAAATTAGGTCAAAAGCTATATAAAGGCCAAAAGGGTCATTTTCAATTCATTTTCACCTTTGACTTTTGAAAACCTTGTGGAGCCCTCTGAGCGAGAAAATGGTAGAAATGAAGGTACCTGTGTCTTCTCACCATTTTGAGCACAGTCGGAGGCATCATAGACCTTGACAATATGGACATCTGGTAGGTGGACCTTTGTGCTTCTCTAAAAAGTCAATTTTTCTTTATTTATAGCATTTTTATCATTTGTTTCGTACTTTTTCAAATTTTAATTTTTGCATGCACAGAAACTCGTATGACTGTCCGTCTGGGCTTGTACGACTTTTCAACTCTAGTTAGATTGTCATATCATTAACCCCCAAGTCTTGTAGGAGAGGGACCCAAGTGTCGTATGACTTTTCGGCAGGTCCCTCCTAACTCGTACAAGGAGATATACAGTGTTGTATCATCATGATTTTTTGTATGGTAACCAGTGAAAAATCATACGAATTTTTATGCCAGTTTGCTTTGTCATTTGAAAAATAGTGAGCCCAAAACTCATTTCTAGGAAAAATTTTGAATTTCTTGAACTTTGAGCTTGATTATTGAGTCTTTGATCTACCTTCTGAAATAGAAAACTGTTCCATTCCTGTATGTGTAGCCTATTTTCAACCAAAATACTGATAGGGTTCCCTATTTCTGTGTTGTGTAGGTCATATATCTTGATGTTCACGTACGCGTCTCTCATCCAGCTACTCAGAGACTCTGTGTTTCCTTGCCTGATCTGATGAGAGTACATCTTGCTTCATGTGGATTTGAGTATCTAATCCATTTACCTGAGATTAGGGTAAACCATGGACTCTTGACTGCACTGATAGAGAGGTTCCATTTAGAGATGAAAACATTTCATCTACCCACTGGAGAGCTCACTGTGACTCCAGAGGATGTTTACAGGATTCTTCATATTCCATTCCATAGAATTCAGCGTCCAGCTTATGTGAGTTTGGGGAACTTTGGATTATTAGCCTTTAGACGTCTCTTCGGAGATGACACTCAGTTGACTAGTTCTATTTCATGGGAGACCCTGGTACAACATTATGGACAATCTCACATACTAGAGTGTATTATTGCCGAGATGATCGATGGTATCATCATGTCTGACCGTCAGTAGAACGGTCTTCTGATGGGCTGGGCCCCAATGGTTGCATGTCTAATGGTGACTCCTTTTGAGCTAGCCTGGGGTCAGTGTCTTTTGGCCCACATGTTCTCTAAGATGCATGAGGTAGTGTATCAGGAGAGCAAGACATTTGCTACTGGAGCTCTAGTTTTATAGATCTGGGCATGGGAGTATATCTCAGTTTTGAGACCAGTGTGTTAGTCACAGAGGTAGCCGCAGGAGTCTGTGATATATATTTATGTTGGATATTTCATACAGGGGCACATAGGCCATGTAGAGTACTAGAGATGGTGTCTTGATGACATGACATTTGTACGATGGAGGCCCTATTTAAAGATTGAGCCTTGGCCTACTACACAAGAGCAGTTCAGTTTCTTCTTTCAGAGTCGGGTGCTGATAGGACGATTGTCCTCTGTACTGGAGAGATTTCTTATCACCAAGGTGTGGTGATAGTATAGATGAGTGTAGGATGCACCACAAGATTATGCCACTTATGGTTGGATAGCTCATGAGCTTAGACTTGGATGGACTCTGAGGCTTTCTTATGCCTTGTGTTCATAGGAGTACAGTGGTATTATTGGTAGAGACTGGGAGTATAGGCCACAGGTTGTTGATATAGGAGTTATAGATGGTTTTATTGCATGGCTTGATGATCATCCTATTTACAAATTTTTTGACCTGACAAAGCTGATACCTTCCATGGAGGAGGTGATGGATGTCATAGGTGCTTCGATGAGACAGGGTCCTAGACCCACACAGGTTCTGATTGTACACCCCACACCTATGAGACCAAGAGCGATGGCTCCTCCACAAAGACCATTAGGATAGATGTGACCCCCTCATCCCACTAGTTCCATAGTAGGTAGATCTACAGGTGCATAGAGACAGATAAGGGGAGAGGTTGGTACTTTAGGTAGTGTTGGTACTAGCGAGGAGGTACTTGCAGCTGAGTAGGTTGTAGGTGGTGATATTGATCCCTTACAGGAGGATACCAGTTTTGATCTGGGTGCAGAGGTTAGACGTTGTAAGGTGCAGAGAGCAGAGACCACAGAGCAGCCTGTTGAGGATACTAACATGCCGGTGGTAGATGCTGATACCAGTGTCCCATTGTCTACATAGGAGATTGTGAGGAGGCTCAGATTATAGTTCTAGAACTTGAAGGTGTGTAGTTCTCACTGGGAGGAGAGATATCTAGAGGTAGATAGATAGCGCACTAAGCTTCGTGGTGAGGTTCAGAGATTATAGGCAGAGGTTATTCATCAAACCTCTAGATCTACTTACTATGTTTTTGCATACTACACTACGGTACCACTTGCTCAGAGAGTTCCTTCGTACTCTCAGTACATGATAGAATCAGAGGGAGCAAGAGCACCTAGAGATGAGGTAGTACCCGATGCAACACCACCACCTCCACCAGATAGAGAGGATCAGGCCGATAGCTAATTTGTCATGATATTCTAATATTTTTGTTGCTCTTTTGATATTGATACTATTCTGATAGCTCACATGAGCTCATTCTTTTGTACATTGTGCCAATAGTGCACCCTTGACTATTCCAAGTTTTATGATATATATATGATATCAAGACTTTTGGTTGTGACTTCATTTGTACTTTCCATGTTTTTGATGTATGATGATATCATGTGATGTAAATGCTATGAGTAGAGTAGAAGGAATGTATGGATTCATGCAATGCACTGATTTTATTTCATATGTATGATTGTTATGCAAATGTACTTGATTATGGAAAGTCTATGTATGGAAATGTATGTAATGCAATAGATGGAATGAATGACTATGAATATGTAATGAAAATGCAATGATACACATGATATGTTTTGCAGGTATTGATGAAGACAAGTACTTAGTCCTATGTCAAAAAGGATGTTTAACCTAGGATTGTGAATACTTGTGTTTATGTGAGAAAACCTTCGTATGAGATTCAGCTCTTCATGTGTAGTTAAAGTATAGTTTTGAGAAATATTGTTGAAGATTGTCAAGCAATTTGTGAGATCATGCAATCATGCAAAGTGCAAAATGACATGTGAAATGAAATGCAACCTAAGACCTAGGACCTAGTCATTGATCATGTGTCGGTCATTTGTCATCATTGAGGTTTTTTTTAGGTAATCAGATAAATCAATACAACGTTCACTAGATTATAAAACCATAGACATATGAATACTAATTTGTGTGCTTAGGAATCAATACAATGCACACTGGCCAAATAACCATGAACATATGAATATTGATTTTGTTTTCGGAATGTCAGATTAGATACAAGCATCAAGGCACAAATGCTAGGATGACCTGAATATCATGTCGATTTTGATATAGAAATTTGTATAAGCATCAAAACATAAACATCATGATGACTAGAATATGCCTTGTGTGCAAACACATCAAACAATCAAGAGATCATTCTAAATCTAGTGTGAATTACCCGTAGTGACCCTTTATCGTTCACCTCCTTAGGTAAGATCGCATTTCATAGTAGGAGAAAGAACTCACTCAAAAAGACAATAGTTAGATCAAACTTCCTTGAATTTTTCAGGTATCAATGGTCAAGGTATGCATGGCCATCCAATTCGAGATAGAGGCTCTTACAGTTGGACACCATTTCAATCTAGAATTTCCAAAGTTGTTAGATTGTCACATATAAGCAGAAAACAAAGAAAAGAGTATGCCCCCAGTCATCACTCTCTAAATCCTATAAAGGACATCATCAAAGAGCTCGAAGGGACACAATATGCAAAAATCTCAATGTGAATCAGTAAGCACACAAGGAGATAAAAGCATGTAAAAGCATAGATTGTTTTTAGTTTGTGTTTGATTGCATTGTTGTAGATGCAAAATCCTTTTTGGAGATGAGACTGACTGACTGACTCAAATGAAGCTTTAAAGGATTCTGACTAGATATGATGCGTCTAAATATATTGGAGGCCATAGGATATGACTTTGATTGCCCCCAAGTGTTAAGCATTGATAGGATACTGACGCATGAGCCAATTGGTGTACAAACTAACTTATTGAAAACAAGAATGCAGAAACAAACTAGGAGGTATGTACAAACTAAAGCAAGACTGAAAGCTAGGAAAGACCAAGATTGTGCTGATAGATGGAGCATTTGAACAAGTGGTGCCCGTTTGCTAGGTTTTCACCATCTTGGCAGAGATTCTATTTTTGCTACCAAGGTGACTGTTTCCAGGTTTTCACAAGGCACTTTTCTTTTTCTCATTTTTTTATATTTTTCATTTTTTCAATTTTTTTTTGAATCATCAAGGCACCTATTGCTAGGTTTTCACCAAGATGTTCATTTTTTCTAGGAGTTTTTCTAATTTTTAAGATTTTTTCAGGACATTTACCATACACTGAATGCCTTAGGTGCAAAATTTCTTCAGATGGAGAATGTTGATTGGTTCTCGGAGCTGTTCTCCTTTAGTCGTTGAGAGTTGATAGGCACTAGAACTAAAAGTAGTAGTGATTACAAAGGGACCGAGCTAGTTGGGTTCAAACTTCCCCTTGCACTCTCTATGTGATTGATTTTAGGATTCTCTCTCAAGACTAGATCACCAACCTAAAATTCTCTGTGTCTAACTTTCTTATTGTAGCCTCTAGAAATTCTTTTCTGATATACTCTGAGATGATCATACGCTGCTTATTTCCACTCATCTAGTAGTTCAAGTTCTTGCAACCTAGACACTCTATAGTCATCATCAATTACTAGACCATGCATTCTGATTCTTAGTGATGGGATTTCAACATCAATAGGCAGTACCGCTTCAGACCCATAAACTAAAGTGAAAGGTGTAGCTCCAGTAGGCATTCCGATACTTGTTCTATAGGCCCAGAGAGCTGGATTGATCATGAGATGCCAGTCTCTTCCTATTTTATTAATTGTACTATGCAAAATTTTCAATATATTCTTGTTTGAAGCCTCTGCTTGTCTATTCCCTTGAGGATAGTAGATAGATGACCAATGTTGTGTAATCTTGAATTTGGCACATAAATCATCCAAGTCTTTGTTCTTGAATTGTCCACCATTATCTATGACTATAGAATGTGGAATACCATACCGGCATATGAAGTAGTTCAAGATGAACATAGATATTTTTTTTCCAATTGCTTGTGTTAAAGAGACTGCTTCTACCCATTTTGTAAAATAATCTGTAGCTGTGATTATGTGGGTATGTCCATTAGAAGAATGAGGATGTATGGTTCATATAAGATCAAATGCCCATTGATGAAAAGGCCATTGAGTAGTGAAGGGAATTAGATCTCTGCCTGGAGCATGAATTAAGTTTCCATGCACTCGGCACTTTTGACAATTCTTAGCAAACTTGATAGACTCTTTCTCCATTTTAGGCCAATAGTACCCAGCCCTAATAAATTTTTGAGCTAGTGTTAAACCATTCGAGTGTGACCCACAAATACCATCATGGACTTCCTCTAATGCACATTAAGACTCTTCTCATTCTAAACATCTAAGTAGCATACCACCTAGACCTCGTTTGTATAGATCATGACCAATGATGACATATCGGGAGGCATTTCGGATAAGGTATCTCTTTTCATGGTGATTAAAGGTATCAGGAATGATTTGGTCTTTGAGATAGGAGATTAGGTTTTGATATATTGATGAATCATGACCCAAAACAATGCAGATCATACAGGTATCAGGGGAATCATATGCAGGATAAGATAGTTCTTCCACTAGGAACTCATAGCGTAGCTCATGTTTAGGCTACTGCAATAAAGTAGATAGTGTCGCCATTGCATCGGCAGCCTTATTCTTTGTTCTAGGTATTTTCTCAAATGTGATAGATATGAAATATTTCTTTAGATCATCTACCATTCTCTTGTATGGAACAAGCTTTTCATCTTTAGTTTGGTACACATCATTGACTTGATGGATTACAAGTTGTGAGTCTCCATGAATGTGTAATTCTGTTACTCTCCACTCAATTGCTATTTTCATACCATTCAAAAGGGCTTCATATTCAGCAATATTGTTTGTACAAGGAAATTTAATTATGAGCACCTTAGGAATGGAGTATCCTTGAGGAGTGATAAACAAGATACCTGCTCTAGATCCATTATGTATATAGGAGCCATCAAAGAATAGTTGCCATTCTCTAGAAGAAAGATTCATGATAGAGGAATCTGGAAACTCCATTTGCATTGGTGTGTCATCAAACAAAGGTGGATCTACTAATTCATCAGCAATAATTTGGCCTTTAATATCTTTTCTTTCAACATATTCAATGTCAAATTCACTTAAGAGCATGACCCATTTGGCTAATCTACCTGTGAGGGTAGCTTTTCTTAATAGGTACTTTAGTGGATCAATCTTAGCTACTAAATGTGTAGTATGAGCCAATATATAATGTCTCAATTTCTGTGATGCAAAGATCATAGCTACACAAGCCTTTTCAATCATAGAATAGTTCTTTTCATATGCTACCAATGTTCTACTGATATAGTATATAGCTCTTTCCTTTTTATTCTCATCATGTTGTGCAAGCAATGCCCCCAGTGATGTATCTATTATGGAGACATATAAGATCAATGGCTTCCCTTGAATAGGAGGCATCAAGATAGGAGGATTTGATAGATACTTCTTGATATGATCAAAATTCTTTTTCACATTCCTCGCTCCATGCAAATGTCACACCTTTATGTAATGTCTTTGTAAAAGGTTGTGATATGTCAGCTAGTTGAGATCTGAAGCATCTGATAGACCGAACTCTCCATTGTTATGTTCTCATTTGGCTGATGTTTTTGGGAGGTTGCATCTCCATGATAGCTTTAACTTTAGCTGGATCTGCTTCAATTCTTTTCTTTGAAACTATGTATCCTAAGAGCTTTCCAAAAGTGACACCAAAATCACACTTCTTAGGATTTACTCTAAGACTAAATTTTTCCATTCTATCTAGTATCTTGCTCAAGTCATTTAGATGTTCAGCTCTAATCATAGATTTTGCTAAAGTATCATCAACATAATCTTCCATAGTCCTATGCATCATGTCATGAAAAATAGAAGTCATAGCTCTCTAATATGTAGCACCATCATTCTTAAGCCCAAAGGGCATGACATTCTAATAGAAGGTACCCCATGGACATGTGAAAGCAGTTTTCTCTTGATCCTCTAGAGCAATTTTGATTTGATTATATCCAGAAAAACCATCCATCAAAGAATACATCTCAAAGCCCACAGTCATGTCCACTATCATATCAATGTTAGGTAATGGAAAATCATCCTTAGGGCATGCTTTGTTCACATCTCTGAAATCTGTGCACACTCTTATTGATTTGTCTAGTTTAGAAATAGGTACAATATTAGAGATCCATTCTACATAATCAATAACTCAGATAAATCTGACTTTCAGGAGCTTCTCTAATTCAGCTTTTACCAAGAGTGCAACATGTGGATGCATCTTTCTCAATTTTTGCTTAACAGGTTTAACATTTGGAGCTATCGATAAATGGTGCATTATAAGATCAGGATCCAACCTTGGCATATCTGAGTATTTCCATGCAAAGTTGATCTTCTTTTCTGTTAAGAATATTGTAAATTTTTTCTTTTTTTCTTCTAATAAGGATTGTGCTACATGGATCAACTGTGGTTCTTCTATTGTTCCCAAATTGATGGATTAAGTGGGATCAATTAGAAATGGAGATCTATCCTATAAATGACTTGGAAGGACATCAAATATCTCATCCTTAGGCACCTTAGAGAGGTTTTCACCTTCAGATACGTCATTTATTTTTATTTTTGTAGGTTTTGAGACTGCCACAAAGTGGTTTTCACCCTTAGAACTCCTTTTCTTTTTATTCTTATTCTTATTTTTCTGACTAAGATACTTGATGTCCAACTCCATCATGCTAATGCTCATTTCACTGATGGAAGTCCTCATAGGCTCAACTGCATTGAGGTAGCAAGCAAGGGCATAGTCATTGGGAAAGGTATAAATACCTTGGTTCAAGTTGGTGGACGTTATGTCAGGAAGGTCAGGGCGTTGGATAGTTAAAGTGGTGAAAAATTGGAAAAGGGCATTCACGGATATGGATATGTCATCATTGGTCCTAACCCAACGCTCAAGTTTAAAGGTGATATTACAACTTAAGACATTCAATTCATGAATAGGCTCAATGTCATTGTGGAAATCCACTTTAGCCATCGGTGGATCAGACTTGATAAGTTCATCATTTGGCCCTAGACTTACGTTGGGTTTAGGTGCATATTGGTGAATAACATCAACATGCTTTTATGTAATAAGTTCATCTAGTTCTGGAATGACTCCCCATTCATAGTCATTTGATTCATCTTCTAGTTCTTCATCTAGACCTCTAGGAAATCTAAGAGCATGATTAAAGTCAGGATGAATACCCCAAAAAGGGTTTCCCTCAGATTCTGATTTGAATTCATACTTGTGGGAATCTATCTCAGAATAGCTACCACCTTCCTCTTTGTCTGTTTGATTTCCTTCAAGATTAGTTGATTCTTGTGTTGCAACTATCTCTTGCTCTATAGTAGGTTCTTGTGTTTCTACTACATTAATTCTTTTTACTGGATCATCTTCAGCTTCAAGGAGGTCTTTTATTTCTTTAGGAAAAAGATCATAAGGAATGAGCTCATTAGTGGTGTCTAAATCATCACTATCAGATTGTTAAGTGGTTTCTCCCTTTAGTTGATTTGTTGTGGATGGCTCAATCTGTTCTAAGACATGTGGGAAGTTCTTGCTAAGATAGAAAGGATTCTTTGTGTATCCTAGACCTATTGTATTCTTGTTTTCTCAACCATGACGATCAAGAGGTGACAGAAGACCTTTACCTTCTAGTCCTAGAGGTCCTTTTCCTTTATATCCCATTTTTGTGATCAATTTTTCCCCAGGGCCATATGACTTAGAAGGGATATTCGGTATTTTAGCATCACATTTTTGAACCACTTGAGATTTAGGTTCATCTTTGTATAGCCATGCGAGCATAGCTTCATCTTCTTCAAACTCTTTTTTAGATACTTTTTCTACAACAAAATTTCCTTTATATGCCTCAAGAGGTTCTTTAGACTCTGTTTTAGAGTTTGCCCATAGGACTTAGGTGAGATAGGGAGAGATGTCAAAGATAAGACTGGCTCTATAATATATTCTCCCATACCATTTTCTTTCATCTTAACCTCTTTAGCAATGTCTTCCATCTTAGACGTGGATGCTACATCTGTTTTCTTAGTGGAAGATTCTCTATTATTGGAAACAAGTTTATCAGCACTCTCTTTCAAGGTATTGCAAGTTGTATATAGATCAGCTGGAATCATCACCTCAACTCCTTCATAAGAAAATTTCAAACACTGATGGAATGTACAGGGAATGGCTTTCATTTCATATATCCAGGGTCTTCCTAGAAGGATATTGTAAGCCAAAGGTAGATCAAGAACTTGACATATGGTATCTCTGATGAAAAGACCTACTCTAATAGGTAGGACACTAGTTCCCATAGAAGATCTTTCTTGCTCATCATATGTTTTGATAGTTATCTTCTTCCTAGGATCAATGGCCATTTCTGAAAATCCCAATTGTGTAATCAAGCTGAAAGAACAAATGTTTAGGCCAGTGCCTCCATCTATCAACACAAGTTTGAAATGATGGTTTTGGATCAAGACTTCAATATGCAAGGGCTGCTTATGCGGATGACTCAAGGAGTTATCATCTTCCTCTGAAAAGGAAATGTACTCTGGAGATGTAAGATGACCAACTATAGTCTGGAATCTATCTAAATCAAGATTATCAAGAACATTGGATCCTAGCAGAGCTTTGTCTAGAATGGTTCTATGAGCTAGAGATATCCAAAGCAACTCAAACATGGAGATTTTTTCATTTATATGCTGAAGTTGTTGGACAATACTGTATGATGTAGGCCTCGTGTCTTTAGGATTTGAAGATTTAGATGTAGCCTTCTGTTTAGAAGTAGATGAAAGATTGAAAGGTACCTTAGGGATTGGATGAATCTGGTATTTGTCCTTGCAGATGTGCCTGAGCTTGTGATCGAGTAACTGCATTTTTTGATTGATTATCTCTATCTCTTCTTACAATTGTGATGACATTGCAATGCTCAGATAGGCATGGTTCAACCATATTGATAATAGCATTGTTTCCAGAGTAGACAAAATTGACTTTAGCACCCATATTAGGCTGAGAAGAAGAATCTTCTTTACCATGTTGAGGAAATGGTTCTGTGAATGTTGTATGATCATTATTACTCTTATGATTTTCAATCACGATGTCACCATTATCAATTTTGTCTTGTATAATGTGCTTCAAGCAAACACAATTATTAGTCTTATGACCTTTATTGTGATGGAATTCACAGAAATCATTCTCTCTCCACCATTTTGGTTAAGGTTCCAGATCAAAGACTTTCATCTCAGGAAAGTAGATGATTTTGTTTTCCAATAGAGTTTTCATGGCAGATTCCAAAGATTCTCCTAGAGGAGTGAGTTTTTGATTAGGATCTATAGCCCAAGGTTTGTAATCAGATGACTTTTTGTTGGACTCTGTGGCTTTAGCTTCGGAAGCTTTGATGGCTCTGGTACCAATAGTAAGATTGAAAGTAGGTGCCTTAGATGGGGCATAGATATTATCAACAATGCCATCTGTGACAATGCCTTTATTCTTATTCTAGTTTTTGTTCTTGTCCTTAGAACTAGATCCAGATTCATACTTGTCTTTTTTAAGTGTGATGTCTCCTTTTTTTACAAGTACTTTCTCAATTTTGATTGCATTATCTACCATCTTGTCAAAAGATGTATGATTTTGCATTTCTAAAGGGTAGTTGATTTCTGGAACAAGATTGTTGATGAAGATTTCTAGTTTCTCAGTTTCTGGAATGGGTCTAGCATATAGAGAAAATTTCTTCCTCCACCTCTTGAGAAATGTTAGGAATGGTTATCCTGGATATTGTTTCAGATTGTAGATGTCAATCATGGTGACCAGATGTTGAATATTGTAGGAGTATTGTTGATAGAATAGATTGATTAACTCAAAAGTTTTGATAGTTGGAGGCATTCTAGCGAACCAATGAATGGCTCCTCCTCCCAGAGATCGAGGGAAAAGACACATTAAGTAGGTTGGTTTGTGTATAAACTCCATAGATTGAGTACAGAATTCTCTGATATGATCTTGAGGGTCAAAGTTTCCATCATACTTATCATATTTAGGCATCTCCACTCTTTTAAGGAATGGTGGCATGTACAAGTCTTTATCAAATGGAAAAGGGCATAGAACTTCCATGGAAAACTCTTTAGATTCCTTTTCCTTTTCAAGTTTGTTAAGTTTGACTTGCATGGCATGCATTTGTTTCATCATAGCCATGATAGGGGTTTCTTCCTCACGTGTAATGATATCTTCCACATTAAAGTTTGGAGGAAGTTTAGCTCCTTGGTGAGCCAACTCTAGAAAGTATGCTTCTCTATCTTCCTTTAAGAAATGTTTCATCATTCTTTTAAAGTCATCATCATTTTGATATTGAACAATTTGAGAAGGTGTAGGTTCTTGATCCACAACATGTTGAGAATGGTGTCCTTGAGACCCATGTTGTGTCCCTTCGCGAGACATGTTAGGAGTTTTAGGACTCCTTGGATTAGATTGAGGAGGGGTTTGTTGATTACCTTCATGAGTTGATGGAGGGGGACGTAACCAGTTTTCAATCAAAAATTGCCAAGACCATTGTCTTCGTAAAGACCAGAATTGTAGAGTTTCTCAAGAGTGGGACCCTTGTGAATAGTCAAAGGTGTAGTGCCAAGTGCTTCTCCAGATTTCTTGTGTGACGAAGCTCTAGTTTCCACCATTAACCTTGTGTGAAACAAAAGAATGAGATGAAGACAACTGAAGAATGAATTGATTCTAGAAGATTGAATGACGCAACCTTGTCAAGATTGAAGTGATTAAGGATTAGATCAGACGTAAATGAAGGATATTGTACCATAGTAGTGTGGGTAGACACCCAATAGATGGCGGGTGCAAGCTCACAACACTTAGCCGTTTAGTAACAAGACTAAATTTGAAGATGATTTTGACACAAGATGAAAAAGACTCAAATCGATAACCTAGAAGGCTAAATCAGACTCAAGAGACCACTTTAGGAAAATGAATGGATTCATTCTAGTTTCTGATCTGTTCCTGACATAGTGAATTGTTCAACAAATTTTGGAAATAGGCTGTAAAAACTAAGTTTCTGACAATTCTGACCACTTTCTAGCAATTTTTCTCAAATGACTTTCTGCAGGATCGTACGACAATGAGTATGATATGAAATGAAAATTGAAAAACTTGTACGACAATTGCAAAACTCACATGATAATTGATAGCAAATTTTTTACTTTTTTTTTTGATTGGTGGAAAAACTCATACGACACTATACAAGCTATCATACGACAATACAGGGGTTTTGAAATGACACTTGCCAAAACTCGTACGACTTTCTAACCTGATGGGATGACTTTTGACTCCAGAAAGGATTTTTACTTTAGATTTTGCAAATTTTTGACTTTCAATTTCAAATTGTTCACAAATTTCTTTGTCCAGGTTTGAAGATTATTCTAAGATCATTCATTTTCGGTAGCCAAATAGATAAAAAAATATGCAAAATAGCAAACAAGTGATTCCAAGCATGTTTGAAAATAATGAATAGGGGACAAAGTAACCCTACGCATGAACAATCAAGTGACTGAATGTGCTAATCCCTAGGAGTGCTAATTGTGTATGTTCCAAAAAGTTTTTCAATAATGCACATATTCCAAGAAAAATGAAAATTTGGCCTCACTAGGGTTTGTAGTAATGGTCTGACTCTGCAAATTTTATGATCTCAAGAGGGTGAACTCCAATCTAGACACTAGGGTTTTGACACAGTCTGAGAAATTAATCAATCAAGAGCTGCTAGGGAGATCTGACAGCCCAACAAGAGACTGCACCTATGAAGATTTCCTCCACAAGGACATTTATATAGCGGTTGTTTCTACCACGGTGAAAATGGCTATTACCACTTGAGATTCTGTCCATGTGGTTGACCCAATTAAGGGAATGTCCACTACGGTTAACCCTCTCTTAAGATGACTCACAGAAGATACCACATGGAGATTGGTTCCAGATTCAAGGATCAGAGTTTTTGATACTACCCAAAAAGGGAGTAGAGCATAGTCCTTTAGCCTTTTCACTTTTAACCAAAACAAAGTAGATAGATTAATCCAACATGCTAAGACCAATATTATCTCACAAAGATCTATGATGTCAACCGCTTATGATCTATCAACCTCTTCGGAGAGAGAATGTATTAATCAAAAGTTGAAGACACACGAATCTAGTAGAACGTGAGACTCTCTCAATTTCTTCCCTACCTACAAGGGGATCCTTTGTCAAGAGGAGCTTCACATGAATAAACAAGCGAAAGAAGCTTAATCTCTCAAGATCATCTACAAATAGTGTTCATAGGGCCTATTTACTATGTGTAACAGATATGCAGAAAGCAAATTTATGTTCATTTTATAGCCCAAAATGAAGTTTGTGATATGAAAGCAAGAAAATCACACAAGCTTGACATGTGAGAGTTCATTTTAATCCAAATCAAAATGTTATCAACTTGAGAAGAATACCGGAATTCCTTGCAAAATGCTTAGTAGATTTTTACCTATTTTAGCAATTTAGTTGCGCTTTTTCCAATCAGATTTGACAAGTATCAGTCAAAAATAGAAGATTTCAATTGTTAGGGTTAGCTGTTAGTCCAAATCTAAAAATCAAATTTAAAAAACTATCAAAAATGCTGAAATGACAATTGAATTCTGGAGTCAAAACTCGTACGATAGTGGGTTACCTCCCAGATGACAGTCTGGAAACTCGTACGACTGTGGGTGTCTTCTCATACGACAATCGGGCTTCCAAATGACAGTGTGTACTCTCTGATATGAGCCTTGAAATCTGAACCTGTCATACGACAATGGGTACCTCCCGAAATGAATTTCTGACAAAATTCGTATGAAAAATATACGGACAGAAAATAAAAATCATAGTTTTAACCAGAAAATGACAAGAAATTGATAGAAATTGATAGAAAGACGATGGAAACCCATTTTAGGGCCCCACGGTGGGCGCCAGAAATGTGTGTGAATTTTGTACCTAGCTGTAGACACAACACTTCAGTAAAACATTAGAGGTTAGCCAAAAACCAAAATCGTGCAATGAAATGGAAACTAAACTAACCAGGTGATTTATTGCCTTCTAGTAGGTGCAAGTATGACACTCTCAGATCAGACCGAGACTAGTGACAATGTGATGCAAGAGCATCCTAGGTGTAAGAGAAATCTTGCATCACCCAAAAATATTTTTGGTTTTATTTTCAATAAGGGCTATCTTGTGCAAAGTTGCTATTTATGGAAACTTACTATTTTTAGTAAGTTGGTCTTATGATCTTAGAATGTTCTGATTTCACAGTTGGAGGTTCATCTTAGTCATTTCAGCCTACCAATTGAGTTTCATTGCCACATCATCAGTATTGGTGAAGTTATTGAGGTTTTTGGGTACAAAATTTTTCAGGTCAATTTTGAAGGCCTTACAGGCTCCGGATTGCGATTGACCCCCGGTTGATTGGCACTAATGTGTGTCGGGCACTATAGATTTCGTCATGGCATTTCTGAAAAGTGGTTACAATAGAAAAATAGAGCTACGGTTAGAAATTTATGGCCTCGAGAAGTTGGGTTACCTAAAATCATATTTTGTATTTCTTTTGAGCCGACCCTATTGTAAAAATTGTGAAAATAAATTAATTCTATGTATAGTCGGCCTTAAGGGCTAAATTTCCAGAACCTTCTTGGCCGATGGAAATTGCCTATATAAGGAAGGCTGTAGTGTTGTCTTAGGAAATTCGGGACAGTTCTGGGTAGATTTGGTTAATGATTTGAGGCTTTGTCCTATAGAATATTATAAGGGAATGTTCATGTGGCTTTGCATATTGTAATTCTGAAAGTTTGTAATTTCACATTTGTGGAGATAATAAGAAGCAAATTTTTTGTTCTTGCATATTGTTGTTGTTTCTCTATTTCTATTATGTGTTTGTGGTATTAAGGGGAGCACCCTTCATCAGTGGTATCAGAGTGGTTGGCCCTTCATCAAGTGGTATTAGAGCAGGAGTTCCTGAGTATGTAAATAGATCGTCGATTGTGATGTAGTTTGCACTAGGACCATGGGTTAGGGTTTCTGTGTAGATAGATCACCGACTGTGAGGTAGTTTGCACCAGGACCATGGTTAGGGTTTCAGTGAGAAGCATGAAAATGCATCCATGAAGGGAATGTGGTGGAAGAGCTGGTGTTGTAACACCTAAGGTTAGAGCGCTCTAGAGACAAGTACGAGCATTGCAAGAAGAGATTCGCAGAGGAATGAAACTTAATGTCAAAGACAAAAGTGAGGATGGAGCTGAAGAAGGAAATGATGATCAAGAAGAAGAAGCTGAAGTTTTGAATCAAGAGGAAGAAAGGCTTTTTCGGGCCATTTCCAAGATCGAGAAATGACCTAAGATCGAGGTTCCTACATTTTTCAGGGAATCTTAACCCAGAGGAATTGATGGACCAGATCAATGAATGTGAATAATATTTTGAGTATGAAGATATCGAGGATCCTGATCAGGTCAAGTTTGCGAAGGCCAAACTGAAGGGTCATGCAAAGATTTGTTGGCAGGAGATTCAATTGGAGCAAAATCAAAGAGGAAAGGATAAAATCACAAGATGGGGGTAGATGGTGGATAAATTGAAGTGACAGTTCATCCCTTTTGATCATGAGCTTGACCTACTGAGGAAAATGCAAAGTTTGAAGCAAGCAGGAAGATCTGTTCAGGAGTATACAGAGGAGTTCTATCGAATCCTCATTAGAACAGGCCATGTAGAAGCTGACAAGGAGAAAGTTTCCCGTTACCTTAATGGGTTAAGGCCGAGCATTCAGGAAGAAGTGAATTTGGTTTGAATGAACAGTATTGAAGAGGCATACTAGTTTTCCCTAAAAGTAGAGGAAAAGTTGAACAAGAAGTTTGAGAGCAGACAAAGCGAAAGAGGTCATGATGGAAGATCTAGTGGACGGTCATATGGAGATCGAAATGAAGATCTGAAAAAGTAAGATGAGGCCAGTAACAGTCAAAATCAAAGAGGAGATAATTTCAATCATTTCCAAGATCAGAACAATAGAGATCAGAGAAGAAGAGGAAGAGGACAAGAATCTGGAAGAGGAGGCTTCTGTGGAACATGTTTTCACTGTGGAGAAGAAGGTCATAAGGCATTTGAATGTCCTCAATGCCAAGGATGGACGAATAGGAGGAATGAAGGCTAGGCTAGAGTTGCACATGTAGATGAAGATGTCAGATCATCAAATTCTGAAGATGCTGAAAGAGGAGAAATGCTAATTAACAGAAGAGTCTTGTTGAGTGGTGAGAATGAACCTGAACAAAGGAGGAGCCTGTTTTGCACTAGATGCAAGTGTGAGGGTAAATTTTGTGATGTGATTATTTATAGTGGTAGTAATGATAATTTGGTGTCAGAAGAGATGGTGACAAATTTGAAGCTCAAGAGGTAGAAACATCCACATCCATATCAGGTTGCCTGGGTGTAGGATGACCAAAAGGTCATAGTCAATGAACAGTGCCTAGTGAAGTTCAAGATTGACAGTTACCATGATGAGGTACTATGTGATATCATATCTATGGATGCATGTCATATGTTGTTGAGTAGACCATGGTAGTTTGATAGGTGTGTTGTACATGATGGTCGTGCGAATACCTATTCACTGACAAAGGATGGAGTGCGACATAAGCTAAAGCCATTGAAAGAAATAGAAGAAAAGGTATGTGGTAATGCAAGAATAAATTTTGTTGATAGAGGAAATTTTTCAGATGGTATGGGGCATGAGAATATGTGTTTTACCTTAATTCCAAAAGCTAGGAAAGAGGAAGTAGAAGATGTACCTATAGAAGTTGCAGAATTATTGAATGAGTTTCAAGATATTGTATCTGATAATGTGCCTGATGGATTTCCACCAGTAAGAAAGATCAGTCATCAAATGGACTTGATTCCAAGAACCATTTTGCCAAATAAGGTAGCACACATAATAAAACTAGCAGAAAGTGAAGAGTTGAAGACAAATTTAAAGTTTAGTTCATCACATCATCCACAGATTGTATATGGAAGTAGTCCTAGAAATGCATTTGAGTTGAGGAAGATAGATAAAGGAGAAATAAGTAGTGTTGAAGCTGAGGACTTTGCAGAACATTTGAAGAACATCCATGAGGAGGTGAGGAAGCATATTACCAAGATGAATGTGCAGTATAAGGCTAAGGTATATGAGAAAATGAGGCATAAGGAATTTCAAGTTGGGGATGAAGTCATGGTTCATTTGCGGAAGGAAAGATTTCCGGTTGGTACATATAACAAGTTGAAAATGAAAAAGTTTGAGCCATGTAAGATACTGAAGAAGCATGATTCAGGAAATACATATGAGGTCAAGTTGCCTACTGAGCTGAATATTTCACCAGTATTTAATGTTTCAGATCTGATAGAGTATCATGAAGGAGGTATTGAAGATGAGGTTACAATAGCACAGTGGAGTATTCCAACAACTAGTTTAGATATCAAGGAGATTGAAGACATACTAGATAGTCATGTTGGCAAAAGCACAAGGAACAAGACATATGAAGAGTATTTGATCAAATGGAAAGGATGACTTGTTGAAGATTCATCATGGCTAGCAAAGGAGGAGGTTGACCGCCTTGGTTTTCCTCTCCACACCTGAGTCGTGATAGGGTCACTTCTCAAATTACCCCAGGTGTCTGATGCAGGAGCATCCTGGGTGTAAGAGCAATCTTGCAGCACCCAAAAATATTTCAGGTTTAATTTTCAATAAGGGTTATCTTGTGCAGAGTTGCTATTTATGGAAACTTACTATTTTTAGTAAGTTGGTCTTATGATCTCAGAATGTTCTGATTTCACAGTTGGAGGTTCATCTCAGTCATTTCAGCCTACTAGTTGAGTTTCATTGCCACACCATCAGTATTGGTGAAGTTATTGAGGTTTTTGGGTATGAAATCTTTCAGGTCAATTTTGAAGTCCTTAGAGGCTCTGTATTGTGATCGACCCCTGGCTGACTACCGCTAGCGCATGTTAGGTATTGTAGATGTCGTCATGGCATTTCTGAAAAGTGGCTACAATAGAAAAATGGAGCTACGGTTAGAAAGTTGTGGACTCCGGAAGTTGGGTTACCTAAAATCATATTTTGTATTTCTTTTGAGCCGACCCTATTGTAAAAATTGTGAAAATAAATTAATTCTCTGTATAGTCAGCCTTAAGGGCTATATTTCTGGAACCTTCTCGGGCGGTGGAAATTGCCTATATAAGGAAGGATGTAGTGTTGTCTTAGGCAGTTCGGGACAGTTCTGGGTAGATCTGGGTAATGATTTGAGGATTTTTCCTAAAGAATATTATAAGGGAATGCCCATTTGGCTTTGCATATTGTAATTCTGAAAGTTTGTAATTCCACATTTGGGGAGATAATAAGAAGCAAATTTTTTGTTCTTGCATATTGTTGTTGTTTCTCTGTTTCTGTTATGTGTTTGTGGTATTAAGGGGAGCACCCTTCATCAGTGGTATCAGAGCGGTTGGCCCTTCATCACAATGCAACACCTAAATGAAGGATTTGAATGCAAAGAATGAAAACTATATGAATGCAGATTTAATCTATATTTTTGTATTTTCTATGCAATAGGATGAAAAACTGTATGAAATTAATCTATAATGAATGAAATTGGAATGTAGATTTAATCTAAGAAATGCTATGAATGAGTATGAAACTATGAATAAGAAACTATGTAAAAGATAAATGATCAACTATGAAAAGATCTCACAAATCGCCTGTCACAAATGCTCAATCCTTCAATCGTCAATTCGCTAGAGTAATTGTGGAAATTTGAGTGTTCTAATTATGAAGAGCTAAGCCTTGATTTTATAGAAATCCAGGGCTTTGAGGATGCAAGAGAAAAGCCATAAATCACTCTTGATAAACTTAGGTTGATTTTTGAGTTATCAGGAAATCAGAAATAATTAACTCACAAAATCATGCAAAAGCATGCAAGAACAACTTTTTAACTCAAATTAGAAGTTTAGATCAGCTTTGAACTCAAAATAGAGTGTCGAGTTTCCAAAAGTTAACAACTTGCATTGATTTCCTGATTTTGAGTTTAACTGCTCTTTGAATGTGCACAATTAATTAAATAAATAAAGTGATTTATTCTCAACTTAACTAATTTTTGTATTAAAATAATTGATTTATGGGTTAATCAATTATTAAATTAAACTTTATTCGAAAACTATATTATTAAAAATTGACAACTAACATGAATTAATTAAATAATAATTTAATCAATTAGTCATAAGATTTTAGATTTATTGTCAAAATAAAACAATACAATTTAGGAATAATTTAATTAAATTCAATTAAATAATTAAGTGGCAGTATTAAATCCAATTAATTAAATATTCAGAATATTCAATTATTCAAACTTTAGGATAAATAGGATTTATTGCCAAATAATTATTAAATTAAGAATAATTATGATAAATTAGGAATATTGCTAGGAATATTACCCGATGCAGAATTTAGGATAATCAATTAGGATTCAATAATGTGCAAATGTGCCTTAGGTTAGGACTTCAATGTCAATTTCATTCAAATTGAAGATGTAGGAGGTTAATGAACCTATAGCCCATTTTTGGGGTATTACAATATGAACATGCTAGATCTATAGTGGGCTTGCCTCCCGAGATTTGCCTTAATAAGGCCAATGAGAGGGACAACCCAAAGTGGGATACATTTTCTTTTTCCATGAAAATATAACCTACTCTAAAATAAAATGCATGCATCCTTAATGGGGTGTGTGACAAAAGGATATTAAGCTTTCGAACTTCCTCGAGTAGTCCTTTAGGATTGCGCAAAACTCTGACATACCAGTGGTGGGAAGCCTCCTAATTTTGGAGGATGAAAACTTAATGTCTATTTTGAATGGAATCTTGATTAAATACCTTGTGAAAATAGAAAATCCTACCTTGTAGAGCCATGTTTACGGACCAACTTGTGAACTAGGTAGATTGCTTAAAGTGTCTTTTTGTGTGAAACCCGTGATAACATCCTTACATATTCAAACACTTTTTGTGTAGAGGGTTAAAAATAACAAGTGTATTTGTGATTTCTTTTCTTGGAAAATACATACAACAAGTAAGAGAGATGCATTTTGAAATTCATCTTATATTTTTAAATCTCTTCATAAAAGCAAATAATTACCAAATTGGGGAAAACAATTCGAAATCAAACCTTGTTGAATGTCAGTTTCTACACGCTCACATAAACTCAAAATATCTTTACAAGATGACGACACTTGCATTGCAAGAGAGGTCCCCAAATTTGAATCTCAAATCTCTTTCATAAATCACAACTAAGGGGATAGTATCCCAAATCTTTTTGAGAAAGACATTGATCCAATGGATAGGAACTCCACATTTCATGATCATCTCCATGGAGGAAATAATGACAATATTAATAATGCCAACCAAGGGCCTAAGGAGACACTTGAAGAAAAAGCTAATAGGGTGGCTCAAGACACTGAATTTCTTGAAGTCATGGATAAATTGATAGATAGAGATAGGGAGAAGTTTTTCCTAAACCTAGCACAAGCAGGGGTAAAACTTCCACATGATTACAATGTGGACCAACTTAAGAAAAATAAATATGATAATCCGATGAGTGCAATGAGTAAACAATTGAAAATGTTCCAAGCCCAAATTCACCTAATGAAAAAGGTACTTGAACCTAAGCCATTTTATATCGAGGCCTTGTGCCCATTTCCTTTTGACAAGAGCTTGGTTATGGCACCCCTTTTGATAAATGTAGTCTTTCCTAAGTACGACAAATACACAGGTAAATCAGACCCATAAGACCACCTTAGAGAGTTTTATTCTCTAATTATCAAATTTATGCATGATACAACTTACCTAATGAGGCTTTTTCCAAGAATTTTAGGAGGTTAAGCCATGGAATGGTTCTCCAAACTTCTGCAAGGGATAAAGACATTCGAGGAATTAGCCTCCAAATTTGTAACCCATTATTCTTACAATATTGAACATGAGATTACCATGCTCAACCTATGTGACACTAAACAAAGAGATGTTGAATCTTTCCTTGGGTTCCTTCATAGGTGGAGAACAGTTTTCACAAGATTTCCATGAAGTATCCCTGAAAAGGAGAAAATGGAAATATTTATGAATAACTTAAATGTGGAGATGAACTATAGGCTCCAACTTCAATGTCCCCCTTCCTTTAAAAAACTTATTGAAGATGTGTTGGTTAAAAGGGGAGAAATCAAGTTGTTCAAAGATAATAAACCCTATACCAACACTAATAACAATCATAATGTATCTAATTATAATAATAATAAAGGAGCCAACAATCACAATGATAAACCTAGACTATGGTTGAAGAACAATAATAAAAATCTTGTGAATGATGGGGTTGTGGAAGCACACAACTTAAAGGCTACCCCCTTTAATTTATCAAGTGGGGCAAATTCAACATATAATGTAAATCAAATGAAAAAATCTCCTTTCAATAATACCAATCCTAACAACAACAACAACAATGCCAATAACAATCCCTTTAATAATTCCAATGTCAACAAGCCTAAGCCTTTCTTTTCCACATATCAAAAGAGAAAATTCACCTTTTTAGGTGAACCATTGGAAAATGCATTAAGGACTTTGGTGGCTAACAAAATCATTACCTTACCTGAATTGAGACCATATGAACCTCAAGTTAAACCAAATTGGTGGAATGATTCTCACCATTGTGAATACTATCGTAATAAGGGACATAAAACTAATGAATGCATGAAATTGAAACATCTTGTCCAAGACCTAATTGATGATGGAACAATAAAAGTGGAAGGACCTCAAAACAATGAAGATCATAAGGCCTTCAAAAATCCTTTCCTAAACCATGAAAAGGGTGAGTCATTGAACACCAACCCTAACAACAAAAGAGGTAATGAGAAGATTAGTTTTGATCATACTTATGATAACACCATTAATACTTTAAGTGGTGATGAAAACACCATAAATGTGATTGTGGTAAAAGAGAAGCCAAGGGAAGCAACATCTAATGTTGTAACTAGGGGGAAGCATAAAAACTTACTCTACTAGGAAATGCCCCAAGGATTGTCCTACCAAATCAAACTTTATCTTCATCTTCAAAAAAATATAATTTGGTAGACCAAATGCAAAGAACCCCTGCTCAGATCTCTATTCTTGAATTACTCAAGCTCTCACCAACTCATAAGGAGATTCTAGAGAAAGACTTGGTAGAAACTAATGTACCTCTAAATTTAGATGCGAATAAATTTAAAAACATGGTGGGACATCTTGATGCACCCCATTTTCTATCCCTTTCAGAACAAGATGATATGTCTCTAAACCACCCACAAAATCTGCCCTTGTGTATAGAGGTCCTAATCTACAAGCATAGAGTGAAAAGAGTCTTCATTGATGTAGGAGTCAGCTTGAACATTTGTACTCTAAACTTGGTAAAGGCCTTAGGATTTTATGAGGAGGCTATTGATCCAAAGAAAAAGATAACCATAAAATCCTACGATGATGAAGAAAGAGCTTCCAAAGGGGTCATAGTACTTCCTATTAGAGTTGGCCAAATGTAGAAAGAGAGCATTTTCCAAGTGCTTGACCTAAAGTTGACTTATAATATCTTATTAGGGAGGCCATGAATCCATGAAATGTAGGTCGTACCCTCAACCTACCATCAATGTCTCAAATTCCCCTATCTAGGACAAGAAGTCATGGTAAGTGGGGATTCAAACCCCTTTCAATATTGTAATAACATGAAGCCTATTAATGACTCCTTAGTCCCACATAATGTAGAAGGGTCTATTCTCCAAAGAATAGAGAAAGGAAAAAGTTCAAAAGGTCTTCCATCTTTGAAGTGAAAAGAAAAAGAAGAAAAATAAATTATTATTGAAAATAACCAAAGTCCTACTAACCTAACTACATCGACAAAAGGAAAAGAGAAGGTTAATGAGGAGAGTGCTCCTGATAAATAAAAAGAAGACCAAGCCCGATCCATTCAAATCTACAACAAAGATGCTCATTATCAAAAAATGGATCATATGATGAAAAACTTTGAAAAGAAATGTCAAATCAAACAAAAGGGTGTAGGTGAATACTCCTTATCCATGGTGGATCTACCCTTATCTCCAAAATCATATGGAAGATGATCAAATTTACCTCATAAATACAATGATCACTTTGTGAGGGTAAGTACATCTTCATCCATGGAGGAGTAAGATAATGAAATCCTAAATTGGCTATATAAGGATGAGGAATCAAGTGCACATGAATTGCGCATCCAAAATATAAGCATTTCCACACATCAATATGGGAAAGGATTTCAAATAATGCAGAAAATGGGATATAAGGGATAAGGGCCTTTAGGAATAAGAAATGAAGGACTTGTTGGAAATATAGATGCAGTAACTAAGAGGGGGGGGGGGTGAATCAGTTAACCACAAAAATATTACCACTGATCCCTTAAATATCTTAACAAATTATTTACTGTGCCACTCGGTAAATATACAGAGAAATGCTAAAAACTTGATCCTTGAAGTGTGTAATAATTAAACTGTTCTTAAGCATTCATCACTGATTAACTTACATGAATAAAGAAAATAACATGAACACAAGAGACACCAGATTTACCGTGGAAACCCAATATGGGAAAAACCACCAATGTAACTAGTTACTATTTTTCACTCTTCTGAAGTGATGCCCCGTTAGAAGCCAACCCGGTAAAAGGTTACAAAACACACTGTTAGGTGTGACCTTGATAGAGGATTTAATCACCTTGCTAGGAGTGGCCTTGTAAGAGGTCTTGAAACAATTTAATAGAACTGTTACATTGTTAGAGGATTTACAAAATGGTTGTTAAACAAACTCGGTTAAGAGATTTTGATATCACTGCTACAATTGCTAGAGAGTAACAATGAAATGACCTGCAACTGAATTGCTGAATATAGATCTCTGTTCTATTTCACTAGATCCTTACTGATCAATTAAATCTTTGCTTCTCCTCAAGGATATCTGACCATCCTTCAAAATTCGTACACACCTTTCTTCAAAATGATTTCTGCATGTTGTATATCTTTTATTCACCACTTGACCTTCTATATATATATGTCATTTCATAATCATTTAGATTGTCAAGTCGGCACTAATAATTATTATAACAGTCAGCTGGGATAAAAAAACTGTAATAACAAAATTCTTTGAAAGGGCCGACCTTGCTCGATAAACATTAATCCTGAAAAGATTTCCTTCAGTGACTGAGAGAACTTAGTAATCACAGCAAATTCTGCAACATCCTTTGGAGACCAAGAGATCTTGGTAACCACTAGTTTTCCTTCGATAACCGAGGAGGCTCGGTTAACACTGTTACCCTATCATGTTTCCTTTAGAAACCTGAGAGAACTCGGTAGACACTAAAAACTGCCTAGCTAACTGACTGAGCTCGGTAGATACTGAGAGCGATAATTGATATGACATTTGTGTCACATCAAAGACAACACATAGCTAATCCAACAATGTCCTTCAGACAATTGTATCCAACAATCTCCCTCTTTGGCATTGATGGCAACACAACATGTCATAGCACAATGAGATTTCACAGAGAAACCAAGAGTAAGAAACATATCCTTAGCTTCATTCTGATTCCCATCATCTTCAAAATTCTTTCTCTAACTAAGAACTCTCCCTCTTAACTTCTCAAATTATTTTTCTTAGAAATTTCTTGAAATGACAACAAACTCTTCCTCTTTGACAACACATGCCAAAGACAACTTACATAGTTTTGGTAAATATCAATGTACCTTATGTACTGATTCATATGCAATGATTCCCTGACTATGCTGCATCAACTGATTGATCTTCAACATGTTCTGGTTGATGCATCACTAAAAATTTATTTAGTGAACCTCGGACAGGGGAGTGACCCCTAACTTGCCTCTTAGATACAAGAATGCATCCTTAGGTAGTGGCTTGGTGAAGATATCTGTAATTTGTTCTTTTGTATGAATATATTCCAATTTGATTTCATTGTCCTGCATCGATTCTCTGACAAAGTGATATTTAATTGCAATGTGCTTGGTTTTGGAATGCATTACTGGATTCTTTGAAATATTTATTGCACTTGTATTATCACAAAACATAACAACTGGTTCTTTGATCTCAACCTTTATGCCTTCCAAAAGCTGTTTAAACCATATAATATTAGAGCAGTTTACTACTGCAGCAACATATTTTGCTTCTGCTATGGATTGGGATGTGCAATTTTTCTTTTTACTAGTCCAAGATACTAACCTCTTACCAAGAAAGAATGCTCCACCACTTGTACTCTTTCTGTCATCAATGTTTCCTACCCAATCAGCATCAGTAAACACTTTTAAATCTAGATTGCCTCCAAATTTATACCACAAGCCATAATCTTCAGTTCCCCTTAAATACCTCAAGATTCTTTTGATTGCCATCATGTGATTTTCTCTGGGTTTAGCCGAGAATCTTGCCACTATTCCAACTGCTAAGGCAATATCAGGCCTTGTGTGTACTACATACTATAATTTTCCAATCATTGATCTGTATAAGGTCTGATCTACTTCTTTTGAATCATCATCTTTGGTAAGCTTCAGTCCAGTACACATGGGTGTACCAACTGGTTTTGAATCTTCCATACCAAATTTCTTAAGTATTTCCCTGATATATTTAGACTGAGTAATGTAGATACCATTTTTGTTCTGCTGAATCTGAAGTCCAACAAAGAATTTTATCTGACCAAACATAGACATTTCAAATTCTTTGTTCATAAGCTCTAAAAATTATTTGCACAAATCATCATTTCCTATAAACACAGTATCATCCACAAATATTTCTGCCAAAACAATTTTGTTATCTGATCCTTCTTTGATGTATAAATTGTTGTTGTCATTAGCCCTTTTGAAATCAATCTGAGTAAGATAGTTATGTAATCTTTCATACCATGCTCTAGGAGCTTGTTTCAGACCATACAATGCTTTGTGTAATTTGAAAACCATATCCCTTTTGTCTGGATCAATAAAACCTTCAGGTTGCTCAATGTAGACTTCTTCCTCAAAAATACCATTGAGAAAAGCAGATTTGATATCCATCTGATATACCTTAAATCCTTTATGTGCTGCATATGCAAGTAAAGTCCTCACACCTTCTAATCTTGCAACACGAGCAAAAGTCTCTCCATAATCTATTCCTTCTTCTTGAGAATATCCTTTACATACCAATCTTGCTTTTTTTCTTGATACTTGACCATCTTCATTCAACTTATTTCTGAATACCCATTTTGTCCCAATTACATTTTTATCTTTAGGCCTAGGTACAAGAGTCCATGTCTTATTTTTCTCTATTTTCTCTATTTCTTCATTCATAGCCTCAATCCAACTTTCATTTTATAATGCATCTTTGACATTTTTAGGTTCAAAATCAGCAAATAAACATGTACCTTTTAGTTTACTTCTTGTCATAGTACCATCTGATTTGTTTCCAATAATCTGATCTAGTTAATGATGCTTTCTGGCGTACTTGGCTAATACAGGTTCCTTGCTTCCTGAATGAGTTACATTGTCATCTTCTTCATCTTTAGGTTCAGATTTCTCGAGCTCGGTAGATACTTGCTCGGTAGCTTTAGACTGAGACTCGATACTTTGTGACTCGGTCTGAACTTCTTCTTGTGACTCGGTTACTGTATTGGGCTCGGTAGATGTAGTCTCCTTACATGTGTTTGGCAATGTATCAGGTTTGATGTAAACAAATTTTTTGTAGTCCTCTGGTTCCTTTTTGCTTTCTTCTTCAATCTTTTCTGCAAACTCATCAATTCTCACATGTGCACTTTCTATGATTTTGTGAGTAGACAAATTTAGACATCTATATGCCTTACTTTTGCAAGAATATCCCAAAAATATTCCTTCATCACTTTTTACATCAAATTTTCCTTTTCTAGATTCTTTTAAGATGTAACATTTACTACCAAATACTTTTAGGTAACTTACATTTGGTTTGTAGACATACCATAGCTCATATGGAGTCTTGAATGTGTCTTTTCTTAGCTGTACTCGGTTCAAGGTATGAACTGCAGTGCTGATAGCTTCCTTCCAGTATTTCATAGCAATGTTCTTTTCAATCATTAGAGTCCTTGCACAATCCATGATAGATCTGTTCCTTCTTTCGGCTATTCCATTCTGCTTAGGAGTTCTTGGGGCTGATACCTATCTTTTGATTCCTCTTTCAATGCAGAAATTATTGAATTCATGGGAGATGAATTCACCACCTCTGTCTGATCTCAAGCATTTTATTCTTTTTCCTGTTTCCTTTTCTACTCTTGCTAAATACCATTTGAACTTCTCAAATGCTTCAGACTTTACTCTTAAATACATAACAGTCATCATTCTAGAATAATCATCAACAAAGAGAATAAAGAATTTTTCTTCAGTATAGCTCTCAATTCCAATAGGTCCACATAAATCAGTATGCACAATTTCCAAAATATCTTCAGACTGATAGTTTTTACTTTTGAAACTAGACTTTCCCATTTTTCCAATTTGACAATTCTTGCATAGACCAACATCAGGTTTCTTCAAAGTAGGAATACCTCTTACATTCTTGAATTTGCTTATTTTCATCATGTTGTCAAAATTTACATGACATAACCTTTTGTGCCATAACCAAATTTCTTCAATTTGAGCAATAAAACATGAGTAATCACCAAGATCAAGATAAAACAGGTTACCTTTGGTTTGTTTGCCTGATCCTATCATTTTTCCTTTGTCATCTAGCAGTCTTGCTTTGCCATTCATGAATTCAACCTTGAATCCAATGTTGATTAGTTGTTCTACACATAGAAGATTATGCTTTAGTCCTTCGACCCAATATGCATTATCACATATAAGTTCTTTGGTTAATGAAATTCGTCCCTTTCCTTTTATACAACAGGGTTCATTGTTTCCAAACCTTACATTACCACCATCAAAGTTTTCAAAGTGTTCAAATTTGGTCCTGTCACCAGTCATATGATGTGAACATCCACTGTCTATAATCCATGTATCATTCTTGCTTATATGAGAGATAAGTGCCATCTCATCTTCATCATTATCAGATTCATCTTTTACAGCAATGAAAACAATTTCTTCTTCACTATCATCTGAATCTTTAGCTAAAAAACATGTTTTCTTACCTTTATCCTTGAATGATTTGAAATTTTTCTTGCCATTGTACTTGTAATTTTTATTCTCATCTTTGCTTTTCTTGTTTGGACACCTAGCTACAATATGACCAATTTCTTCACATGAAAAATAGATTAAGGGAGTTTTACCTTTGTATTTTCCTTTGCCTCTTGAATACTTCTTTGCAAGTAATGCTTCAATAACTTCAATATCGCTATCAGAACTTTCCTTTGATTCTTCTTCACTTTCTAATTGGATTTTCTTCTCTTTGTTGAGTGAAAGTTTGGCCTCAAAAGCTGATTCAATATTTTTAGAAGTTGGAACATAGTTGTCATAGTTATCCAGTTCAAAGGCTGTCAATCTTCCAACAAGGCATCCAAAGTTATATTGTGATTTTCTTCACATCTTCTTTCTTGAATAGCAGAAAATCTTATTGCATAAATAGGGAGTAATGTTCTAAGAACCTTACTTATAACCGTTTCATCATCAATTTTTCCTCCAGAAGCTCTGATTGCACTAACAATTGTCTTGATCCTTTCAACATATTTTGCAATGTTTTCTTCTTCTCTCATTTTCATTTGATCAAACTATCCTCTTAGGCTCTCTGCTTTGGCTCTCTTCACATTGTCATCACCGCCATAGATTTTCTTCAGCTTGTTCCACATTTCATGAGCAGTTGTGCAGTCTTTGATTTCATCAAATTCTTCATAGCTAAGAGGTAATGCAATGTCTATCATCATAGTGTTATGGTTCTTCTTCTCTGCAATGTCTTCAACAGTTAATGTGCCAGTAGGAATTGTATATTCTTGATCAATATATTTGCATCCTGAATCACCAATGGAAGCCAGATGTAGTCTCATGAGACCTTGCCATGCTGAAAAGTTATTTCTGTTAAGCCTTGGAATTTCTCTTTTGTAAGACATCCTGATCTTTAGCTTAGGTCCTTGAAACCCTTCCTGCAAGCACCAAAAGCTTTGATACCAATTGTTGGAAATATAGATGCAGTAACTGAGAGGGGGGGGGGGGTGAATCAGTTAACCACAAAAATATTACCACTGATCCCTTAAATGTCTTAACAAATTATTTACTGTGCCACTCGGTAAATATACAGAGAAATGCTGAAAACTTGATCCTTGAAGTGTGTAATAATTAAACTATTCTTAAGCATTCATCACTGATTAACTTACATGAATAAAGAAAATAACATGAACACAAGAGACACTAGATTTACCGTGGAAACCCAATATGGGAAAAACCACCAATGTAACTAGTTACTATTTTTCACTCTTCTAAAGTGATGCCTGGTTAGAAGCCAACCCGGTAAAAGGTTACAAAACACACTGTTAGGTGTGACCTTGATAGAGGATTTAATCACCCTGCTAGGAGTGGCCTTGTAAGAGGTCGTGAAACAATTCAATAGAACTGTTACCTTGTTAGAGGATTTACAAAATGGTTGTTAAACCAACTCAGTTAAGAGATTTTGATATCACTGCTACAATTGCTAGAGAGTAACAATGAAATGACCTGCAACTGAATTGCTGAATATAGATCTCTGTTCTGTTTCACTAGATCCTCACTGATCAATTAAATCTTTGCTGCTCCTCAAGGATATCTAACCATCCTTCAAAATTCGCACACATCTTTCTTCAAAATGATTTGTGCATGTTGTATATCTTTTATTCACCACTTGACCTTCTATATATATATGCCATTTCATAATCATTTAGATTGTCAAGTCAGCACTAATAATTATTATAACAGTCAGCTGGGATAAAAAAACTGTAATAACAAAATTCTTTGAAAGGGCCAACCTTGCTCGGTAAACATTAATCCTGAAAAAATTTCCTTCGGTGACCGAGAGAACTTGGTAACCACAGCGAATTCTGCAACATCCTTTGGAGACCGAGAGAGCTCGGTAACCACTAATTTTCCTTCGATAACTGAGGAGGCTCGGTTAACACTGTTACCCTATCATGTGTCCTTTAGACACTCGAGAGAACTCGGTAGACACTAAAAACTACCTAGCTGACTGACTGAGCTCGGTAGATACTGAGAGTGAGAATTGATATGACATTTGTGTGACATCAAAGACAACACATAGCTAATCCAACAATGTCCTTCAGACAATTGTATCCAACAGGACTTGTTGAACCCATTGAAATGACATGGAGATATAGTAAGGAGAAAACTAGGTTAAGGTACCTAGAACAATGGTACACTCAAAAGAAGTATCCCTTGGTTTATGACCAAATCTTACAACTAGGTTCTCAAAGTGATGAAGTTTAGAAAAATTAGGAATGGGACTCATTGTCAAGTGAGTCATGCCAAGATAAAGAAATTGATGTCATCCATACCTACACTCGTAGCAAGGGAAAAGAACAAGTCTCATAATCAAATCAAAATCAAGCTTCAAGTTCTAGTCAAGTGGTCTTAGATAATGTACTAATTCAAGAGATTGAGAGAAATGAATGGGTAGGAGAACCTTATGTACCCTCATGGAGACCTACTATGGAATAATCTAACCCTAGGTTTGATCCATGAAATTTTTATCCAACATAAACCTTAGAGGATTCTAGTGAGGAAGATTTTGACCCTAGTTCTCTAGAACATCTTGAAGAAGAACATATTATAGATTTAAGCAATACAATGCTTGAACCTTCAAATGAAGTCATGTCCCTAAACCCCATTGGACTAAACCAAAGCATTGATCCTTTGATCCTTATCTATCCGGAATTAATTGAATGGGATTCCATTGAACCTACCATCCTTCCTACATTTTTGAATGATAACTTGGTGTCCCAATACCTAAATGTGGTTGAGTCTTCTTCTACCATGGAATATCAGGAAGAAGTGGAAAAGGGGAGTATTCAACCTTTCAGTGTGGAAAAAATTGAAGAAAATAAATAAATAAATGGAAAGAATTTAATGTTGAAAACCACATTGTGGCAACATTAGATAAGAAAGAAAAAGAAATAAAGAATGTTTCCGATGGTGAAAAGCCAACAAAGGCACCAAGGGAAGAAGGGTTGGATACTTTTCCCAAGCACTATGAAGAAAGATCACCTATCTTAATTGAACCAATAGAGAAAGTGAATATCGGGTTAGAATCTGAGCCAAGAATCATACACCTAGAAACATCTTTATCTATTGAGGAAAGAAAGGATTTCATCAAATTTTTCAAAGAAAAGAAAATCAATTTTGCATTGTCATATGATGATATGCCAAGATTAGTTCTGAATTTAATCATGCATCATTTGAATATAAAAGGTGTAAGGCCAGTGAAGCAAAAACTAAGAAAGATGCATCCCCACATAGCTTTTCTTGTAAAAGTAGAGTTGGAAAAGTTACTGAAAGTAGGGTTTATATGAGCCATTGATTATGCTAAGTAGATCTCAAACATTTTTCCTATTTCCAAAGCAGACAATCTATCAAAATTTTCACAAACTTTACGAATCTTAATCTTGCATGTCCTAAAGATGACTTTCCATTACCAAGCATAGACACCATTATAGATCTGACAACAGGACATTCAATGTTCTCACTTATGGATGGGTTTAGTGGTTATACTCAAAATAAAGATAGCACCCGAAGATCAAGACAAGACATTATTCACATGCACATGGGGGACATTCTATTGGAATGTTATGCCTTTTGGTCTAAAGAACGTTGGAGCAACCTATCAAAGGGCTATGACGGCCATATTTCATGACATGGTGCACAAGTTTATGGAGGATTATGTAGATGATATACTTGCTAAATTCCACTCAAGGGAAGAACATCTACCTATCTTAGAGAAGATATTTGTTAGATTGGAATAATTTAAAGTAAGGTTAAATCCAAAGAAATGCGCATTTGGTGTTCAATTAGGAAAGCTACTAGGGTACATTGTTTCAGCGAAAGGAATAGAGGTAGACCCTACCAAATTCAAAGCCATCATGGAAATGGGGGCACCAAGAAACATAAGCCATATGAGATCTCTTCAAGGAAGGATTCAATCCATTCAAAGGTTCATCTCTCAATTAGCAGAAAAATGCCACAATTTCACTCAACTCCTTCATAAGGACACAATTTTCAAATGGGATGAAAAATGTGAAGAGGCCTTCACTTTGTTAAAGAAATATCTAATGAGTCCTCCAACTTTGATGCCACAAATAAGAGGAAATCCCTTAATTCTATACATCTAGGCTATATAACATTCATTAGGGGCACTCCTAGCTCAAGAAGATGAATCAGGAAAAGAAAAGCCAATATACTACATAAGAAGAACATTGGTGAAATATGAGTTGAACTATACCTTCATTGAAAGAGCATGTTTGGCCATAGTTTTTGCTTCCCAAAAATTATGCCACTATATGTTATCCCACAAGATTCAACTCATTGCAAAGATTGATCACTTGAAATACCTTCTTAGCAAAACAACATTGAATGGGAGACTAGCCAAATGGGTCATAGTGCTAAGTGAATTTGACATAGAATATGTGGATCAAAAATCTATCAAGGGCCAAGTCATAGCTGATCAATTAGTAGAGTCACCATTACAAGACAAACATCTAATTTAAGTGGAATTCCTAGATTTTGAAATTGTTAATGTCAAAGTAAAAACATGGCAATTATATTTTGATGGTTCCTACACACAATATGGACTAGGAGCAAGCATACTTTTGGTTACTCCTCAAGGGTCTCCAATTCCAAAATCATACAAATTTCTATTCCCATGCACAAATAATATAGCTGAGTATGAAACATTGGTCATTGGTATAAAATTGGCATTGGAATGGAAAGTAACAGAGCTAAAAATAAATGGAGATTCCCCAACTATATATTAATCAGATTAATGATGAATATCAAGCTAAAGATGACAAGTTGATACCTTACAAGAATATGATTGAGAATCTCAAGAAATATTTCACTTTCATCACATTCGAGCAAGTACCAAGAGATAAGAATAAAGTAGCGGATGTAATGGCTACTTTGGCATCACTTCTCCAAATACCAGATTAAAGCGCCATATATGAATTCCTAGTAGAAGAAGTTGAGAAACTTGAATTTGACCTTGCCCATCCTTGTACCATTTGTTTACTAACAGGACATGAATCACCTTGGTATGGAGCCATTTACACCTACTTAAAAGACCAAATCCTACCTATGGACCAAACCAGGAATCAAAAGAAAATCTTAATCTAACAAGCCTCTTGTTATACTTTAATATCCAACACGTTGTATCATAAGAGTCTAGATGGAATGCTTCTAATATGTCTAGAAAAAGAGGAATCAAACAAAGCCTTACAAGAAACTCACAAGGGCATTTGTGGGTCACATTCGAATGGTTTAACCCTAGCTAAGAAACTTCTTAGGATAGGATATTTTTGGCCTTCAATGGAAAATGATGCTTGTCACTTTGCAAAAACTTGTCGTAAGTGTCAATATCATGGGAACTTGATCCACGTACCAGCACAAGAGCTTCATCCTATGAAAACACCTTGGCCCTTTTATCAATGGGGTTTGGACTTAATAGGGATGATTTATCCACCATCTTCAAATGGTCATAAATTCATCATTACTGCAATAGAATACTTTACCAAATGGGTGGAAGTTGTACCCTTGTCAACGTCTACAAGAAAGAAAATATCCTTGTTCATTCTAAATCACACAATTTGTAGATATGGTGTACAACATGCCATCATAACAGAAAATGAAAAATATTTCAAAAACAAGGATTTGAAAGAGCTATGTACAAAATTCCACATGATACATCACTCATCTTCAATATATTACCCCCAAGGTAATGGGCAAGCAGAAGCCACAAACAAGAACATTCTAAAAATATTGAAGAGAACTGTGGATAATTCAGGTAGAGATTGGCACATACAAATAAACCCAACCTTGTGGTCTTATAGGACAAGTATCAGAACACCAACAGGAGCTACACCATTTTCCTTAGTCTTTGGAGCAGGAGCAGTTTTACCTTTGGAGGTAGAAATTCCAGCTTTAA
Source organism: Chamaecyparis obtusa (assembly GCA_027943335.1). Lineage (NCBI taxonomy): Eukaryota > Viridiplantae > Streptophyta > Pinopsida > Cupressales > Cupressaceae > Chamaecyparis > Chamaecyparis obtusa. Next base: position 232,336 of record BSBK01004198.1, on the reverse strand, counting down.
GAGTATCCCTACATGGTTTGATAAGTGAGGAAGATTATAGGGTTGCTAGATTACAAGAACTAGAATTGCTAGATGAAAAATAGCAACAAGCCTTCAATAATTTTAAAGTGTATCAAAACTGAATGTCAAGGACCTATAACAAGCATATCAAATCAAGGACATTCCAAGTAGGTGACTTAGTTTTGCGAGAAAATCCCAAGAATCAAGAAGAAAGAGAAAAGAAAGGAAAATAGGAAGAAAATTGGTTAGGACCTTTTGTGATCACTTCATATTTTGGGACATGCACTTATAAATTAGTTGATTATGATGGAGAAGAATTATAAGAACCTATCAATAGCATTCATCTAAAGAGGTTCTACACATAAAGCAGATGAAAGGATATAAAGAAAAATAGTATCAGAAAATCAAAAGAAGAGCATCCTATTTATTTTATATAGTCAAAAGAGATCCTAAAAATACCAAAAACATTGAAAAGTAGAAAAGAGAAAATAAATTAGAAATTCAGAAAAGATAAAAAATAGTAGAAAATTGAGCATGAAGAAAGCCAAAAACATTCAGAAAGGATCCTTAAAAATACATTGTCTTGGTGAAAACCTAGAAAATAGGTGCCTTGATGATATGGAAAGAAAAAAATTGAAAAAAGAGAAAATACAAAAAAAAATCAAAAAAAAAAAGTACGTTGGTGAAAACCTAGCAAATAGGCGTCTTGGTAGCAAAAAAAGGAAAAAGCTTGAAAAAATAGAAAAAGAGAGAAAATCCATTCAATTGGTGAGAACCTGGTAAACAAGCGCAATTGAAAGTCCAAGTCAATCGCATAACTAGCAGTCATCCTTGTAAATATTGCATTCACCACCATTTGTATATACTGCATAATAAAACCCCACAGTTGCATTTACAAGTACCTAAAGATTTTGGTCACCTAATCTGCAAATTTTCCTAAGTCCCACAAACATAACCACAAAAAACTAGGGGTGGTCTACTCTAAAGGAGGAAGGATTCATCAAAAAGAGAACTTCAATCGAACACCAAATCAATTCATCAAAGCACAAGTGAAACACTCAATCAAATCCTAATCTCAATCCAATTTTCAACTCAATGCAAAAATTGATCCAAAATTTCGCAAGACCTTATCTTTATCAAGATTAAAAATATGAAATGGATGGAACTATAATTGAAATATGGATCTGAAAAAATAGTGCAAATTTTTTCTAAATTGTTGACTTGATTGATGAAATCACGTCTTTCTAGTGAATCGATGAAAGTTTTTAAACTAGACTAGCTATGATGAAAGCATGATATCTTATTGATTTTTGAATGATTGTCTTAAGATCAAAGTTGTAAAGTATGTATTATTTGTCTAAGGACATCATCATCAAAGAATCATCGAGGACTTGTACATATAATGAAACTAAGATCTTTGTTTGTTTACGCAAAAGGATACCTTGGATTTTTTGATGTTAAATATCATAATACCAAAATCCACTTGCAACATAGAATCCGACAAAATCGGTATTCGTACTCTCATGATTGACTTCAATTAGTGATAGTCATACCAAAGGACGGGAAGGCAACATAAGAAGTGAAAAATGTATTCATATCATCATAGTTAAACTAGGGATGATTGTACTAAATTTAGATATTACAAACTGCTCAATGATGAATATAAGCTCCAAATTTTTGAATAGTGACAGTTAGTTGTATACATCTTAGATTAAATGCATTTAAAGTATTTTCCTTTCTTAGCATAAAAAAAAATTTTCAAGAGGAAAATAGAAAGGGGGTGGAAATTAAATCAAAAAAATCAAAGGAACATCAAAAACTATATGTGATCGAGTGTGTTGGAAATTTTTTTTAAAAAAAGGTGCATTACATTAGTTCACTTGCATTTGTTAGATTTAGGTAATCTTGCATTCATTTAGGACTTCTCCCTAAGTTCAATTAGTTTCATCACATTTAGCTTGCATTAGTTTACATCATTTAATTTAAAGTTCATTAGGTGGCATTACATTAGTTTGCATTCATTTTAAAGATCTGTCTCATTTAGTGTGCATTCTTTTTAAGAAATCATTCATATTAAACCATTAAGCTTATTTATAATTAAAATTCATTAGATAACGTTCATTGCATCCATTAAATAATTTTATTCAAATAGAAATAAGTTCATCATTAGTTGCATGTCATTAAGTTCATTCAAAAACATTGCACATTGCAACATTCATCTAAAGATCATGGTATTTATATTCATCATACATTATATATCATTGCATCTACATTCATCAACATCATTCTTCCATATAAAATATAACATTTAGTGTCATATAAAACATTAATCATTAAATATCAATATTCATTCATTGCATCATCTAGTTACATCACATTTTGCATAAATCCATTACATTTACATATTCATTACATATACCCATATCATCAAAATAGATACATCCATATATCCATAAATACCATTATATCACATTAGTCATTAAATCATTACATCATCATATAGCACATTTATGTATCATTTGCATCCATAAACCATTAAAACATCATATATCATATGTATTGTCTTAAAATGGAAGTACTTTCATGATAAGAGCGTTTAGCCCTCTGAGTAAGTGGTTTGGGGTCATGTTAAGCACATTGATTGGGTCTTTGCATGTATTTGGCTTTTCCCCCTATTTTGCTTCCCTTTGCACCTATTTTCCACTTCCTATCTGCATTTCCTGGCATTCTGGGTTGGGGTCCTGAGGTTTTTGACCTCAAGGTCAAATTCAACCTTAACGATTAAAGTCAACCTTGAATCTGACCTAGGTCAGGATCGACCTCAACTCTGACCTAGGGCAGAGTCGACCTCGTCCTTGACCCCTAGTTCAAATTTCAAGTTTTTAGGATTTCCGGGTATCGAGTTTCGGAAAGATTCTTTTTCTCACCTCTGGGTCAGCCATTTCAGGTTTTAGAATGGTAAATCCTCAAATTTCATTTAATATGGGTCCATTTATAGGGGTTAAGGTTAATTGGGATTTAATTCCCCAATGTCAGCCTTCTCTAGAGGTTTGTGCTCTAGTTCACTATGAAAGGAGGCCTTCCTCTCTCATTTCAATCCATCTCTCAATCAAGTTTTCATCTCATCTTCAAACAATTTCATGAGCAAGATCTCAAGTGCAAGCAAGTGAATTCAAGCATTCAGTCAAGCCTTCAAGCATTCAAGTGTTCAAGCATTCATCCATCAAGGAGATCCATTGTTAGCCATTGAAGGATTCAATCTCTTTGGAGCCCCCTTGAAGATCCATCATTCTACATTCATCAAAGCCTCCTCATATGCAAAGATCTATTCAAGATTGGTGCTGAAGATCAAATGCCATTGATTTGAGACATCCTACATTCATTCAAAATATCCATTGGAGTATCCCTATTTGTGGATTTGAGGATTCGAATCCTCTACAAGGACTTCAACATAAGAAAGGTGAATTGCTTCATTTGCTTTGTTTATGCACATTACTTTCAATTCAATTTCAAGGTTAATTCCTAAATTGGGGTTTGACCAAGGCAAACCCCCCATACAAACAACAAAACCCCCTTTTTCTTGCAGGTGCACGTGGGGAACTTCATAGTTGAGATTGGATTTGGATACCCTTTTTGGCAAACTTCTGAGATCTGCAAACAAAATCAAAGTTGACCTTTAGAATAAGAATGTAGCCTTTGACCTTCTTTAAGGGTCAAAGACTATCGGCTGTCAAAAAGATAAATTTTTTGGGGGTTTTCTTCATCTCGGCATTTCTAGTCCAAAACAGGTTGCAGAATTGCCCAAAACTACACACAGACATCAGAAATTTGCATTTTCTAGATTTTCCCTACTTTTGAGGTTAGTATTTTCTTTTCAATTATTTCAGATTTCAAGTACAATTCCATTATATGGAAATATAGAGTTTTCTCCCTCTTTCATATTCTCCATAGATTGATTCAATTATGTATTAACCTTTTGGTTGATCAACTTGGATCTCTCTCCTTTGGGAATTTGGATTTGGAAGTGGATCTCATATTTACCCCATACATACATTCAATTTCGTGATTCCATTTTAACCCTATTCATCATAAATCATTATAAATCAGTTAAATCCATGTCGCATACATTCACCTATTCTATGTCATACATAAGACAACCAATTAAGCATAAATAGAACATGTACATCCATATCATCAACTGCATTTGGAAAAAACCATAAAACAAAGCATGTAAGAGATAGAATCATATAGATCTGCATATCATAGAAAAACACCTAAAAAATGAAGTCCAACACATGATGATGTCAAATAAAGTAAATCTGTCAACTAAGTATCAAAGTCCATGGTATCATCATCAAAGCAATAAACATCAAGAAATCAAAGTCCATCAGAGTATAAACAAGTATCAACAAAGCATAAAGAACATCAACTAATCAAAGCATAGAAATGGAGTCCAATGTCTTGAGATAAAAAATGGATCATCATATACATCAATAAATAAAGAATATATATCATCTCAAAAGAATAGTCAACTAGTTGAACCACCATCACCATCTACACCATCTGGACCATAATCAGGACCATGATCTCTATCAAGAGGCCTTTTGGAACTAGCTTGTAGCCCATGCTGACTCATGGCAGCCATAAATACCTGCATCATGCTACCAAGCTGACTGACCTATTATCTGATCTAAGATACATTTGACTGTAAAGCCTGAACAACTGATGCAGATGCTGGAGCCTCTGAAGTGGGAGCCTGGGGAGGAGGAGCCTGTAGTGGAGCCATTGAAGAAGATGGAATGGAAGAAGATGGAACTGAAGAAGATGAAATGGATAAGATGGAACAAAAGAAGAAGAAGATGGAAGGACTGAAGATGATGGTATGGCAGAGGAAGTAGGAGCCTGTAGAGGAGGAGCCTATGGAGGAGCCTGAGGAATAATCTATGGAGGAGCCTGTGTTGGAATACCATGTGTCTGATCTAATAGAATGTGAGTGGCCTAAGCATCCACATTAGCTACTACCTAACCACCAACCTGTCAAAATACTCTCAACCTATGTTGGCCCCATTTGGCTACTAGATCCACACCCACCCAATGAAGGACTCTACCCACACCACCACCTCAGACTCTAGCTCTACCACCCCTCATACACACTCCTCTAGCCCTCAGAGGGATGGGCACAACAACAATCACATGGATCATAACTCTACCTTCTCCAACTACTCTCCTACCCTATCATCCCCAACAACCTCATCTTCATCCCTCACCTCCATCCCTATCCCCACCATCATCATCTAAATCCTCCTCTATGCCTGACACTCGCTCTACCAGATTTTTGAATTTTGGAAATGGGTTTTGAGTGAACCAATCAGCATAATCATCAGTCTTGCCAGCATCAATCACATGATGTTGCATATCCCAAGGCAAGTGGCCCAGCTGCAAGACCTCCTGATGAGTCATCCTGTAGTCAATCTGTGGCCCCCAAAGTGACCTCTCCACTTGTACTCGAGCATACAATGCAAATCCCTATGGCATATCCTATGTATGACCATACTGTCATAATACCCTAAGGAAATAAAATCTCTTGATGATCAGTAGAGTGTGAGCTATCATCCACCGAGGCGTACACATAAATGGAAACTCAGATGCATCCTCTGGCTAGGTCTCACAACTAATATATGGTCACCATACAACCTTATCTACATCATCAATATCCCAATGCTAGTAATCAAGCTTGCCCAAATGGGCTTGCACAACCATCCCTTCATACATCCATGTGAATAGCTAGCTTGGATTGCGGTGCCTGACAGAGATAGGTCTAGTCACTGGGATGTGCTCCCAAGTCCAAAATTGTAACAAAATAACTCTTGCAGACATAGTCACCCCGCAACGGTGAACTACATGGTGTAGCTCACGATATAGTTGAGCAAGCACGCAAGTGGCCCAATCAAATCAGTGAGGCTGTGCGATCAGATCCTCAAGAATGCATCCCCAACCAATTGCAAAACCATGCCCTCGATGATCAAGAATGAGGAATTCACCAATCAGAGCACCCAACACCACAGGAAGAACTAGGAAGGAAGGGAACTAGGCCCACTGAATACTATCATCTCTGATAGTATCATCCTAAAATACCCACCTATAGGTCATGCCATTGTACACCTGATCCTAGTAAATCAACTCTTTGTGGGTCAGGATGTGGAGGATGTGATACACATCCTCAGGAGTGATGGTCATCTCTCCCATGGGAAAATGAAATGTGTTATGGTCAGAGTGCCACCTCTCTTCCATAACTATGATAAGTACCTAATTCACTCAGAATCAAGGTAGGACAAGTAGAAAGGAGAGACTGCATCTGCCAATGAGCCAGTGATCTGGACCGCTCAGGTCATCAATCATCTAGAATGGAAATGGATACCAACCTCTAACAATGACCGACTTAAGCTTGGCCTGCAAAAAGAAAGTTTAAACACATTAGTATTTGAAAACAATATCTTTTGAATCATCCTAAGTCAATCAAACATTTAAAAGTTATCAAACCACAATCAATTTTCCTAATTCTATTCAGAGAGGATGGAAAATTTATCATCGCCCATCATTTAAATCAAGATTGACAATCAAAAATTCAAAATAAATTGACTCAAACTAACATCCTATGACTTGCTACCAAATCAGGCTTGTTATCTAAGCCAATCGACTAATTGACAACACTGGACTCTCTGGAAAACTAACTTTGTAATTTGCATGTTTTACCAAACAAGGTAAAAGCACTATTTTATTGATTAAAAGAGCTAAAAGGCAAAAGTGTGATTTTAAATGGTGTATGCACATGATAAAATTGTGAATGTGCTATTTTTATATGTACGCGCTAAAAGAATTAGTATGCGCTAAAAGATTTACCTGTATGCGCTACTTAATAAATCAAAAGCGCATTCAAGTTTGTATGCACTAGGGAAAAATTTAAATGCAAAAGAAGCCCTAATCCTAACGTGTGTATGTGCAACTTAAAGTTGTGGATGCGCTATGAAAAATTATGGAAGTGTTGAAACATAGGTGTACGCGCTATTAAAATGATCAAATGCGCTATTTAATTTGCAAAATGAAAAAAATAGGTTTTCTATCATAAAAATTGAATTTTTTTCAATTATAAGTACATTGAATCAACAAAGTGAGTTCATAGGGTACATATTGGAGGAGCATAGGTCGGTGGCCATAGGTATCGGCACCCTCGCTCGAACTAGTGCTTGCGAATTGGGATAACCATGACAAAAAAGCTCAAAAGGGTCAGAGAGGAAAAGTCGAATGAGAGGGTAAAAATGAATAGCAAAAATTATTTTTACCCCTATATATAGGCCATTATGACCTAGAAAAGGCATCTTTGACCAGAAAAGGACTAGGGACCCAAATTTTTCACAAATTCTACGAAATCAGGGGCATTTTTCATCAAATGAAAGAAAATACATTATTAGAAATGAAATCAAAATTCATTAAAAATTGACATAATTAATGCAAAACTGACCTAAACCGTCAAATTTTTCAAACAACTATCAAATTTCATTTCATTTCTGAGGGGGCATACACATGGATAATCAGGAATGACATCAGTATCATCAAACTAGGGGCACGACCATCAAATCAAAGTGTAATCTTTTATCAGAAATTTTTTCACTTATCAATCGAAAGGGGCATCAAACATCAAATTAGATCAAAATAGGTACCATATCAGATAATTCATCATCGAATCAACCATCAGGATGTCAAATCCAATTAAACTTCATTAGAATTTGCATCTTATACCAAACATTGAAATCGACTATCAACAAAATCAAGACTTCATATCAAGGATGATCAAGATATTCTTTGAATCGACACGCTTCGTATGTTGACTCAAAGAGGGGTATTTGTAATCACCTAAAATTGGACAAGATCAATCAAGTGAATAAACAAGGAAAAAATCAAATCAATCATTTATCAAATCAAAATTGCAATCAAGCCATAATTCAATTTAATTAAAAATCAAAATGTCATAAATTCATTTTAAATCAAATAAAGCATGATGAATCAATCAATTGTGTAATTAATCTAATTAATTACATAGTTCATTTAAATCAAATCAACCCATTCAAGGGGTACATATGGCTAAAGATAATAATTAAATTCAATTAATTAAATCTTATTTTCCCTCAACCACCAAATGGGAGGAAAATTCATCAACCAATAGGATTTAAGGATTGAGCTCACATGGATCAAGCATAAATCAAATCTCAATCACTCACTTGGAGAATGCATCTTTTCCACTCATTTTGTCCTTTGGTCCCAAACTTTGAGGACAAAATATTTAAATGGTCTCCAAAGGTGGGACCATGGACTTAACCCTCACCTAATCATGATCAAATCAACCACACCCCCTACCCTTGCCAAAATCTATAAAAACAAAGCATAATTAAAGCATTAGTCATCTACAAATATGAGAATAGCATCAAACCTCTTGCAATTTATAGCTAGAAAGGAAAATCTAGGACTAATTAAGACTAATTTCATTTGGAATTGAACTTCTTAGTTGCTTTATCTTTCATTCTCATTTTAGGACCGTCACTAATGGAATCTTGTTGAGAGATTTGCATTAGAATCCCTAAATAGATATCCATAGAGTGCTTAATTGTCATTTATTTATTGAAATAGCTTACTCTTTGTGGTAATTTAGTTGATTTATTCATTTATTTGGAATACTAACCCTATGAAGGTACTAATCCAAGTACACAGAAACTAATCGTAGGTTCTGATTTGAAATATACAACTCACTTTGCAAATATAGATCCACTACACTCATATGATGATTTACTGACTGACCTTCATTTCCATCTTCATCTTTGATTTTCTCATATTCTCTTCAAGCAATCACCACAACTCTATTTAGCTCTTCACAGCTTCTCCTTAGCCTTTTGCTCAAATTCATCAGTCAATAAGATCAACCTCTTCTCTCTGTACTTAACCTCACAATTAGATCATCCTTATACCTCCTTGATCAGGTAGATTAATCTTTTGCCACTTAATCTCTTCTGTAGATCTTAGGTTTAGGTCAGATTCATCTAATCCTTCCATCATTTTGTTCTCCTACTTTTCCTTCTAGATACATCACCAAACTTCTCCTTGAATCCATAAGAAAATGGTTTACCATGCATTAAATGCTCCATACCATTCATTAATAATTTCAACATGTTTTACATATCCCAAAAATTCAACTATGTCAGCTAGGATTCTCAATTATTTCACAAACTATAAATTACTGACACTCAATCAATACTGTGTTCATCTCTTTGGTCATTACTGGATATCTTGGTCATTGCTAAAAATTTCCTTCTTAGAAAATACTATCTTCGCTCAGTTAATTATATGTCACTCAAAAATTACTGATGCTCGGTCAACACTAGATTTTCTTGACTTATACTAGCACTAGGTCAACACTAGAATCACTCGGTTTAAACTAAATTTCTTCACTTTTTCTCGATTAAGCCTATGTTTCTAGTCTTTCTTCTCCACTCAGTGTTAAAGATAAACAACACATTACCTTGTCAATGTACCAACTAATCAAGTACCCATTGAAGTATCACACAAATCAAACTTTCCTCAGGTCCTCTTGTTATCTCTTCTTTTCAAATCCTCTTCATCAATCAAAAGATATGGTACTCTACTAGATAGCAATTATCTTACCAGTTAAGGTTTGACATCAATTACAATATAACAATTGTTTCAATTGTAGTTTCCAATAGCATGGATGGATGGAGTACTCTAGACCCCCCAAGAACTACATACATCATGTATATACAAAGAATTATCCCCCCATAAGAAGGATAGTTGGAGACATGATATCCCCCCATAATGTAGAAGCTCCCATGTTGATGAAGAGTACCTGTCATGCCCCGGAAGGGAACCAAGGAAGAGAACAAAGATTCTCTTTGTAAAAGAAAACTTAAGTAATGATTTATGAAAAATTTTGAATTTTTAAAAGAATTATGTAAACAAAACATAGATTAACTTAGATTTCTCCAAGGTTCCCTTTTCATTTAATGTAAAATTTATTTAAGTCCATTAAGTAAACTAACAACAATATTTACTTCTCACAGAAAACTACATCATATCATTATAATATTCTTTATAAAGGAATACAATGTACTTTTCATTTCAATTTTCTATTTAAATCCATCTATTTTCCTAAGTATCCTTTATGAACAATATAACAATTAATGCACTAATACCATATAATAGAATCATCTAAACATTTGATAAATTGAAAGTATTACATTTTTTTTTCAATAGCTTTTCACTTAATCAATAATAAGAAACATACTACTTTACTTGAAATGTTTATAAAATCTTTTTCTTTTCCAACATACATCTTATACATAAAGTTCATGCTTTCCCTTTTCCCTTTTCCTAAGTCTACCCATTCCAAATACAACATTTTGAAATACATTAATGATTACATTACATTCATCTCCCCTTGGGAGGTAACGATAATTTTATATCATAAAAGATAAATACAAGTCTTCATTCTTCAAAACTGGAACACTATGCAAGCATGAATCCATAAGCACTACATCCACAAAAGATACCTCGATAAAAATATTTACCACCCAACCATGTGGATACCAAAAGGCCCACTCCCCCATGCTAGGAGATAAACATCAAGGTCCACAAAGAAGGAATAGCTAGGCCATACCTAGGGTTGGGTAACCTTTCCCAAATAGAAAATGAAAAGAAGATCAAAGTATAAATCATTTCCCAAAGGTTCTAAGGCTTGGTAGAAACCCTAAGCAACAACCTAAGTGAGTTCCATCACATATCCCTCACCCCTTGGGTTGTCCTGGTACTAGCCTCTTCGGGCCCCGACCCCCAAGTAGGCACATGCAGAACTGAATGCCTTTCATACAGACAAGTGCCATTCGATCATACCTACGCATAGGAACCTTCTCCCACTCCCATCCATAGCCTTTACTAGCACTACTGGCATGGGTGAGGTATCTATTAATATTTTTAGTGTTTGAACTCATTCTCATAAATTTTAATTAAATTGTCACTTGTTAAATAACTCTTTAGTCGGTTATCATAGTTCTAGCCACTTAGGGCCCTGACCCCGCACTGAGAGCCACTCACTTGGTGTTGTTAGGTTTTCTACCCTTAACCCACACATCACAAATACATCATACATGTAGTAAAAACACATCATAAACACATTTGAGAACCGCATCAAAGAATAGAAAATAATAAGATAGTTTATGGATGTTTAGGGAAATTAGGAATGTTTAAGGATGTTTAAAATGGTCCTAATCCTCTTAGACAATCCTAAACCCTAATCATGCTTCCTACACACATCCTAACCCTATTTAAGCATCTAAATGTACCACATACCTCCATCAAACAAGTAATGAACATGTTTATAGTTTATACAAAGTTTCCATATAGTTTGTACAAAATTCCATATGCCTGAAATTTAACTAAGTCTAATTTTTTTAGAAAACTCCAAAAATTAGAAGTTGCATCTTAATTCCTAGGAAGCTGAAACCTATCCCAAACTTACCGGAAGGTACCTAATTTCTTTATACAAGTAGAAATTAAAGTATAAGAAATTAAAGTATCGTAACTTATACTTTAAACTTGTATAAACTGACCTGAAATTAAAAAAAACATTCATAACTCCTACAAACAAAATGTTATACTTGTGTAAACTGACCCAAAATAAAAAAATTCATAACTCCTACAAACAAAATAAACCCTATTCTACACATGGCATTAAAACAATAATAATAACTCGGGATTGAGTAATTCAATCAAAACTCGAAACAATACTAATCACTCAAGATTCAAAAACAAACCCTAATAATATAACTCAAAATTAAATCACAGAACTAAATCAATAATAACACAACTCGGGAAAATGATAGGGAACGTGTAATGATAGAAAATGCAAATGACAGCGATCAAAACATTTAACTCGGCCAAATGCCAGAGATAAAAAAAATTAACTCGGGATTACAAAGCTGCACATATTGTTTGCTGACAGCAATACTTTAATAACAGAAAACTAAATACAAATATTCTGCACATTGCTTAATGACAGGAGATAAAATATAATTAATCCTAAAACGGCTGGCATTGTACAATACTACAACAACTTATAATTGTATAAATGTTTATACAATAATACAATAATGGATAAACGTTCTACAATAATACATAATACATAAACGTTTTGCAATAATATAATAATATAGAATACAATAATGTATTAATGTTTTGCAACAATACAATAATGTATAAACTTTCTACAAACAAAAACATATTTAGAAACATTCAAACAAATCTAAAACCAGCATTCATATAATAAAAGAGATTTATCTCTTAGGATAGATTCCAACCTAGAGTCCTGCGGAGCCCGGTTGATGAAGAAGAATCTACTCCTCTCAAACTCTTCTAGCACTCCTTCCAATCCTTCTGGATGCAAACTCCAGCCTCTACCCAAATCAACAAAATGCTACTCTCAGAGAATAATGAATTCTCTCCTCACCACTATAATTCCCTACAAATAAAAATGCCCAACTATACAATATCTCTTCTTGAATCCCAATTCATCTCCAACCTCCTCTCACACAGGAGATCCCTCTGTATATAGATTGGGGAGTAGTTTCACAAGTATTCCAACCAATGCAACTATCCACTAGTTATCCGTTAATACTACGGTTTGTAAAACTATTCCTATAAAGGGATAAATAAATTTTATTTAATAAGCTTTTAAATCTATGTCTCCTAAATTTGAGGATGACAATATATATAATAAAGATTTTAGGAATATTTTTACCAACTTACTTACTATGGTAATTTACCAAAAGCATTTCCAAATTTAAAAATAACATATACTTACCATAGTCTCATAATAGTTTCCCTTCACATAATTAATTTATTTTATAATAAGAATATATATTTATTTATATATGTATTCATAGGCATATTTGTGCACCCATATGCTTATGGTACATATACCATAAGTAAGACACATTATTTTTAATATTAAATATTATGAATATCATTATTATAAAACATATTATTTATTTATACACTAATCCTTATTCTAAAATATATATTAGGTAGCTACTAACATAAGTTAGATTTTACCACTATTATTTAAAACATATATTATTAATATTGTCATAGACACTTTGTTATTATGAGTATTATAAAATAATACCATAAAATTATTTATTATTATTGATATTAAAACCACATGATTTAATCACATACTAACTCGTTCCTAACAAGATACGCTAGTACATAAGTAGCTACTAATAAAGATAAATTACTAAATCATACCCTCAAATGAACAATAATTCACATCAATAATCTACTAACAAAATTGAACATACCATGAAGACAATTAGAGCTACCATACTCAAAACCTCATTCTCAAAGAATGCAACAGACAAGAAACCAGCTACAAGATCCACAAAACCAACAAACTGAGATAACAAGGAAAATACATCATCTGCACAAGGGACTGACTCAGGAACTCCCCACCTAAAGGTAAAAGGATCAGAGGTAGAGTTCCTTCCTGTGGAACCTGGTGATATCTCTGTAACAACAACAACGATTGAGGATTTTGAGGGATTGCTCAAACCTGTGAAGCTAGGTGGAGATGATACCCGGTACCTGCAATCCTGCATCACCAAGAAATACATATATACATATGGATATACATACAAATTAGATATATGCAAACAGATGACCAAGATCGATACATCATGTGGACATCAACTAAATGAGTAACTACGACTTCATCTTGAGTCATGAAGACACATCAGACACATATTCATGAAACATAAAACATCATGATAATGGTTAGATTCAAATCCATGGGTTAGCTCCATAAAATATATAAAGATAGATGTTTTCTAATTTCATAAACATATAAATGATAACCATAAATGAGCATATCAATCATCTGATAAACATATCATCATCCACAAAACATAAAATGTAAATGCATAGTTCTAACTGTCATAATAGAATGTCCAAATCAAGAAGTTCAAATATCACCATAGGAGAGGGTATCATAGTACCTGCAAATAATAGATAAGCCAATTCTTACAAGAAACATGTCTCCCCTTAGGAAGAAATAGATACATCAAATGATGAAGAATCCAATACATGTGAAAATGGAAGGAGGAAGGAGATGAAGGTCTCCATGCATGAATCTCTGAAGATTGAATAGGTCTCTCCAAGCTCAAAGAATCTATCACCTCATGTGACAAATCAAGTAAAGAAGGAGAAGAATCAAGAGTGCCAATCTCCAAAGAAGGTGAAGAAGTATCCCCAACTATGATGCTATCATCAAAGAAAAGAGAAACCCCCTCATGTATGTCTTCCAAATACGCATCATGAGAATCAACAAATATTGAAGAGGCATCCAAGTAGTCATCACATTTTTCAAGATTTGAAGCACTATGATCATCCTGTTGAAGACTAGAGCCCATGTCTAAAGAAGCAGGAGGTGGAGGAGTAGGAAGCTCAACACTTGTCTCAACAAAAAAATGATTCAAGTTTCCAATGTTCTCCTCATAATTATCCCTTGGCAAAGGGATGTGTACATCATGAATATCATCATAATCATCAACAAAATGTGAAAAAGAATACAAGCGTGATGTATGATCAACAACTCCCATAGCTATTACATCTCTAGTCTCCATGTCCCTAATGTAGACAAAATCAGGAGTGAACTCAACAATTTTACCTTCTGCCCCATGGGTAATTTGGTAAATAGAAAGGAGATTAGTGGTCAAGGATGGTACACAAAGAACATCATTAAATGTCCCCTCTCCCATAGGAATATAACCTTTCCCATAGAATCTCATGAATGTGTTGTTACCCATCAAAATATTAGGAGAATTACAAGGCTCAATTGAAGAAAACATATCCATAGAAGATGCCATATGATGTGATGCACCTGAATCAGGAAGCATTTTACCTTGCTCAGGATGTGTGGAAGCCAAGAGTGCTTTTCCTTTACCTTTATCTTTGGATGATGATGAAGATGTAGAAGCTGCCAAATGTGTAGAAGGAGTAGACACTGATGAGGGAAACTTAAGGTTGTGCTTTTGAATAATGTGAGCTATCTCATCAATCATGTCCTAGCTTTTTACAATGTGTACTATTACCCCAATTTCCATGTGCATGCAAATTTGGCTAAAACCTATCCCAAGATCTTTGTTTTTGCCCTGCCAGGTGTCCCTAAAAATTTCATGGGTTTATGTCCTTCCCTCTAGTCTCTGCAACTATTTCTAGGTCCCTGGCTAGGTGAAAAGTCCTTAAAAAATTCATAAAACTAGCTGTTATAGGCCAAACCCTCAAAAAACCCTAAGCCTCCTTTCTATTTGGCTATTACTTTTTTGGCATCTTAAAGACCCCAATTCCCATGTGTGTATTAAGTTTCCTCTTGTTCGCCAGTTTTCTTATTCTTTCCAGTGGTCATCTTTTCTTTTGGCAAACTGGCAAATCCTTTATTCTCCTAGTCACAAAATAAAGCGGCGGTGCCCTAAGTTATTCAATGACTCTGCGAATTTCCCTCAGTTAGGCATTCACTTAATGAAAACCCAAGTCAACATTTTGATTCAGCGAACTAGCGAACCCCTTTGTTCATGTATTCACTTGACTTAGCCACAGTCCATCAAAGTATCTCACGAATAGAAGAAAGCCTTTGGTCACTGAATCACCAGGTCAAAGTGGGGTTAGTTCTGCAAGTAGTGGTAAGATTCTACATTGGATGGTTGGTGTATAATTAGAAGCAATATTCCAGGGGCATGAGAAAATGAGACTAGTCGTAGATTTGGTATCAAGGTTTATGTCAGTCGGTGGTTACTTTTCCTATTCTGTGATTTAGCGAGTGTCTTGTTCGCGTAATATCCCAGAGTTTGGCGGTTAAGTCCTTAATGGCTAGTGACTTAGTGAGCAATTAACTTCCCTTTAGTCACATGGTCGCTTAATAATTTGGCAATCTCAGATAACCGGGGGTCCCAGCTACGAAGATCTATGGCTGGCGTATCTTTGCAAGGGTTTGTGTTAGAGCTTGAGATCTTAAGACGACCGTTAGATCTTCCAAGTCTGCAGCACTTCAAAGGTCAAGTGGGTCCACTACCACAGTGTCCTACATGGAAGCTTTTAATTGGCCAGAGATAATGACTTGTATGCTTTGTTAGAGCGGGCCCAGCGAACTTCCCAGCTTAATGCAGATCTACGGCTAGTGCATGATCTAAAAGAATATTCCTACCCCATGAGATCATGCACCCATCATTGATTTTATTCCATTGTCAGGGCCTTGCAGGTGGGTCCTTGGATGATGATGTGCTCATTTCTCCTTGGTCCACATAGCAATGACTTGGATGCTGCAGTAGGACCATGTCAGTTTGTCTGCAAAGATGTCAGAGGGATAGGGATCAACGGCTGGTGTAAAAGCGCAAGGAATTTTTCTGACATATGAGATTGTGCACCCGCCATTGGATCTTCCAAGTGTTCAACCTCTTGTCAGTGGGTCCAGTGCCAGGTTAGGATGATTTTCCGGCTTCTAATTGGTTGAGATAAAGAAAAAACCCATGGGACCGTGTTGCTAGGTGCGCTGATGTGCTAAAAAATGATTGGTTGTCATGTGCTAATGGAGACTTACAGGTGGACTAATGTGTCAATGGGGTCATGGCTTAATAAAGACCTATAGCTGGTGTAAAGGCAGAAGGAATATTCTATGGCTATGAGATCTTGCGCCCACCGTTAGATCGGAATCTTGTTTGAGTGGGTCCGTGTCAGAGAGACTTGCTGAAATGTATGCCCACGAAGTGGCTGGAGCCAATAAAAGAATGCCAGGTGGTGGGTCTAGGCTCAGGGTTGTCAGTTGGGTGATTTGGCGATTTGGCGACTGAGGGAATCTATTGCTACAAAGGTTTGGCGGTCCCAATAAAGTTCTACATGTTCGCTCATTCATGGAATAATTTAGCAGTGCTCCAAATGACTTGGCAATTCAGCGAACACTTTGTTTGCTGAATCTCTAAATAAATTGGCAAAGGTAGGAAGTATTTTGTGAATAAGGAAAGTCTTCAGTCGCATAGTCACTGAATGACTTAAAAGAGAGAGGCTCGAGGCGGGTCCAACATGACAGATATGCTGACGTGCTAAGTGTTCATTGGTCCAAGCATGCCGAGGTGGATTTTTGACCTTTCAAAGGGTTTTATAACTATTGTCGGGATAATTTTAGTCGTTCATCTGCCCGGAAATGTTAGACATCAATGACTGTGTTTTAAAATGACCGGCTAGCTATTAATATTCAAATTCAAATATTTCTAGGATTGGTTTTTTTTGCCAGTTTTGATTCAGTGGGATACAGCGGTGAGGTAGCTCAAAGAATTTATGTCTCTAAGACATTTACAGTTAAAAGAAGATGATGAGGAAGTTTGGGTGGCCGTCATGGGTCGATTCTTGTCTCAGAAAAGTACCAGCTTGAGCATTCATGGTGAGACTTTGTGCAGGAAAGTAGATGAATCTAGGTTGCTTATCTGCGAGTTGATGTAGTATAGAGATGGGCACACAATATTTGATCGGCCATGGTATTACAGAGATGTATTTATGATCATATTTGATGGGTTAGGGTTTGAATATTATTCCAATGTAAGAATCTTGTAAACCTAGTTAGGTTTTTTTTTTTTTTTTGACTCCTGCCTGCATGTAGTTGAGTATGTATATATTGTATTTTTGGAGCTTTTGGGCTTAGAGAGTTGGACAATTTGTAGAAGAAATTCATCTTTTATTAAGGGTCATATGTGGTATCATTTCTACCCTCTAGCTTATAGAGTTGTATTTCTCCCATTGATGATTCAGATATTGCAAAGGTATTTTGTGACAATCCTTCATGTCCCTATGCTTCCTTGTCCAAATTATCTCTTATTGGATTAAAGTATATGATGCTTTTAGTGATGTCTTAGGGTTCCTGATCCCTCTTGCTTTCAATGATTTTGTGTGTTATTGTGTTTGATCTGATTCAGATGCTTTTGTGGGTATACTTTAACCCCCTAATAGTCTTGTCTCATTCCTACACTGAGTTGCATAAGTGAATGTCTGTTTGCAGGTCATAGGTTGTGTCTTATGTTTAGACCCTCATATGAAACACTTTTGCAAGCATATTCAGTAAGTTGTGATCTATTAGACCTGAGCCTTTCATTGGTTCTACTCCTCTATACTGGGGTCCAAACCCTAATTTCAGTGTATCACCTAGTAGGTAGTTTGCTTTCAGTCATTTCCCTTTCAAGCATTCCTTCTATCCCTTTCCCTCAAAAGTTTTAATTTCATGTCAAGAAGCAAATTAAGGTGATTATCCAAGAGGAACCAACCTAGAACCTAGAGGTCTCATCTCAGTTAGCATAGGTCCCACAACCTGGAGATGATTCCCATGTTATACTAGGTTATCAAGACTATGAGAGCTTGAGACAAAGGTGCAAACTTAGTGTATAACAATTCTGGCACACCCGGTGGGACTAAGAGGTCATAATTTTTATAGTACTTGCTAGTTTTGATATGCATCCAAAAGGTTGTAGACCTAGAAGAGGTCATTTTTCTGCATATCTGGTGACTCTGGAAAGTCTTTTGGTTTCAAAGATCAAGTGCTGGTATGTTTTAAATCTTTCATATTCAGATTCCAGCTAATTGCATGAGTAAACATGTCAAGTTATTATGGATAGTCAGGTTACCCACCATCCTATTATGAGAATAATGCTCAGTGGGCTAGTTATCAGCCTTATCGAAGCCACCTAAAGCCTACTTTTATCCCAAGTTTCCATACAATACAAGGCTGTCATTATGTCCAGCATGCCCCAAATGATTTTTCCCTTGTGCAAGATTATGAAAGAGCCCTCCACCAAGATGGATCATGGGCACAAAGGGCACAACAAAAAATGCAAAGCCAGTTGCCCCATCCTACTTACCACCCACCCACCCCTTCTCAACCTAATTGGCAATGAATTCAGAGCCTAGACTTTATGAAGAGCAAGAAGAGACCAAGAACCTATTGCTCGATTTAATTAAGCAAGTGTCTGAGATCAAAGAGCAGAAAGAGATAGAGGCTCAAGGCTATGAGCAAGAGATAGTTCCCCACCAAGTGGCAAAGGTTCTTGTTGATGAGAAACAAGTAAAACAATTTCAAGAAGAGATCAGACACCGAGCTAACATTGAGACAACAAGGTTGAGATCATAAATTGCTTGACAAGAGGCTCTTAGACCTAAAATTCCAAGTTGGAGGACCCATTTGCCTCAAGAGCCTACACATGAAGAGCATACAAAGTGCTCATTTCCAAGTTTTAGGAGCACCCTTCAAGAATCTGAGCCTATTTTGGAGCAATTGCAACCTTATTGTGGTCTGCAATAGTCTAAAGATTATATTGAGAAAGAGCTAGTTGCAAGTGACCAACACCAAGATGACAGGGCCTTCAGTTTTCCAAGCTTTGAGATGGGTGTGCCTTCTGTGTCTCCCTCTAAGACCCCTCAATTCCACATCTCAAGATTTAAGGCAAAAAATTCTTCCCATGAGCCTTTACTTGAGATTCAATCTACCACTCTGCAAGAACAGTCTGTTCAAGGAGGTTGTTTATCTCAAGAGGCCCCTTTGGTCTCTCAAGATGATGAAGTGTTGTGGATTCCCCAATGGACTCTGCCTCCTGGCTTTTAGATGCCAGATCTTTTCAAAGATACTAGTCTAGTGTCTGAGCAAGGACTTGTGGTAGACGAGCTTTCATTTGAAGAGGAGAGAAAATCTGAGGTATCAGTGCAGAGTGATGACTATGATGAATTGGGACAATGAGGTGAGGAGGTGGGGTTTGGTGCCCAACCTGAACTCTTGGTTGTTTTGTTGAATGAGCTTTCCCTCTTTGTTGATGATGAAAAGGAGACCATGCCATTACCTATGGCTGAAGATCAATCTGAACAAAAGGTTCACCATCAATAGGAGGTTGGTATAGAAGGAGATGCTATGCTTTTATTTGATGAGCTGTCTGATTTTGTTGAGCAGGATGATAAAGATATGATCATAGCCACCTCTGTGAAGTTGCAACAGCTAGAAGAGATTGATCCTGAGGATATGTTAATCCATGAGCTTGAACTCATCTTTGAGGAGGAGACTTCCCAATGTGCAGAGGACAACCAAGACCTTGGGGAGGATTATTTGGAGCACATCATAGGAGGCTTGTGTATGGAGCCTGATTGTAAAGAGCCAGTCATTCCTGGGGATCTTCAAGATACTGACAACTTTGATGAGCTCTTAATCTATTTAAAAGAGGAAGATGATAGTCCCCTATCCACAGATGATGAGTTGACATGACTACCCATGGTGGAGGGAAACCATGAAGATAAAGAAGAAGCTATCAAGGAAGGTCATGCCTTCAGACTTTGAAGGGGCTGCCCCATCAGATACTTGGTACAGAAGGAGTTTACCGAGGCCCCTCCATATGATCAATTGGGGGAAGGTAAACTTGATCCTATTTTTGTAGAGGTAGTTAATAATTATTTGACAAATCTTTGTGTGCCTCTTATCTTTGTAGCTATCCTCATGTGTCCAATGCAAAATACCCTAATGAGGAAAGGTAGTTTTTTTCTGCAACTAGTAAATGGTTTTGTTTGACCAAGTTTCTGTAACTGGTTAGTTTAGGATAGGTTAGGTTTTCCTACTTTTTGTCCCTGTTTTCTAGCTTAGTTCCCTATTTTCCAAGAAGTGCTCTAAGCACAGTTCCAGTTTTGTCTCCCTGTGAGATTTTTGGTTTTGATGACCCCATGCCCAATGGATTATGTCAAGGCCACTGGTTTTCAATGTCTAGTAGGCTGACATCTAGTAGAAATCTTCAAAATGTTACCCCAATTTCCATGTGCATGAAAATTTGGCTAAAACCTATCCCAAGATCTTTTTTTTTACCTTGTCAGGTGTCCCTAAAAATTTCATGGGTTTATGTCCTTCCCTCTGGTCTCTGCAACTATTTCTAGGTCCCTGGTTAGGTGAAAAGTCCTTAAAAAATTCATAAAACTAGCCATTATAGGTCAAACCCTCAAAAAACCCTAAGCCTCCTTTCTATTTGGCTGTTACTTTTTCGGCAACTTAAAGACCCCAATTCCCATGTGCATATCAAGTTTCCTCTTATTCGCTAGTTCTCTTATTCTTTCTGGCGGTCATCTTTTCTTTCAGCGAACTGGCAAATCATTTATTCTCCTAGTCGCGAAATAAAGCGGCAATGCCCTAAGTTATTCAGCGACTCCGTGAATTTCCCTCAATCGGGCATTCGCTTAATGAAACCCCAGGTCATCATTTTGATTTAGCGAACTAGTGAACCCCTTTGTTCGTGTATTCACTTGACTCAACCACAGTTCATTAAAGTATCTCGTGAATAGAAGAAAGCCTTTGGTTGTTGAATTGCCAGGTCAAAGTGGGGTTAGTTCTGCAGGTAGTGGTAAGATTCTACATCGGACGGTTGGCGTATAATCGGAAGGAATATTCTAGGGGCATGAGAAAATGAGACTAGTCATAGATTTGGTATCAAGGTTTATATCAGTCGGCGGTTACTTTTCCTATTCGGTAATTTAGCGAGTGTCTTATTTGCGTAATATCCCAGAGTTTGGCGGTTAAGTCCTTAATGACTAGCGACTCAGTGAGCAGTTGAATTCCCTTTAGTCACGTGGTCGCTTAATAATTTGGTGGTCTCAGATAATCAGGGGTCCCAACTATGAAGATCTATGACTGGCGTATCTTCACAAGGGTTTGTGTCAGAGCTTGAGATCTTAAGACGACCGTTAGATCTTCCAAGTCGACAGCGCTTCAAAGGTCAAGTGGGTCCACTACCACAGTGTCCTACACGGAAGCTTTTCATTGGCTAGAGATAATGACTTGTATGCTTTGTCAGAGTGGGCCCAGTGAACTTCCCAGCTTAATGCAGATCTACGGCTGATGCATGATCTGAAAGAATATTCCTACCCCATGACATCATGCACCCATCATTGATTTTATTCCATTGTCAGGGCCTTGTAGCTGGGTCCTCCGATGATGATGTGCTCATTTCTCATTGGTCCACATAGCAATGAATTGGATGCTGCAATAGGACCATGTCAGTTTGTCTGCAGAGATGTTAGAGGGATAGGGATCAATGGCTGGCGTAAAAGCGCAAGGAATTTTTCTGACATATGAGATTGTGCACCCGCCATTGGATCTTCCAAGTGTTTAGCCTCTTGTCAGTGGGTCCAATGCCAGGTCAGGATGATTTTTCATCTTCTTATTGGTCGAGATAAAGAAAAAACCCATGGGACCGTGTTGCCAAGTGCGCTGATGTGCTAAAAAATGATTGGTTGTTGTGTGCTGACAAAGACTTACAGGTGGACTAATGTGTCAGTGGGGTCATAGCTTAATAAAGATCTACAGCTGGTGTAAAAGTGGAAGGAATATTCTGTGGCTATGAGATCTTGCACCTGCCATTAGATCAAAATCTTGTTTGAGTGGGTCCATGTCAAAGAGACTTGTCAAAGTGTATGCCCACGAAGCGGCTGGAGCCAATAAAAGAATGCTAGGTGGTGGGTCTGGGCTCAGGGTTGTTAGCTGGGTGATTCGGCGATTTGGTGACTAAGGGAATCTATTGCTCCAAAGGTTTGGCAGTCCCGATAAAGTTCTACATGTTCGCTCATTTGCGGAATAATTTAGCAGTGCTCCAAATGACTTGGCAATTCAGTGAACGCTTTGTTCACTAAATCTCTAAATAAATTGGCAAAGGTAGGAAGTATTTCACGAATAAGGAAAGTCTTTAGTCGCATAGTCGTTTAATGACTTAAAAGAGAGAGGCTCGAGGTGTGTCCAACATGACAGATATGCTGACGTGCTAAGTGTTCATTGGTCCAAGCATACCGATGTGGATTTTTGACCTTTCAAAGGGTTTTATAACTGTTGTCGAGATAATCTGAGCCATTCATCTGCTGGGAAACATTAGACATCAATGACTGTGTTTTAAAATGACCGACTAGCCGTTAATATTCAAATTCAAATATTTCCAGGATGGGTTTTTTTGCCAATTTTGATTCAGTGGGATACAACGGCGAGGTAGCTCAAAGAATTTATGTCTCTAGGACATTTACAGTTAAAAGAAGATGATGAGGAAGTCTGGGCGGCCATCATGGGTCGATTCTTGTCTCAGAAAAGTACCATCTTGAGCATTCATGGCGAGACTTTGTGCAAGAAAGTAGATGAATCTAGGTTGCTTGTCCGCGAGTTGATGTAGTACAGAGATGGGCACACAATATCTAATCAGGCATGGTATTACAGAGATGTATTTATGATCAAATTTGATGGGTTAGGATTTGAATATTATTCTAATGTAAAAATCTTGTAACCCTAGTTAGGTTTTTTTTTTTTTTTTTGACTCCTGCCTGCATGTAGTTGAGTATGTATATATTGTATTTTTGGAGCTTTTGGGCTTAGAGAGTTGGACAATTTGTAGAAGAAATTCATCTTTTCTTAAGGGTCATCTATGGTATCATTTCTACCCTCTGGCTTATAGAGTTGTATTTCTCCGATTGATGATTCAGATATTGCAGAGGTATTTTGTGACAATCCTTCATGTCCCTATGCTTCCTTGTCCAAATTATCTCTTATTAGATTAAAGTATATGATGCTTTTAGTGATGTCTTAGGGTTCCTGATCCCTCTTTCATTTTGTGATTTTGCATGTTGTTGCATTTGATCTGATTTAGATGCTTTTGTGGGTATACTTCAACCCCCTAATAGTCTTGTCTCATTCCTAGACCGAGTTGCAGAAGTGAATGTCTGTTTGCAGGTCATAGGTTGTGTCTTATGTTCAGACCCTCCTATGAAACACTTTTTCAAGCCTATTCAGTAAGTTGTGATCTATTAGACCTAAGCTTTTCATTGGTTCTATTCCTCTATACTGGGATCCAAACCCTAATTTTGGTGTATCGCCTAGTAGGTAGTTTGCTTTCAGTCATTTCCCTTTCAAGAATTCCTTCTATCCC
Source organism: Chamaecyparis obtusa (assembly GCA_027943335.1). Classification (NCBI taxonomy): domain Eukaryota; kingdom Viridiplantae; phylum Streptophyta; class Pinopsida; order Cupressales; family Cupressaceae; genus Chamaecyparis; species Chamaecyparis obtusa. Next base: position 208,262 of record BSBK01004198.1, on the reverse strand, counting down.
TTTCCCTCAAAAGTTTTACTTTCATATCAAGAAGCAAATTAAGGTGATTATCCAAGAGGAACCAGCCTAGAACCTGGAGGTCTCATCTCAGTTAGCATAGGTCCCACAACCTAGAGATGATTCTCATGTTATACTAGGTTATCAAGACTACAAGAGCTTGAGACAAAGGCGCAAACTTAGTGTATACCATATACATTTATCCCTCTTTCATCTAGATGATTCCTCTCTTGAAGAGGACTTGGACTTAGTAGTATTGTGTGAAGGAGATTCATTACCTTTTTCATGAGGCTTAGGATCCTTATGTTGTTTCTTTCCTTTTCCATTAGAATCCTTTGATGTGGACTAACTTGCAGTCAATGCATGATGTGTCGAAGGCTTCAATTGACCCATGTGTGCCAACTTTTCTTGTTCCCTTGTGAGTTGAGTTGTAAATTCATCAAGAGAAGGCAATTTGTATGCACTACCAAGAGAATCCATAGTAGCATAGAATGTAGAAACAAAGATAGAATAATGAAGGCCAAGATTGGAAATAATAGAAAATATCAATTGTTCATCCCCTTTAACAATTCCACAAGTAGAAAGATCCAATCTAATAGAATTAAACTTAGAGAAAAAGTCTTGAATTTTATCAAAATAACAAGGATTTAGACCTATGAGCTCATTCTCTAATCTAAATTTTCTCATTCTATCAGGTTTACCAAAGAGTCCTTCCAATATAACCCAAGCATCATGAGGATGTGTGCAAGATGCAATATGAAAGTGCAAGTCGCGAGAGATGGATGATCTAAGAGAGCCAAGTGCTTTATCCCTTTGATCAAACCATTTTCTCCTTTCTGCAACACCTATTTGAGGTTCTTGATCTTGCCCAAGAGTCATTCTAAGCAATCCAATACTCAACAAATGATCACTTAAAGATACTTTCCATTCATGGTAGTTATATGGAGTGAGGATTTTGACCTTTGAATTATCCACAATACAACCAAATAAAGACTGATAACTATCAATAACTCTTTCAAATGACTGATACAAATCAGAAAATTGAAATCCAAGGATTACCCAAGTGAAAATATAGTTGCAAAATGACCTATTTCTGAAAGTAATATATCCACCCAAAATTAATGAAATCTAATTGCAGATCTGGAAAGTAGACAAAAAATCACGCACTTTCAAGAACAATTCACCTCAAAATGTTATCGTATGTGCCCAAACGAAGCCCTGGAACTTGCAAAAATTAGAAACATGCAAAAATAGTCAAGAAAATATGCAATTTATGATAAATATGGCCACCAAATTGCAAAAATAATACCACCACTAGATTCTTCATGAAATTCTACCTAAAATAAATAAAAAATTGCTCGAAAAAAAGAGTAAAAATGAGCAAGATATGGCCCTCTGAAGTTAGATTGCAAAATCAAAAACTCCAATGGTGAAGGCTGAGAAAATCAAACCCTTGTTGACATCAACATTTCACTATGTTAAATTTGAAGGTCGTATGGACATCACCAAAATGCCCAATTTGGCTTATTTTGATGGTTGGATGGCCGTCAAATTTAGGCTCGGGGTATTGGTGATGTCAGCAAAAAAGTCCCCTTGGCTGACATGGCATGATGCAGATACCGACGTGGTAGGTGTGAATGTTGATGTCAGTTACTGACATCACTAGTGCTGACTGGGAAAGGAGATGATGTCACTGTGGTTGACATGGTCAAGCTGTTGATTATGGTGGGCAAGCATGGCAGGATGCCACGTAGTGGTGTCACTATGGGTTCACATGGTGGTTGATGTGATGTGGGGCCATTTGGAGCAGTCGGGTGGTGCGGCGGTGGCATTTGAGTGGTAGAGGCGGAAGAAGTTGCTCGAGCGGCGTTGCAAGGTGGTCGAGCGAAGTGGGATTAGTCCCACATGCGTTGCGGGACTGTCTCTGTGGCCCTTTATATATGCAGTGTCCAATAAGTAAAACAAAATCCCAAGCCAAGATGGTTTCTAAACTTCTGAGTCGCGGTGATTGGGAGCTCAAGTTTTTATTCTTGGTGGGGTGAGCTGCTCAGTATAGTGTTTTTGCTCGGGCCCGCTTTGGTGGAGTTTTTGGTAATGCAGTTGGGATTTATCCCACATTGATGTTGGGGATGTGCTCTAGGGCATTTAAATATGGAAGCCCGCACAAGTAAACCAGAGAACAACATGGGCATGGGCTTGGCTTCGGCCTTGAGCTCGGGTCGTCGGTGCTGATGCCGATTAGGAGTAATTTTTGTCGATTTATGCTCCAATCTGATGATGTCACCCTCTATGCTATGATGACTGATTGATTGCTAGAGAATATTCTGAGCCAGGGGTTGTACCAACCCCGCAAAACAAATTTTGCACAAAAAAATTTAGAATAACACACTGAATAATTTTTTTTTTGAAAAAATCATACCGCAGAGGCGCAGATCAGGTCGTATGGCTTGATTTACAATTTTTTTTGCCTCAATTTGGACTTTCGCCAAATATAGGCGAGTTTATAGTTGATTTTAACCGAAACAGCCTCTTGGATATAATGGTGAGGTCAAATCTACCCCAAGATGCTTCTACAACATGTTGGTCTTCAGATATGAGATTTGGACCTTCAATGCTTGGAACAAGATCTCTCCAAATAGGCTAATCAAAATACTCCAATGACTCTGATACTATGTAAGAATTTGCAAATAACAAAGATTGAACCAAGGATCTAGAGGTTAAAGAAAAGCATAAGAGAGAATGCAATGATTGATATTGAATTGATCCAATGAATTCACCTTACATGATTACATAATAGGCCTCCTTATATAAGAAAGACATAAGAGAGAATGATAAGGAGCTGATAAACTATCACCTATGCTAGGTGTTTAATCACATGTCCACCAAATGTGGATCATCCTCCATTATGCAATGAGGTATGTGCAATGGGATTATGATGATAATGTGATAAGAGCACTAAAGGTGGATCTCACACCAAAAGTGGAATTTCTCTTACACCATGTGCTTAATTGAGGTGCAAACTCCTAGGTGTCTCAATCACAAACTACTATGCAATGCATTATCCTAAGTATGATTAAGTTAAGTGTAATTAGGAATATTTAATTACACCAACACTATATACACATGTAATTTAAAATGTGTGTGTGTGTGTGTGTGTGTGGGTGTAATTTTTTTAAAAAGACATGACTTTTTAACAAAAATTATAAATAAACATTGTAAAATCATTAAAAAAATGTTGAATACGATGTCTGAAAGTCACTAAAAACTCGTTGGAAAGTCGTTGGAAACCCTATTGTCATCGCAGTGAAACCCCACTATCGCTTTCGTAGTGGGATTCCACTGTGGTTACCCCCAATAAATGAGGGGTTTTGATTAGAATCCTAGGCTTCGTGGGTTTCTATCCGAACCCATGTAAGCCTATAAAATATTATTATTTTGAGGGTTTCAATCGAAACCTACTCCCGATCGAAACCTCCCTGCACGTGGCTTTCAATCAAAATTTTTCGGGTTCCAATCGAAACTTTTTTCAGGTTTTGATCGAAACCGCCGAATTTAGGCTTTTGTACAAAATGGAGGAAATCCTTCTTCCGAAAAATTGTAAAATTTTTTGGGGTCAACCTATTAGATATTTATTAGACTAAGAGCATTTTCATTATGCTTATTTCATCTAACAAAAATCCAAAATTAGGTGAAATGTTCCTAGGAACATTAAGGAGTGGACATTAAAATAAATTCAAAAACCTAAAGTGGAGAGTGCATAGTGGGAAATCTCTATGAAATAATTAGGCACTTGATTACTTAACCAACCACTCAAGCTCATGTATGATTACACACACATTTTTAAAAATAAAATAAAATAGATTTATTAAAATTATTCTTCTAGGTGGATGATGCTTGTTGGTAACTAGATGTCCTTAAGAAATTTGATCTTGCAACACATTAATAACAAGACATTATTCATATACAAGTACAAAAATATTTTAAAATATAACTTAATATGACATCAAAAATAATTTTAATAGAAATACTAACATTTTTATTTTCATTATTTTTTCTTATATCTTTTTTCCATCAAAATTTTACAATTTCCATTCATAATAATACGAAATCTCATCATTACTTCACTTCAAAACCAACATCACACATCCAATATGATTCATAATAACACAAAATCTCATTATTTCTTCTCTTCAAAATCAACATCACACATCCATCTCATAGATATAAACATTTAACAAGACTCTCGAGAATTAAACAATAATAATAATTTAACACTTCATTCATATCAAAAAGTGAGACGTTACCCAACCTCTCTACAATGAAAGAGAGACGTTACCCAACATGGAGAAAAAACTAGTTTGTTAACTCACTCGGCGTCCATTCCCACATGCAACAACAATAAGCAAAACAACGTGAGAAAAGCTGTAATTTTTTTGTAATATAATAATGTGAAGGAGATGAAACTTGTTGATGTTCATTGAAAGGTTAGTTAGTGCAATTTCGATTGACTTTCTAGTTATCGTGTAAAGTTGATAATGATAGGTGGACTTGTTCATAGTTAGTGTTATGTCGGTTCTGCCCCCTTCCTAAGCTTGGACCAACATATTTTCTACCATTTCTTCTATTTTTTGCCATTATAATTTTAGTATTCTAAGTTTTAGTAGATTGCTTTAATATTTATTCAATGTAAATAGTTTTTTTAATTATGATTAAATGATAATGATTTTTTTTTAATGTTTTATTTAATATTAATATTATTTAAGTAGTTAATCAAAATTTGAATCTTTACAAAATCTATTTTTAAGATTGTAAATCTTTACCAAGTCTATTTTTTAAGATTTTGACTAGACTATTTCTAATTATATGGTTCTTTTAAATTTTATAATAGTTTCATGTTAATAAAACATAATTTATAATAGATTAGAAATTGTAAATAAAGTTTAGAGTTTAAATTTATAATTTATGTCAAATTAAATTTCATTATGTGTGTGGGGGAATTAGGTCATGGGGGCTATGGCATAAATTTGAAATGAAAAAAGAGAAATTGAAATCTTTTAAGGAGGGTCATAAAGAAAGATTATCAAAATAGAATACATTTATTAGCATTTCTTATGTTGATGCTTCCTTTTCACATTATCATTCTTGTAAATGCTATTCCATATGACTAAGAATAGGAGTTCATCTAACTAGACCCAACCACACCGTGTATACTACCAACAACAAACTATGTGGATTTAATCACTTTTAGGTTGGTGTCATCTATAGAGAAAACAAAAGACCATTCCACAAAAGCCTATTTAGAAAACCCAACCACCTCTTTAAAAAAAAAGAGGCCATGGGTCACTTTTTTCCTTTGACCGTCCATGAAGGAACCACGGTTTCTACCACAAAGGGCGTCCATAGCCCATTATGTGGAGGAAAAGTGAAAGGCTAGATATCATTGCCACTGAGAAACCCAATCTAATAATTGTATTCTACAAAGCCTCACAGAACCCACCATGTCACTTTGAATAGACCAAAGCCTCCAAAACTTTTGTAAGAATAGATTTTTTCACTTCGAGATCCAACATGACAACCATAAAATGTAGGTGGTGATTCAACGAAGATCTACGAGCCGCCAAAAAGAAAACATCACTCAACATCAATCTAATTGCATGCAAGACAATAAGAGACCTAGTTTCAAAAATATTTTTAAGCCTAAGATCAATTATGACCCCCTAAATGCAATCTACCTCCTATTCGTATGAAGGCCAATAGTAAAAAAATGGTAATAAGTGAAAAAGAATGCAAATCGTTCCAGTGTTTAACCTCAATTATTCTTATTTTGGAACATTTATGGCATGATTGAGTCATCAGATCCCTCATAAAATAATCATTTGCCTCCATCCTACAGAATTTTGGATATTGACCCTTAATAATTTTCACTTGCTTTTGATATAAAAGAGAAGAATATAAATTTTATCAAATGATCTCGAACTCATTTGAATCATTAGCATAGTAGTACTCAATAGACATGTTAACGAACACATTTTCTATGCCATCCACCTCCACGTTGGCCTAATGATTAGCACGATTAATTGTTTTTTTTTCTTTTAAGATAGTTTATAAAAATATACAACTAACCACTTGGATCAAGTATCATTTATACACAACCCCCATAACATATACAATTACAAAATTTGGGGAGTATTTTCAGTTTCTTATCTGTATAATATACTATTCTTATCTATAAGCTATGCTATTCTTACTGTATTGCTCTTACTTCAGAGATCATTACATCCTTACAACATAGATCATTTGCTAATTATAAAACTATTCCCACCCAGTATTCTGAGTGACATTGTCCCTTGGGACCCATGAGTTATCATCCTATACATTGTCATGTGCCTCTGCTAGAGCTTCTTCCCTCTGAACAAAATGCAAGGTGGTAGCATTCCCCCGGTCCATTACATCTAACTGACACTTGTTTAGAAGACTATTAAGATCTTCCACTTCTGTGGGAGCAAGGAAACTTTGATATTCAACAACATACTTAGCAACTTGTACCTTGTCCTTATGGATCATCAAATTGCCTTCCTGCATCAGAAGCATGAATCTACTCTTTGGAATATTGAGAACCATGTAGACCTGTGACATAATATTAAAATGTGTGGGTTTAAAATTAAACTCAGTAGGCTTCCTTCTCTCTTGCTGAAAAAGCTCTATGTTCCTATCCTTCCAAAGAGTCCAAAAAATTTCATTGGTTAATGTAAACGAAAAAGAATTAAGTTTGAAATTAAAAAACTCCACATAACCAACAAGTATTTAACTCCAAGAGATACCATGTTTACAATTCCAGAGACAAGGTGAACCCAGAAAAATGGCCCAAATCTTGTGTGCATAAAAACATTCAAAAAAAAGATGTTCAAAAGTCTCCACAAAATTACAAATACTACAAATAATAGGGGTTAGACCAATAGACGAAAAACCATGACCCACAAAAAGGTTTTTTAACAAGAGCAACCATCTAAAACAAATCTTTTTAGGTTAATCTTTACCTTTCCAAAAGTATTCAAAGAAAAAAAACCAATTAGAAAAGGGGTTTACAGATCCCCAACACTGGGACACTCGTGATATGATAGAGGAATCCTTCTTAATAATGTGATACAATTATTTAGTAGATGTTGAGGTCAAGGTATTACCATCTATCCATTTGCATTTCTTAAGAAATGAGTCTAAATCTAGAATATCCCTTTTCACTATATTTTCACTGCCTTAATAACCAGAGTATAAGTCCTTTTCTAGGATACAAGGATATTGAATTTATTGCTGACAAAATCCCATGACCCCAGGTGCCCATCATATTTGTTTGGAAAACACACAAATCCTTGTCAAAGAGGATAACTTATTTAAGTTGAAGATGAAGGAAGCCATTGCAATTTTCAATTTCTCCTCTAATCTCAATCATGCTGAAGGGTGGGATATGAACCTTTCTTTGAAACCCCTTTTATCCTCTATCAAAAACCACCATCATCCTCCCCCTTGGCCTTTCTTTCATTTTATTCTCCCTATCTCTCCCTTTTCCTTATTCTTCCTTGCTTCCTTGTCCCTATTTTTGCTCCTCCTCCTCTTCCCTCTATGTGCCTACTCATTATTGTTTTCTTCATTGTCCACCCATTTGGCCTCTCATCCCTATTCCATTTTTATCACCCCCCCCCCCCCCCCCCATTTTTTTTTCTTCCCCTTCTCTTTCCTTTGACCGTTTGCTTTTCCCTTGCTTTTCTCCTTTCATGTCATTTTACCCCTTCTCTAGTGTGTTTCCCTCTATTCTTTATGTGGATCCCTTGATTAGTTGGTCATTTTTCCCCCTTCTGGCCACTTTGTTCCCCTTTCCCCCTTCTTTTCCATGTGTGTTCTTGGCATCTTTTGGGTGATTTGTGCTTTTTTTTCATTTCCCTTTTCTGTGCTTTAATTTCCTTTCCTTTTCATTTATTTTCCCTTGTTTGTTATTATTTAGGTTTTGGTTTTGGTTTTTTCTCTTTGGTTTCTTTTCTTATTTGTTTATATAGGTATATATACATATTCACTACCTAATAGGTATATACACTTATTTTCATATTTGACTATAGGTATAGATATATTTAGATATTCATGTCTGTATGTCTATATATAGGTGTATATTAATATATATGTGTATTTATTTGTGTAATTTTTATTTTTATTTTTTTATATTAAATTAATTTGTATTTTCTTATTTTTACGCTTGTTCCTTTTATGCTCATATTTGTATATATGTTTATATATATTCTTCTCATCTTTCTATTTTTATTATTCTTTCTTATGTGTGTTTGTGTGTGTGGATTTATTCTTCATTTATATATATGCATAAAGATACACTTATGGATATATATAAAAGGTGGTATATGCATACATACATACATATAATAATAATATTTAGTAATATATAATGATTTCTTTGTATTTATGTTTTAACTAATATATACACATTCTTTTGTATATTCATTTATTTTCTTTTATAGGTTTATGTTTGCATTTTTGTATATATGCATATATACATGTGTGTGTTTATTTTATGTATATATGTATATATACACATTTAATTGTATATACATATATATATTTATATTCCTCCTCTTTTCCTTTTAGTTACTTTCTTTTTTATTTATTTATTTTCCTTTTTTTATTTATTATTTCATTCCAACTTCCATGTTTTCATTTGTTTTCTTATTTTGCAATTATATTTTTAATTTATTCTTCTTTCATATTTTCTCTACACACGTGTGTGTGTGTGTGTGTCTATACTTATATGTATATAGGGTTGTCATTTTTAATTTTATTGTCTTATTTTATTTTATTTCTTTCATTTTCTTATATACGCATATCCTTTCTTTATTTTTATATTCTTTCATTTCATTTTTTCCTTGTTTTCATTAGCTTATTTTCTTTGTTTCTTTTTGGTATTTTGTTTATTTTTAGATATTCATATTTCCCTATATTTTATTCTCTTGTTTTTGTTTTATTCTTTATTTATTTATTTATTTTTCTTCTTTATTTCTTGGTTTGTGTTCTTCTTTCTCCCCCCACCTTGTCATCTCTTTTTTATTGATTCTTAGTCTGCAACTTGCTCGTGTTTTACATCCTAATACACTTCTTCATCCTGATGATGGATCATGGAGCATGATCCAAAACATTGGTGGTTAAAAATTGACCAACAATCATTCTCAAAAGTATCGAGCAACATTGACATGGATTGTAGAAATTTTCTATCTATGTTTAATATGTTTATGTTTAAAATCGTTAAGGTTGTTAGATGCTTTTAAGTGTTTACTACTAAGACTTTATTTGTTTTTTCTAGTAAGGTCTATGGTTCTAGGGCTAAGGCATTAGTAGCTTATAGTTTAAGTCACTAGACATCATTATTTTATTTTTTTAATGTTAGTGTGTTGTTGATATTATTCTTATAACGGTATCTCTACCTTTGGGTTGTTTATTTGAAAGGGATAGCACCTTGTTTTTATTTCTCTTAATATAAAAAATACTTGGGTTGACAAGACTGTATGAAGATAAATAATAGACCTCAAAAAAGTTATATAAGATAAGTAATTCTAATAAAATCTTAAATTTGTTTAAAAAAATGACATATAATATAGCAACATCATGACTTTGTGCAAATGCATGACAGTCCCTAGCAAGGGGTGGAAATAGAAAAAATAAAGTTAGGTTTTTGATAGTGATACTCTTTCCCTTTTCTAGGAAGAACAAAAAGCCTCTAAAGTTCCTAGAGGATTTGACCTCGTAAAATTGTCAATCCCACGAGCCTAGGTTTGTCTTATGATGGTGAATATTTTCACCCTTGAGGGTCATTTTAAAGTTTACTACTATTATTACTTAACCCTACTTAACCAATTCCACCATCACGACTATATTGGAGGACAAAAGAGTGAAATTGAGAGGAATTTCCTCTGACATTAGTGAGGATTTTATTACAAAGGTAACAAGCCTCCCTAGTAGAGGAAAAATGAAAAAAAGAGTTAGGTTGTTGATAGTAATAGTCTATCTCTTTTCTTTAGGGAGAAAAATAAAGATTTATAATCTACATGGAGGATTTGACAATGCAAAACTACCATGACATTGTGAGCAAGTTTGTCTTATGATAATGAAGATTTTTACCATGGAGGGTTATCTTAAGGTTTACTACTATTATCACTTACCCTTTCTTAATCACTTCCACATCATTTTTTGATTTCTTTCCCATTTTTTTCTTAAATTCTATAAAATCTTTTGTGAAAAATATTGTTGATATGGGCATAATAAAGATTGTAAGCCTAGTCCTCTTCACTGAGGGCTTATTATTTGTTTATAATGGTTCCACCTTTCCATTTTTCCTTCCAAATAGATTATGGTGATTGAAGACACCCACTCTAGATCCCAACCCAATGTGACTCTCCTAGAGTCCCCATCTTATAGTCCTAGTAAAAATAAATGCCTACATATCCTAGGTCCTACCAAAATTGATCCCTCTATCCTCAACACACCAATCACCTCAACTCATGACCTTACTATTGAGGGTCTATGTGACCTTAAATAGTTTTCCACCCCCTTCAACATAAATAAATAAATAGATAATTTCAAATTTTTGAAAAAATTGCACACCCTTCCTCCCCTCACCCGATGGAGAAATCCAAGATCCAAATATGCATTCAAGAAATAGACATCAATGAAGAGGTGTAAAATGGTGAGGAGGGTAGTACAAGTGGTAATGAAAACCCTAGGAGGTACAATAGGCTAGCTAGATGTTGAGTAAACAAAGGAAAAGGGAAGAAATTGGTGGATTATGATGATAAGTTAGAAGAGGAAAATGGTGGGGATAGTGGTGATGCAAAAGAGGAATATAGCTCCAAAAATTCTACCAATGACAAGTCTACTCACATCTTGGATAATGTAAAACCAAAACTATTGGACTTGACCTAGGAGACCATGCTAGATGAAGAGGACACATAATATGATAGAGAAGCTAGTACCTATCCAAACTTACAGAACACTTATTTGGACTTGAAGGCCCTAAAGAAGAAGGTTTTGGAAATGGACAAGAAGATGATGAGCATCTCCCACTTCAACCTAAGATTCATGCATAGCTTTTCCATAATGTTATGTTTTATGTAGAAGAAAGTTCTCAAAAAAGAAATTGAAAAAGAGATGAATTATAAGTACCTCTTAAAATTTATCACAAATGGACATAGTGTGGTTCTCTCTTATTCATTGGTTGGATAGTTACTATTTTTTCCATTTTGTGACATATCTATTAGGATCAAGAAATACTGAGAGGGGGGTGAATCAGTATTGAAGCACTTTTATTCTTTTTAAACCAATTCAAACTTAACCATGCAATAACTAAAATAAGAATAACATACACATAAAGTAAATAACTCATAACACCATGATTTTTTCTTGAAGAAACCCTGGCCAAGGGAAAACCCTGGTGGGGATGGTACCCACAAATGATGTACTCAAAATTATGGTGTCCATGTTAGGAGACCTTGCCCTGTTAGGAGAAGAATATTACATTAGTACAAGTTCTTGTTAGAGAACAACCCCTATTAGGAGTCTATAACCCTATTAGGGGTGAATACAATATGGAGCTCACTGCTCTTACAAAGGACTCATTGTCCAATATTACAAAAAAATCTTGCAACAATAAGAAATTAGCTAGAACAACATCTTCTATATAAAAAATAGTTCTAGTTGAGGTTCACAATAATAATCATAGAATCTCCACTTTTCGCAGTCATCATAAAATCATCATCTATCCACTTCACACTTCATACTTGATTATCTTAATTTCTTTGTCGACACACTAATTCTCCACTAAATGTGTCCTTACACTTTTTTCACACTAAAAAGGATATCATGTGACTTTACACATGTTCAGATAGGTTAACACTTATCATAAGTCATACTTCATATCACAAAAATAACTTGTGTTATTATCTCAATCGTCACGTCTACTCAAGTGTCATATTTTCACTGCATGCTATGATCACACAACTTCAAAGGAAAGTAACTTAGTCCAGGAAAAACCAAAAATCAAGAGATGATAAATAAGTATTTATTATACCTCATATAACATATATCTATGTTCGTATACCATAAGGATAAGTATCACATGCTCATTGATAAAAATAGTATGAATGTTTCCTGGAAACTATCTTTGTACTTAGGCATTTTTCACTTGACTGACTATCAAAAACTTATCTCCACTTTAGGAGATCATCAAAGAGGTAAGTGTTGCCAACAATGACAACATATACACCTTCAAGCATTGTACACTTTCCAACAATCTCCCCCTTTGGCATTGATTGCAATACTTAGTGAAATATGACTAAGTATTCAATACCAAACTATTGGTTATACACTCCTTATATATTTTTCACAACTACTACTCCCCCATTGACATTAATGGAAAATGTATATACAGAAATGTATCTATATACAAGGAAATTTTTTGGGACTTCTCATCAGAACTTACACCATACGAAGTATGTCTTGGAAAGAGGTTTCCAGGACCTTTACATATTCTTCCCATGTTGTCTTGAATGTATGACCAATCTAAATTAGACCATTTAGTGCAAAAGATGAGATCTTAGCATCCTTTAGTACCATAGGCATAGATCCATCAAAATATTTCTTTGATGTCTCCATATCCTCAAGATTCTTCTCCAAAATTGATAGTTTAGGAGTAATCAAACTCCTCAACTCACCAAATCTTCCCAACACTCCAAAATTTTTAGTTTGTAGCATGCTTATTTTATCCAATAATTTGGACACTCCCTTGTCTAAATCAATAACTAATTGCGAGGAGAACCAAAAATTCTTCACCAAGTTGTCCAAAGTCTTCTCATTATTATGAATTATTCTGACTACTTTTTGCATATACTTAGAAAGATTTATGCAATAGTTGTATATCTTCTTCCCATGCTCAATGCAAGTCTTTATTCCAAAGATAGCGGTATCTAGTATATCTAGGTCCTACTTTATTAACTTTCATACGTATTCAAACTTCTTCTCCATAAATTCTTTTTCGAATTTCATAGTTGTAACCTTCTCCAAATAAGTGAAGTGTATATCAAGATCATCAAGAACTTTCCCCAACTTGTCTGATGCATCATTACCTTGGAAGGTAAGAGGTATGGGTAATATTTTATTAATCATGTCCACTGCCCTATCCATTATCCTGACTTTCCTCTCAATTTTATGCTTAGATCTTTCCTTATCCTTAGAAAAGATCATAAGGGATAGCTTCATTAGCTCATCCTTGTCCATTTCATCGACATTGGTGATTAGAGGCTTACTATAACTTTCCAACAAATGAGTTGTAGAGATAGATTCCTCCTTAATAGGAGTAGAAGTAGGAATAGAGATGGGTACTTTTATCTCTTCTATTTCAACATCCTTCTCTTCTTTGGCCATAACTTCTTTCATTTCATCTTTAGTTATTGTGCCAAGATCCATCACTCTTATTGTGCTATGTGCATTTATATTATCTATCTCAGGATCAGTGTTAGCATTTTATTGAAAGGGGTATTCAAGATCCTATGAAGTGTCCAAAGACACATGTATATAGTTGCCATAAAGAAACCTGGTTGCTTCATTATACTATAGAATTGGTTAGTATTTTCATCATCCTTAGGTTGTTCTTCTTTTGTTCTAAGTGATTTAGATTATTCTCCTATCATTACAATTTTTGGTTTGGTCCCCTTGGAGGGATTCAGTTTTTTAGGTCCTTCTTCAAGTAGCAACTTGTCAATGGCCTTTTGTGTATCTTCTTTTACTTCTTCATATTTTGTTTCCATTATTTTGATCAATCTTATTTTTTTCCTCAATAAGGGTTTTACCTTTTTCAAAATTCTTTCAATCTCATTGTGAGAGATAAACAGATGCATATCATCTATTACCTTTGCACATATCTTATTTTCTTCTTCTAGGGCTCTCTTCTTTCTAATTTCTAATCTATCAAATAGATCCTTAGGTATGCTACCTTCTAGTTCAATCAGATTATATTTTAAAACCAGCATATGACTTATTAAAATATCTTCAATCTTGACTTTATCAACATCATCATACATTTCATAATACCTAGGCAGTTCATTCAAATTCCCTTGCTCAATTATCCCTTTTTCTAATATCTTTAGATCATGTTTCCATAGCTATCTCTTAATGAGTTTTTCACATTCAGTGGTCTTCTTTTCTTTCTCCTCCTCTTCTTTCTTCTTATTTGTAAGAGATTCTTCCTTGGGTGGAGTAACCAAGTTCTTTCTTTTAGAGCCAGGTCTAGAGCTCGCCACCTTAGATCTAGAGGATCTTGTAGTCCTCACAAGAGCTTTTCCTTTCTTCTTATCAGTTGTTGTTGTTATTGTTGATCTCTATGATGTTCTCCTAGGAGGGGTCAGAACTTGATCTTGTATTATGATTACTGCTAGAGGTGAATCTGATATGTCTACATGTTCTGGAATGTGTAGGGGTTTAGGTTCTAATCTCACCTATCTAGAGGAAATCTTTGCAACCTTTTTCCTTAATTATCCCATTAGATCTTTAGATACCCCTTCTCCTTCTACAAATTTGTCAACAAATTTCTCTACTTTTCTCTTCCTTTCTCCTTTAATCAATTCCTCTCTAACCATTAGATACTTTTCTTCATAAGTTCCCCACCACTCTTCATTAGGGTCTTTTTTAGATTCGAGGAGATGTTTTATGTGGGGTATAAAAATTTGTGCATTTATCTCATATCCCATGGGAGTACACCATTGTACTCTAGGCTCAACAACTTCCAAGCAAGTACTATTGGTTTCTACCATAAAATAGATTGTGTCTTGATATTTTTCTACAATCCACTTAGGGATTCTTTCTCTTTCCTTCATCTCTCTCTGAAAGCCTTTGAATAGCCCAAAGAGTTCACTGTCAATGTGACTCTTTTCTTGCATTCTGCAGTATTTTCTAATTTTTGTTGTAGTTGATTCATCTTGGTTCTATGCATGAGGATGCATGCTAGAAAATCTATGTATGATAAGGAAGAATAGGTGTAGGATTAATGAAGAAAATCTGACAGTATTTGACTTTCCATGTTTTATTCTTCTCATATTTTCCAATAGCTATAATCTGAGGACCTCACATACATCATAATTCTCATTTTCAACAACCATCTTATAAGCCATCTATATTATTCCTACAGAAACAAAGCATATTCTACTTCTATAGTGCATTTTTTATACCAAAATCATTACGATCAACCTAACATCCTTCTGCTTGATGTCATTGATGGTCATGGCTCTCTTGTCCCATTTTTAACCTGTCAAGGCTTCAACTTATTTTTTCATGTTCTTCATAGCCACATGAATCTTTCCTACGTTCTCTAGACTAGTGACTAGGTGAATTAGGTCTCTTGTGATCTTAATTGGCTAGTCACGAATCCAAAAGAACTGATCAGGAATTGTGTTGAGTATTATCTTGATCCATTCTGGATCATCAAACTCATTAAACTCTACATATTGTAATATATTTAGGTTTTATGGTCTTGCATATGAGTGTTTCAATTTTCCATCCTCACCAATCATTCTTATCAAATCTCTATGTATCTCCATGTCACTGATTGACTCATATTTGTAATGTATGTATGTTCTAATATCTTCAACATGAAGATCTCCATGAGGAGTTTGCAAAAATGAACCTACTAGGTCATCTTCCATTGACTTGAAAGGTTGTTTCTTAAATTTTTATCTATTTCTTTCTTTTATATCAAATACTTGAGGTATATCCATGATTTAAAACTAGAAATGTAGACGAATAAGCTTGTAGAATAGATTAAATACCTTGATAGAAAAAGTAGTGTTTATGCAATACACGATCTTAGGGCTTAATCAATCCATTTCAGAATACTTAGAATGCTACTCTAAAATCCTCAAATGGTGATCAAAATGACTAAGTATGCCTTTAAATAGCTTTGCAAAGCATTTCTGACAACTTTCAAAGGGTATATCCAAAAAAAACATTTAAAGCTAGTTATTTATAAAACTGTTGGTGATCAATCTAGAATGCATTCCAAGCCTTGTGACCTTTGACATGTCATTAACACATAACTATACACCTATACACAACCTTGAAGACTCTCATTCTACATACCAAAGGCTAGATAATTTACTAATGAATTATTCCAATGCTCCCCCTAAGGCCATGCTTGGCCATTTAGGTTGAAATAGAAACATTAGCATCAGGTGAAGATCCAATAGCATCTACTACTTCACCATGATTCTTAGATTTAGTCTGATTCTTCTCCTTCCACTATTTTTCATTGACCTTGCTTCCTTCTTTTACAAAGAGGCAATTGAACTCATCCAGATACTCTGTAAATCTCTTTCTAGTGTCACCAACATTTTTCTTTATTGTTGTAGGTGGTCTTATGTTTCCAACTGGTCTAATATACTTGGCTATATGTCACTTATTATTGCAGTTGAAATAGCTAATGGATGGTCTCATAGACTGAGACCTATTTTTATTAGTCTGTAACTTTCAGTTCCTTGCAATATGCCTAAAATTGTTGTATTTGTGACAAATAATCTTATTGGGTGTAGTAGGTTGTCTAATGTAATCTTGATTCTTCCATCTTTCATATAGTTTTCTACATTCATTTATTCTATGTCCATATGCCCAACAATTAAAGCAATAACCAAAAAAAGGTTTGGAAACATTCTTACCTTTACAATCCTTCTTCATGTAACCAATTTTTTTGCATCCAAAGAATCTTCCTTTGAAAGGTTTGATCCACTCCCTAGTTTTCTCCTTTTGATTAGGTTCTTCTCATTGATTAGGTGCCTCATCTGTCATGCCTTCAAATTTATTCTCCTGAGGTTTGGAACATTCATCTTCATTGAAGCCAATTCATGTCTTGTCACCTTTAGGTTTTTGTCTCTCTAGTTGTTCATCAATTTTGTTACTGCTCGTATGAAGTTTTTCAATATGATTCCTTGCCTCCACAAGATCTTCCTTAATGATGATGTTGTACTTCTCTAGTTCATCATAATTGGTTTTGATTTCATTGATTTCTAGTTTCATTCTTCCCATCTGTACATTTACACTCTTCAAGGCTTCTTCAAGTTTTCTATTTTCTTCTTTCTCTTGTTGGATTTATTTAGTCATTTGCAAGGTGGTGATCTCACATTCATGCTTTAATGCATCCTTTTCCTTTTTGAGTTTTTAAATCAGATCAGATGAATCATTCTCATGTTTTTTCATCTTTTCAACAAGTTCTTGCCTCTTTTTCCTTGAAATGTCAATCTTATCTTTGAGCCTCTTGATATGGTCTCCAACCTTCTTTAGTTTATATTTTAATTCATAATTTTCAGCATTATCCTTGTCGAGGTATTCTAGTATTTCCTCAAGTTTTTCATCTAAACTACTTGAATCCATCTGGATCTCCCTCAAGTTGTTAGGCTTTATCTTCAAGGGCCTTGGGCTTTGATACCAATTGTTAGGATCAAGAAATACTGAGAGGGTGGGGGGGGGGGTTGAATTAGTATTGCAAAAAATTTATTATTTTTAAACCAATTCAAACTTAACCATGTAATAACTAAAATAAGAACACATACATAAAGTAAATAACTCATAACACCATTATTTTTTCTCGAGGAAACCTTGGCCAAGGGAAAAGCCCAGTGGGGATGGACCAACAAATGATGTACTCAAAAGTATTATGTCTGAGCTAGGAGACCTTGCCCTATTAGGAGAAGAAAATTACATTAGTACAAGTCCTTGTTAGAGGACATAACCTATTAGGATTCTATAACCATGTTAGGGGTAAATACAATATAGAGCTCACTTCTCTTACAAAGGACTCACTATCCAATATTAAAAAAATATCTTGCAACAACAAAAAATGAACTAGAATAGCATATGCTATGCCCAAAATAGTTCCAGTTGAAGTTCTCAATAATAATAATAGAATCTCCACTTTTCTCAATTATAAAGAAACATCATCTATCTGCTTCACACTTCACAACTCAAAGTCTTCATATATATATATATATATATATATATATATATATATATATATATATATATATATATATATATATATATATATATATATATATATATATATATATATATATATATATATATATATATATATATATATATATATATATATATATATATATATATGTATATATATATACTTGATTATCTTAATTTCTTTGTTGGCTCACTAATTATCCACTTAACACATCCTTACACTTTGTTTACAATAAAAAGGATATCATGTGACCTTACACATCCTGATATAGGTTAGGACTTATCATAAGTCATAATTCATATCACAAAAATAACTTATGTTATTATGCTAATTGTCACATCTACTCAAGTGCCATGTTTTCACTACATATTGTGCTCACACAACTTTAGAATCAATTAAATCTATCCAAGTGAAGCCAAAAATCATGAAATCACAAAAAAGCTTTATTATATCTAATATAACATATGTCTATATTTGGAGACCAGAAGGATAAGTATCGCATTCTTGGTAACCAAAATAGTATGACTATTTCCTGGAATCTATCTCTATACTTAGGCATTTTTCACTTGACTGACTATCAAAATATTATCTCCAATTTAGGTGATCATGATAGAGGTATGTGTTTCCAAAAATGAAAACATATACACCTTCAAGCACTGTACACTTGCCAACAATATCTTCCAAAGACTTTTAATCATATAATTTTAAATTTGTGTAATGTTTTTTTTTTTTGGATTATTGTTATTAGCACATTACCTTTTATTAAGGTTCAAATAGGTTTTGAAGGGACCCAAAATTATCTTTACAAAATCTTCCTTGAACATAGCATTAAGAGATTGATAGCCTACCAATAGAAAAAATAAGGAGACAAAAATAGAAAAAACAAAGTAGAGACAAAACACAAATAACCAACCTAATTTGATTTCTTTAGGGCTTCTTCTACTTTTACCTCTAGCTGGAAAGTATCTAAGTTCATATTCTTAAGATCAAGTACTAAAAAATTGTACTGACACCCTCTTCAAGTTCCCACATGTTCTTATACATGGCCCCTTTTCATTAGTAGACCCTTGAATGACTTTTTCCTCTTTCTTTGCATCAACTATTTGGACCTAGTTTTGATGCATTTTATCATTTTTTCTCACAAGGGTCCTGATGTTCTCATTCATATAATTGATTACCTTTTGGTTAAATGAGACCATTGTGAAAAGGTTACAATTTATTTTTTATAATTTTGTTTCAAGACTAACAATTACACCCTCATAATTGTTTTTCATGATCTCCACATCTATCACCATCTTCTGAATAGAGTTAATCAAATTCATTCCCTTATTTTCATCCCACAAGATTTTCATATGTTGTTTAGTGCCCAATTTGAATTGAATGGCCCTTAGTTTAGTTTTCATCTAATTGAAATCATAAAAGATCCATTTGTTTATTCTAAAATAATCCACCACTACATTCTGAGAAATAGCCATGATATTTAGAAGGTTCTCCTTATCAAAATTGAAAAGGGATGATCCTTTAAGTAACTCATGAGTGAAAAGAGGTATCCCCTCACTCTCCAAATTTGGTACCATCTCCTTAGAGTCTGAAACTATATCCATCATTTACACATGTCAAGAGGAGTCTTCCAAGGGGTCCACAAAATGGATCAAAGGAGGGAAGGCTTTTCTAGATTTAGGGATTTTTGAGCTTTTATTATTGTTAACCCCATGAATTATCCCCTCCCTCTCTACAGAGATTGGATCCAACTTCACATCATTATTCTAATGTTTCCCATTAGAGTATAAACTCCTAGATTCCTCACATTCAGTCTCCACCTCATCTTTATAGGAAATAAGGGAGAGCCTAGCTTTAGATTAGGATGGAGAAGCATAGGAATTCAAGTATTCAACAATAAGAAAAATAAAAGCCTCATGCAAGACTAGATCCTTAGTATTTTCTTGTAGTCCTTAATGCTTGCAATAAGGGAAGAAATATGAAAAAATAGAAATGAAATGCAAACATTGTCTTGAAAGTGGTTGCGTAGAACAAAGTGATGCCCATATACTATAGTAAACTTCTCATCCAAGGAAAAATACTAAATGAGGAATTTCATATGCGCAATCCAAATCATCTTGATGGAGTTCATGGAGTACCCTTGTAGACGCCCAAAACTGGGCAGGGGTCTTAAAATCATTCAAATTTGCAAAATCTTAGCAAAATGCTCTAATTCTCATCAAAATGGATCAAATAAATTTTAAATGGACATTTATTAATCAAAATTGGACAAAATCATTAAATCAAAGGAAAAATCAAATAATGACATCAAATAATTAAATACAAGCTTAAAGGGGTCAAAAACACTATATAATTGATTTTAATCAATTAATTGTATAGTTTTAAATCAAAAATCAAATTGAACCTATTCCCTTACATGGCTAATTTAATTAATTAATGAAATTTAATTAATCCTAATATCTTTCAACACAATTTGAGCAACCAATGATAATTGAGAACAAAAGCACATGGATCACTCAAAATTGTTGAATCTCAATCACACATTTCAAACTTTGAATCTCAACCACTCAAATTTGTCTATTTGTCCAAACCTTTGAGACAAAAATTTAAATTGTCCCCCCATTTAAAAACATTTCAAAGTTTTTGACTCAACCAAGGATAAATCATGATTAAATAACTCTACCCCCTACCCTTGGGATTTTACTATAAATAAGAGTCATTTTGAGAGCAATAATATCTTAGAAATTCATTTGAAAAGCATCATCATTATAGGCATTTTCATAGAAATTGAGAGCAATTGAGGGAAATTAAGAGCATATCATAAGCATTTGAATGAATCTTTGTATCAATTTGGAGAGTTTGAGAGCTAGATTAAGCATTGTACTATCATTTTTCTCATTCTAGGATTGTCACTAGTAGAGAATAGGTTTAGAGCTCTACTTACCAAGCTTGGATAGAGAACCATGAGATGTCATGGATGTTAATTTTAATTCTTAGTTTAAATTTGATTTGTATTTTCATAGAATTGTAGTTGATTATCCTAATTTCATGAAGGTGTTAAACATTCACACACAAATGGCACCCACCATGGGGGTCTCAGCCTCATTTCTATCATTTTTATCAAGTTTTGTGTGTTTTTGTCTTCACTTTTATGTGAATTTTTGCAGAAAATAAGAGAAGTGATGCCTACGAAGGATTTAATGATGCTCCTAAGCATTCTATTGATGCCTAGCAGTAGTTGACTGACACTTGAGTGATTCTTTCTCTTCTGTCTTTTATTTCTTCTGACGCCTGTGAGATAAAGTGTTATGCCTGGGAGCATAAAGCGATGCCTATGATTTAAGAACAAACGCCTATTAGATGTCATTTTCTACCTTTGATGATTCTTATTGCACAATTTACAGTGAACTGTCATGCCTAGTATTCTTTAAATGAAGTTTAATGGTTGTTATTTGCCACTTTGACTATTTTATCGTACGCAATTTTCACTACTTTTAACGTCTAGCATTTAAAGTGTCACGCTTACTAATCTTTAAAAATCACTTGAGTCACTGGAAAGTGACGCCTGTGAATTTTAAAGTCATGCTTGCTAATTGTTAACTGACACACTTTAGCTGATAAATGATGCCTAATGTTTTCTACTTAAATTTGTTGTCAGAGCATTAAAATTTGTTTTCTTACTCTTTGTCATTGTTTTTCCTGTAGATGAGGAAACATAGGAAAGTCAGGAAACTAGAAAGCAGAGTCACACAAGAGAGTAAAGAGGTGAGAATCCAAAACAAACGTTTAAAAGAGATTCATACTGTTGTGATTTTGGACAGTTTGAAATTTGAAGAAGATATTTACAAACCTTACATTAAAGTGTTGGATGCATACAAGATGAAATTCCCTACTTTGAGTTAAATTTTCTTGCATTAAGTTGTTGAAATTTCTTGGAAAAATCTTGTCAAAAACACTTAATTTGCAATTTCAATTATTCCTTTGGTTTCCTTCATTTTGTATGGCTGTGTTGGACTAATTTGTTGGAGGAGCTAGAGCAGGAACGATAGCCACTAGGTGAGTAAGCAAACAAATATCAAAAACCTCATAAAAGCACCTAGCCTTTGCTAGCTACAAAAAGAGGTATTTTTCACATCAAACCTGCTTTGCTTAAGTTGTGGCCTTTCATTGAATCTAGATTAATAGAAAAACCTTACTATTTGTCAAATTGAAAAAGCATTAGGCATATGCTCTCCATTTTTCAAAGTGGATCAAAAAGCCAAACATGTTAGTTCAATTTGGTAGAAAGGAAGTGTTGGTACCCTTAAAATCTTTGAGGAATGGGACACATTAGCATGCATCTATATTATTTTTGCTTTTAGGATGCATGTGGGAACCGGGTGTTTTCCAGGTGGTTTCATAAAATTCATTTGTCCATTTCCTTTCATATGTTTCATTAGCTCATTAGTTGCGTGTTGAAATGGGTTTTCATTAGTTCATTCCTAGGGGGTCTCAAAATCAGAAAATTGCTGGGTGTAGAAATCACCAGGAAGGGTCACTTTGAGGTTGAATAATATGAAATCTGATAAGCGTCATAAAAATCTGAGCCTAGCATCTTGTTGTACACATTGCATACTCTCTATGTGTTAGGTTTGAAGTCCCTGTGATAATTTTTGACCATATTCATTCATCCCCTTTCGGAGGTATTTTCTTAGTTTTGCACTAATGCACTTGTTCATTTGTTCTCGGAGGCCCTGTTTGCCGAGTTGTGCCTTTTGCCTGGTGATTGGAAGTGAAGTGATGATTATTTCCCTACATTATAAACAAGTTTTACTTCATCCTTGTCATTTTGCAGCTCATGACGAATCCATTGGATGAGTTTCCCAATGCGATTCCATTTGCAGTTTCTGCTGTTTGCAAAGATTGTGAAGTGCACCAGTTTGCCGGAGGTCAACTTTTCTCATTTATAACTTTTGACCAGTCAAACTTATCAATGAAATTCTTGTTGGCCTGCATTGCAAAGTTGACATATCACTTCCAGTTTAGATTTGAGCTTCCTGCCAATCCAGTTGATATCTTTTTGAAGGCGTTTCCAAACTAAACTTTCCATTGTTTTCTGTGTATTCTGGGTTTATCTCTGCAAGTCCTAATTTTCATAAAGCTATATCTTTTGCCTGATTGAATCTCAAATCCAGATGATGTTTGAATCATGTTGTTTACATCTCAATGAACTTATGTGCTAGTTTGTGGCTTCCCAAGACTCTATTTGGTATTTTTGCCGGGGTGATTCCGGATAAAGTTTATCAGGCTCTGACAGTGTGTTTGCAGGAACAGAATGAAAAGGGCAACTTCAAAGGTTAATATCTTTCGACTCAGGTATAGTCATGAGATGTCATTTCGGGGAATGATAGTTTATAGATCAGAGAATGTGCCTGTTAGAGGGCAGGGTCTGATCAAGTCACTATGTCAATTTTTGAAGCCAGTTTCTGGGCCTGTTCACATGATTTTGGGGCTTTTGAAAAACAAGGTTTTTGGATCTTTTGGCGATCTGGGTTTGTTCGGTTTTCAATTCAGGGACGTCCTGGGGATGTCTGGAGCAGTTTCTAGTCTGGGTGTTTGAATTCAAATTTTTTTTTTAGCCGAGCCCACTCTAGACCCGACTAGTTTCACAGATGGAAGAAAGAGATGAAGAATATGGATGGGATGATGTTTTGATGCTTTCGATGCAAGAGCCACCCACCATTGCATTTCCTCGGCTAACCTTAACTGGTCCAAGGTGGAGGGTTGGGGTCAGAATGTTGATAATGTTACCCGCTTTCCTTTCTCTAGAGTTGATGACTTTGTGAAGGGAGAATCTTTGAGTGTTGAATATCCCACAAAGTTTCGTGCTGAGGTAAGGAGGAAGAAAATAGAATCTAGTTCATATATGCCAAGGGTAGATGGTTATCTAGAATATACCCTATATTGGTGTTGCTATGGCCCTAATGATCACAAGAAAGGAGGAATGTCAAGGCCCAGTAACAAGTGTATTAAACCATCAAAGAAGAAAAGTAGTGTTGGGTGACCACATACAAAGAGAGGTTGCATGTGTCATTTCATTGTGAAACATTTGTATGCTCAACCATCTGTTGTTCTTATTATATACAACTGTATGCACCCAAAAATGGTCACCAAGACTTTGGGCCCCATTTATTTGATTTATCAATCCTGAATCAGTTTTATTAATAATCAATATTTTCAACATTATTAATTTCTTGATCAAATCTTAGTTTCGATCATATATTGGATTTTTATCCTTGGATTAAACATTTTATCCTAAGCTTTTATTTACTTAAAAGGAATATTTCCTCCCCTTTATTTAAATAAAAAGCCCCACCTTTTCCTCTTATCCTAAGTTGCACAAATAAAGCATCATTCTTATTTTATAAAAAGGGAAAAAGTACTTTTTGTCTCATATGGACACTAAAGTTAACTCTTATTTTCCTATTGGAGGATATTTGTGCACAAGGAGCAAGCTTCCATTTTTCTCCATCGTTGATTAAGTCTTTTGCCTCTTAATCTCAATGGTCCATTTCACCTCATTTCTTATAAAAGGAGAGCTCTCTCCTTCATTTATATATCCATCATCTTTATGCTATTGTTATGCTGTAGGTTTTCTAGGTCACTTGGAGCTCTTTGAAGACATTGTTGTTGCATTACATTCTAGTTGCATATTTTCTTTCTTAGTTGCATAATCATGGCATGTTAGCTTAGTTTCTTTTTATTCAATAGATTAATCTCACATAGCTTAATAGGAGGATTTGTAACACTTGTATTTTCCTTTTATAGCTTGCATCTTTCATTCTCATAGATTAGTTTGCATTACATTGCATCCATATTGATTTCATTGGAGATATTGACATTGTTGCCCTTGTCTTTGATTTGAAATCTCTTATTGTGTGGTTGACTAGCAAGGTCATGAGTTTATAGCTCTAGCTGAGAGCAATTTTACAAATCTTGCAACTCCATGCATAGAGAGCTATGGATCGATTTGTGAGGGCTCATTGTTGAGTTTTCTTGCATGTAAGGATTCATAGAAGTGTGGTCACATTTTCACCATACATTTTTGGCACCCACCGTGGGGCAGAGTAGTTTAACTTTGTCCTTTATTTTCTAAATTTTCGCAAAAAATTTCATCAATTTTCGGTCTTTGGTTTTTCTATCTCAGAGTGTCGCGCGACATTTTTCCAGTGTCGTGCGACAGTTCTTTGTATAGAGGTGTGACACTTTACCAGTTAAAAGTGTCACCCCATGTGACAGTAAGTGTCACCCTGTTTGCTATGTTCTATCGCCTGTAGGTTTTGAAGTCTGTCACCCCGGGAATAATTGTCGCACCAGTATACAAAGAAGTGGTGCACGACAGTTCTGGTGACTGTACCGTCACCTGTACTTGATAGTGAATTTTTTTTAGCCCCTTTTAGCTGAGTTTAGATTGATTTGTTTGTTAGTTTTATTTGTTGTGGCTAAATAGATTGCATTTCCAGATTTCAGTTGGTTTACTTGCTTTCATAGGCACATCTTTTTTGGGTTAATAAAAGAACATAGATTTGCTTTTGGTAGTTTGTGAATGCTCTTTGGTTTCCAATATCAAACATCTCATTTGAGTGATTGAGGGCATAGATTCATTCCTTATTTGCATAGGGGGTTAAATGCACCACTTTGTGAACTCACTCTATGTTTACTTGAAAAGTTAAATATTCCATTGTTCAATCATTTTTCATTTGTGAGTAGTATTGATAAGCAACTTTAGATTACTTTTGATTGAGCTTGTTAGCTAAATTGGGTGTTGGACTCACTTATTTCTAATCGCCCCTCATTATTTTTCCTTTGGGTGCAAGGTCAGCATTCATACATGGGGGAGGGGTCTACTTGAAAAGAGCGTTAAGTGTTCCACAAAGTTTTGCCCTTTTTATGCTTTCTTGATCTCATTAGTTTTCTTAAGTGTGGACTCACTTTGAGTTAATGTCTGGAGTTAAATATTCCACTTTTGGGCTCACTTTGAGTTGATGTGAGGAGTTAAATGTTCCACTTTTGGGCTCACTTTGAGTTGATGTGAGGAGTTAAATGTTCCACTTTTGGACTCACTTTGAGTTGGTGTGAAGAGTTAAATGTTCCACTTTTGGACTCACTTTGAGTTGGTGTGAAGAGTTAAATGTTCCACTTTTGGACTCACTTTGAGTTTGTGTGAAAGGTTAAGTGTTCCACTTTTTGGACTCACTTCACATTCTTTTGAAGGGTTAAATGTTCCACTTTTAGACTCGCTTCACATTCTCTTGAAGAGTTAAATGTTCCACTTTTGGACTCACTTCACATTCTCTTGAAGGGTTAAATGTTCCACTTTTGGACTCACTTCACATTATCTTAAAGGGTTAAATGTTCCACTTTTGGACTCGCTTCACATTCACTTGAAGGGTTAAGTGTCCCACTTTTAGACTCACTTCGCATTTACTTGAAGAGTTAAGTTTTCCACCTTTAGTGCTTTAAATACTTTTTGATAGTGGATTGTTTGTAGCTAATTAGATTTTAGGATTATTCTAACCATTGTGGAGCTAACAAGTTGTGCTTGTAGGTGCTCTCATTGCTTGAAATTTTCTAAAAGAATGCATGTCAAAAAGGGCTACTAATGGTTTTTGCAGGGCTACCCTAAGCATAAAAACCAAATCAAATGCTTGTTTAATTGCTTTCTTAATTGAGTGTGTCATATACTAGTTATTTCATTTCATAGGCAATTAATATCTTGTGGAAGGAATTTTGAGGTGGTAGGAGAAGTATGCTCTTCACCCATATGGTGAACTAGAAAATCTTGACCCATCTTAAGATTTTGGAAACAAGAGGGTAATTGAACTTTGCTTGGTGTGTTTGGGAGAGATTCTTGAGATAGGGGAATATGCTCTTCACCCTTGTGGTGAACCAAAAACCTTGAACCTCAAGAGTTAATTCACTTTTTGTTTAGTATAGGAATCCTTTAGCGGGCCTACTCTTGAGCAATCAAGAGGAACGACCCAAGTGGGGACAAGCCTTTTGTCAGCTATTCTGACTCACTATAATCTCAAGGCTATCAAGGACACAAAACCTTGGCAGACATAAAACTTGTCTTCACTTGATGTGAGTAGCTCATGGGATTGTGACCATGGGGAAAGCATTAAGCAAGAATGCTTAAGGTACTCTTGAGGCCGCGAGGTCCTAGTCCTTTATAAGGAGCAAGAGGGGTGTTATGAATGGAAGCCCTTATTAAGAACCATAGGTTAGAAGCCACCTTTATTTAGCCACTTATCTTCTTAGTGCAAGGATTGATCTAAGTGGACTAACCCGGATCACCCCAAGATACTCACCATATGTGTCCCTTTGGTTGTGTTGTTTAACACTTCCATGACAAAGCTAATATCTCTTGTGGGCAACCACTTGGTGTGAGGCAAGGGGACATCAAGTTGTGGGCTAAGTTGGTAAGTATTGAGCCTTGTTTTGTAGGTAGATATTGCTTGAAGTGTCTTCGATTGTGTGATACCAGTGTAAACGTTCTCAACATACAAATAATCGGTAGCATTCATAGGGTGCTTTTTTTTCAATTTTGATATCACAATTGTTTGTCTTGGCAAGGTTGCTTTTGCCCTTGTTTCAAGTGCTTGAAGACACGTTTGATCCCATACTATTTGCAAACCTGTCAATTTG
Organism: Chamaecyparis obtusa; assembly: GCA_027943335.1. Lineage (NCBI taxonomy): Eukaryota > Viridiplantae > Streptophyta > Pinopsida > Cupressales > Cupressaceae > Chamaecyparis > Chamaecyparis obtusa. The sequence goes on along the minus strand of BSBK01004198.1, from coordinate 180,517 downwards.
TTGCTGTCATTGTGATTACATTCAAAAAATTAACCTTCAGACTAAAAATTTTGAACAAACAGGCCTTAAAACTGAGATTTTACACTTCACTGATCATAGAGTCGTACGACACTAAACAAGTGTCACGTTCTATTTTGAGAATTGTCGCGCACTAGTTCACCCCTGCAAGTCTGTCGCCCTGTTTGATGAAAAGTAGCACGCTGATAGCCTGGAAACTGTCACTTGGATTAAGGTGAAGTGTCACCTAAATATAAACTGTCACCTTTCTTGCTTGGAAAGTGTCACCTGGGTAGTTTTTGTTGTGTTTTTAGTTTTCAGTTAGTTTCAGTTGCTGCTAGTCAAATTAAGTCTTGGAGTAGGTTTCTTGCTCTGTTGTTGGAGACCTATTTTGGCTCTAAGTCTCTGGTTCTTTCCCTCTAGGAATAGCATCAATTGGTTTACAAGGCCACTTTGGAAATAGTTATCAGGTTAGAAGGTTATTCTTGGTGAGAAAGCTTATCTCTAGAATTGTTAGCTACATTCTTGGAGAATTTTAGTGCTCTTATTGTCTAAATCACTTTCATTTAATCAATTTTAGTTATATTTCAGCCTAGTCCAACCTCCTGATTCAAAAGTGCAAGGGTAGTCACCCTTTGATTTAAAGCACCTCTTTGACAGTGTTGGTAAAGCCCTTTTTTCTATCTTTTCATTTCATTTTGGACAATAGAGAACTTTGATTATCCTAGTCTGGTGTTGACATTTTGGGAGGTCATCTTATCATTAAGAATCTCTTTCTTTCATGTCAGTTACAACAAGGTACCAAGTCAATCAAGGGAAGTGACCCCCTGTTGTCTTTAGCCAGTTACCACTAGTTAAGACTCATCAACAGCACAAGGGAAAAAAATCCCTTTTCAATCAATCTCCTAAAAGTGAATCTGAGGTTTGTTTTAATCCAAAAGGTAATCCTAGTGAAGTGAGCACCTCTTTAGCAACACTTTCATCAAGTATGGACATGAGTTACACTTTCACTCGACAACAAAGAGAAGCCATGAATCAAACTCTTGAGGATATTTTCCAATGGCATGGGAGTACCAGAGTGTACAGTGGTTCTTCTCATGCTAGTCCACCCGGGTCACCCCCTAATAACACAAGGTATTTTGATGCTCACCAACAAGCTTAGAGACATTATAGGAAAACTCACTCAGATTCAGGGTCACAACACGAGGACCAGAACAATGAATCTAGTGATCATCACATCAACGCAATAAGGCATTCAAGACAATCTTCTCCACTTAAAGATACCTCCTTATATGCAAATATGAGATTGAAAAGCATTGAAAGGGAGAAGCAAGCCTATTTCGATGAACAAGCCGCCAAAAAAAAAAAATTTAGACAACTAGAAGAAGAGGAACATGCATTATTGGACATAAGAAAAATAGTCGCCCAAGAAGAAGAAGATAGGCTCTATGCACAACAACTTCAAAATCAATTTAATGGGAGGGGTGCCAATAGTAGGACCAACTCACCCCCATCTACCCCTTCACCAAGTCCTAGAAGAAGGTCAAGGATGCCCTCAAGATCCCCAAGTCCTAGAGGTAGAAGGACTTCAAGATATGATCACCATAGGAGACAGTCACCTCCTAGACTTTCAAAGCAACCCTCCCAATGAGCACATCATGGCTCACAACATGGAGGAAGTTATGCCAACTTCAATCATATAGATTTTATGACTATGCAACAAGAACCATCATTTCAAGCATATGTAGGAAGGTATGTGGAACAAAACAAGGATCAATTCCTAGAAAATCTCATCAACAAAAGTGCTAAGGTCCCATATAATTTTGATGTGGACCGAAAGGTAAAGAAGCAAGATCCATAAACTAATGAGGTGATCAAACAACTTCAAAAGGATATAGAAAGGATGAGGGCTCCTAAGAGCACATTTAATTTGGATTCCATATGTCCCAACCCAATTGAAAAGAGTGTGGTGTTGGTTGATTTTCTTAAGAAAATTGAGTTTCCAACCTATGACAAATATGATGGCATTGGTGACCCTCATGACCATGTTAGACAGTTCTATATAATGAGCTTTTCTTTTCACCATGAAGACTCCTATTTGATGAGATTATTCCCAAGGAGTCTCAAGGGTCAAGCCATGGAGTGGTTTACTAACCTTACTCCTCCAGTTAAGACATTTAGAGAGCTTGTGGAAAGATTTGTTCAACATTTTGCTTACAACTTATCAAGGTCGGTCACCATGCTTGATTTGTGCAAACTCAAGCAGAATCAAGGGGAATCCTTTGTTACCTTTCTACAAAGATGGAGACATTTGTGCTTGAAATATCCAAGGACAATTCCTAAAGAGGAAAGAATAGACATCATTGTGAGCAACTTGGTACCAGAATTAAGGTATGAAGTAAGGAAGATCCCATTTAATTTTTTTGATACTATGGTAGAAGTGGCGTGTCGCATAGAGGATGTCCTAAAAGAACAAGGAATTTTGGCCAAAACAACTAATAACAACAATGGCCAAAACAAAAATAACAATGGTAATAAGGACAAAAAGAACTCCTCTTGGAATAAGAATAAGCAAGTGGTCAATGATGGAGTTTTTGACTCATCACAACCTAAGAATGAAGGAGTTCTTAATCTCTCTAATGCAGTCCAAGCCATGAAGTTGCAAACATCTTCAACACAAAAAGAAAATAAACCCAAGTATCAAGGAAGACCTAAAATAGAAAAGAGACAATTTAGCAAACTTGGGGACTCCTATGCAGACATTTTCAAGATGTTAATTGCTCATAATTTGGCACAACCTCAGGATCCTACAAAGTTCCACATACCGGATCCTAAACCTCATTAGTGGGATGAGAAGGCTTTCTGTGTCTTTCACAATGGAATTGGACATGATATAGAAAATTATTTTAAACTTAAGCATCTTGTCCAAGATCTTATTAAAAGCAGAAGATTACAAGTTGATGGTTTAACCACTAATGTGGATCACAAAGCTTTTAAAGAACCCTTGCCCAAATATAAGAAAGGAGAGAATTCTAACAACAAGAACGGCAAGGCTGCTATCAACTACACCTACACAAATGTTGAAAATGTTATTAATATGCTTGAAGTTGTTGATGATAATGTCAACATGATGAGAGGGAAAGACCCTTATGGATATGATGTGGGTTCAAATCCTATGCCTGATGAAGGACCCATTGTGGTCCTAAGTGGTCCTCACTCATGAAGGATGTCTCAACCCCTCAATGTTGTCACTAGGAGTCAGTCTCAAGCTCCCATTGTTATTAGAGGTCCTAACTCTAGTAAGTCTAAGAAGCCAGTGTCAAAAGGCATTCTTCCTAAATCTATTGTTGGTCCTGAGTTGAATTATAATCTTGTTGATCAATTACAACGTACACCAGCACAGATTTCAATCTTTGAGCTTTTGGAATTGTCCCTTAAGCATAAGTGTGTCCTTGAGGATGCCTTGCGAGTTGCTAATGTCCCTAATGATATAGGTGTAGATCAATTCTAGAATATGGTCAACCACTTGGCTAGCCCTCACTATCTTACATTCTCAGAAGAAGATGACAAGTCATTAAGCCACCCACACAATTTGGCCCTTCATATAGAGGTTATGATCTACAAGACCCGTGTCAGGCATGTGTTGATAGATGGGGGTGCTGGGCTTAATATTTTTTCTTTGAGCTTATTGAAGGCCTTGGGTTATTTAGAAGAAGTCATTGAGACAAGGAAGAAGATAACTATCAAGGCTTATGATGAAGCAGAACGTAGTTCTAAAGGATTGGTTGTTCTTCCTATCCGAATTGGTCCTATAGAGAAAGATATTTTGTTTCAGATTGTTGATGCTGGTCCTTTGGCTTACAATATTTTGTTAGGTAGACCATGAATACATGAGATGCAAGTGGTCCCATCTACTTATCATCAGTGTGTGAAGTTCCCTTACAATGGAGTAGAAGTTTGCATACCCGGGGATAGCACATTGTCAGTCAACACAATTTCAACAGGGTCTCACATTACTTTGAATAGGGAGGCTAACACTTTTGATACTACATTTGAACAATGCAAAGACAAATTCAAAGCCATGGATCTTGGCATGGGGGATTACAAAATTGATTCATTCACAAAATTGCCAATTTCCCCTAGGTCTTATGGCAAACCTTCTCAAGATATGAAACCCTCATCTTCAGCCATGACATTGTTCGACAAGTTTGTAGAATCCTCAGTTCTGATTCAAGAGGAAAAATAAGAGGTTTCCATTAGGGACTAGATTTACCGAGAGGAGAAATACTGACATAATTAGGATTTTGCATCTTCCCCTAGAGCTTATGGGAGAGGGTATACATTGGTCAAGAATATGGGTTATCCAGGACATGGTCCCCTTAGTCATAAGTTGGATGCTAAGGCTGAACCTCTTAACCATGCCCTTTTTGGATGAAGGAATAAGTCAACAGTTGGCTTAGGTTTTGAAAATAAGAAACAAAAAAGTGTCCATGTCTCAGCTGCGATGGACAATGACAATGACTTAGACTACACACCTAATCTCTCTAATTAGCAACACATGTCTGATGATTGGGTGCCTTCAACAAATCTCCTTTGGGGAGATTCAAAATCTTTGACAACTGACAATACTCCTATCCTAGCTATGATAGATAGTGACTATATGAATGCTAGATTGACAATGGAAAGTGTTGCTATCCTAGCTCCGACGGATAGTAACAATGCTAGTGTTACAGAAGGGGAAACTCTTCCCAATCTTGAGGCTTCTACATCACAAGGCCCAAATAATGATTCAGAAATAGAATCACATGAGTTCTAATGGGACTCACTTTTAGATGCAACAGTTGATTTGGACATGGATGTTGTCCATACTTATAGTACTTGACTCGATGTGATCAATGAGCCTAGTGTAGGACTAGAGGATTGGACTCCTCGAATTGCCTTAGTGGACAACACTTTGTTTGATAGGAAAAATCCTGACTTGGGTATCTTAGGAGGGGACTTGATGAATCTCGATTGTATGGTCACTAGAGATAACGCCTTCCACATAAACAATGTTGAACTAGTCATTGACTTACCCCTTGTTCACTACAACCTAATTGACTAGTCTCAGCGACATCAAGAGCCTAAACTCCTCACTTTTCAGAATGACTATGAAGTTGTCTGCTATCTGAATGCTCTTGAACCTGTAGTCTCTTCCACCAGTGAACCAACAACAAGTATGATGGAGCCTGCTATTAATTACCTCAGTCTAAAAATAAAAGAAAATGAAAAAAAGAGAAATAGGTCTGATGGTGAAAACCACTTTGTAGTGGTGTCAGAACCAAAAATAGTAAAAAGAAAAGACATATCCGAGGGTGAAAACCTCTTTGAGGTGCCTAAGGATGGGGTACTTAATAACTTTCCACGTTACTTCCAAGACAGGTCATCAGTTCTTATTGAGCCTACGCAACCAGTGAATGTGAATACAGAAGAGGCTCCCCAAATAGTGCACCTAGCTCAGTCTCTATCAGCTGAAGAAAAAGAAGCATATACAAAGTTTTTGCAAAAGAAGAAAATCAACTTTGCTTGGACATATTCAGATATGCCAGGACTGGACACTAATCTTATTATGCATCATCTATCTATAGCTCCAGGAATAAAACCAGTTAAACAAAAGTTGAGGAAAATGCATCCTCACATAGCTCTCCTTGTTAAAGCTGAATTAGAAAAACTCCTCAGTGTAGGATTTATTAGAGCTATTGATTATGCCGAATGGATCTCAAAAATTGTTCTAGTCTCAAAGCATGATGGATCCATTCATGTATGCACAGACTTCAAGGACCTTAACAAAGCGTGCCCAAAGGATGACTTTCCACTCCCTAACATAGACATGATAGTGGATATGATGGCGGGTTATGAGATGTACTCCTTAATGGATGGGTTTTCCAGGTATAACTAGATAAAAATAGCTCCCAAAGATCAAGAGAAAATAGCTTTCACATGTGCATGGGGAACCTATTGTTGAACATCATGCCATTTGGCCTAAAGAATGCAGGAGCAACATACCAACGAGCTATGACCACAATTTTTCATGATATGATGCATAAGAACATGGAAGATTATGTGGACGATACCTTGGCTAAATCTAGGAAATAAGATACACACCTCAATGATTTGGAAGTAATTCTAGATTGCATGGAATAGTTTCAACTTAGATTGAATCCGAAAAAGTGTGCATTTGGAGTTACCTCAGGTAAACTTCTAGGATTCATAATTTTAGCAAAAGGAATAGAGGTTGATCCTGAAAAGGTCCAAGCTATCTTAGATATGCCACCTCCAAACAACATAAGTCAAATGAGAAGTCTTCAGGGATGACTCCAATCCATAAGGAGGTTTATTTTATAGCTTGCAGATAGAGCACAACCATTCAATAAAACATTGCATAAGGGGGCCACATGTACTTGGAATGAGGATTGCCAAAAGAGCCTTGATCAAATAAAATAGTATTTGGCTAATCCACCAATTTTGATGCCTCCTATTCTAGGGAAACCATTGATTTTGTACATTTCAGCAACAAAGTCTTCCTTGGGGGCATTGTTGGCTCAATTAGATGACACTGGGAAAGAAAGGGCCATATACTACATCAATCGTACTCTAGTATCTTATGAGATCAATTATAATAACATTGAGAAGTCTTGTCTTGTAGTAGTGTTTGCTTCCCAAAAGTTGTGACACTATATGCTTGCTCATACTATACATTTGGTTGCAAAAATTGATCCTCTTAAGTACTTGTTTAGTAAGGCTGCCCTCATGGGTAGACTTGCTAAGTGGATGATGGTTTTATCTGAGTTTGATATAGAGTACATTGAGAGAAAGGCCATAAAAGGGCAAGCTATTGCTGATCAGTTAGCTGATTTTCTAGTTAATGATAGTGTGCCTATTCAGGTAGAGTTCCTAGATGAACATATTCTATACATGACCACCCGCACTTGGAAGATGTTCTTTGATGGTTCCAACATGCAAAATGGATTAGGTGCGGAAGTATTGTTTGTTTCTCCTCATGGGTATAATATACCAAAATCCTACAAACTTTTATTCCCATGTACAAACAATATTGCAGAATATGAAGCATTAACCAATGGATTGAAACTAGCTATAGAATGGAACATAACAGAGTTGCATGTCTTTGGGGATTCATAATTAATTATCAACCAAGTCAATAAGGAGTATCAAACCAAAGATGATAAATTGATACCTTACAAAAAGATGGTTGATTCATTGAGAAGTTACTTTTCCTTTGTGACATTTCAACAGATCCCTAGAGTAGAAAACAAAGCTGTAGATGCTATGGCTACATTAGCTTCACTCCTACAATTGGAATAACATGAATCCAGATTTGAATCCCTGGTGGAAGAGCTACGCCACCCCATATTTGACTCATCTGAAAGCAATGTCATTTGTACCCTTGTCACACATGAGTCTTCCTGCTATGGTTTTATCTATTCATATCTATGTGATGGCATCATCCCTGACACTTTCAACCATTCTGAACACTGAAACCTCATCCATAATGCCTCTCGCCACACCCTTATCTCTAGTGATTTATATAGGAGGGGTTTAGATGGGACATTTCTTAGGTGCTTGGAAAAGGAGGAATTTGACCAAGCATTAGTTGACATTCACGAGGGCATTTGTGGTGGACACTCTAATGGTCTTGCCATGGCTTGAAGGTTGCTTAGGGCAGGGTATTACTGGCCCACAATGCAAACTGATGCAATAGCTTTCTCTAAATCTTGTGAGAAATGTCAAAAACATGGAAACCTGATTCACGCTCTAGGGAGGGAGCTAATTCCTTCTATTTCTCATTGGCCATTTCAGCGCTAGGCCTTTGACCTTGTTGGGAAAATTCACCCCAACTCATCAGGTGGACATACGTTTATCATCATAGCTACTGATTATTTCAAGAAATGGGTAGAGGCAGTCCCTCTTTCTGTTGCCTCAGGAAAAATAGTTTCCCTATTTATTTTGAATCATATTATTTGTTGATTTGGAGTGCCTTCTGAGATTATTACTAATAATGGAGGTCAATTCAAGAACAAGGACCTAAAGCATTTATGCAAGAAGTTTAAAATTAAGCAACATTGGTCCTCCATCTATTTTCCACAAGGAAACAGATAGGCAGAAGCCTCTAATAAAACCATTCTTAAAATCCTTCATAGAACAATACACAAGAATGGTAGGGATTGGCACTTACAAATCAATCTAGCACTATGGGCCTATAGAACTAGCATTCGTACACCTACAGGAGCTACTCCTTTTGCTCTTACCTATGGCACTGAAGCAGTGTTGCCTTTAGAAGTAGAGATACCTTCACTTAGAATCTCTCTCAAAGGCTTGATTACAGATGAGGATTACCGCGCCATGAGGTTACAAGAACTAGAGCTTCTAGATGAGAAGCGTAAGGCTTCCTTTGATCACATGAGAGTATATCAGAAGCTTATGTCCAAAGCATTTAACAAGAAGGTTCACCCTAGGGAATTTCAGATAGGTGATCTTGTTTTGAGAGAGAACCCTAAGAATCAATAGAACAAAGAACAAAAAGGAAAGTTCGAACCTAATTGGCTTGGACCATACATTATTACAGCAGCTTTTGGTACAAGTGCATATTTACTATCGAATGAAGATGGAGAACAGCTCCCTGAGCCCATCAACATTTTGCACCTAAAGAAGTTCTATCCTTGATGCCCATTTCTGTCTGGGGGCATCCTTTGTATATATTTTATTGATCCTGAAAAAATACCAAAAAAATTTATATATGATGCTAAAAAAATCCTAAAAAGCATAAAAAGTCTTGAAAAAATACAAAAAATTCAAAAAATTCAAAAATTCAAAAAAAAAGAAAAAGTGCCTTGGTGAAAACCTGGAAACAGGCGCCTTGGTAGCAAAAATTCAAAAAAAAAAAAGAAAAAAGAAAAAAAAGAAAAGAGAAAATTGCAATAAAAATCCAAGTGGTGAAAACCTAGAAACAGACGCTACTTGAGGCCTTTGCACCCTTGTCTCTTAGCATGCATCCTCGACATTGAACCTTTCTCCATCATGTCTTGACCTTATTTGGCTTAGTCTGGAATTAGTCTTTACCTTTGTCTAGGGGGCATAACTATTCACATAGGTCCTTTAGGTGCGTTTGTCTCTTGGGGCATTTCACAACAGGTGTTTTTCAACACCACCCCAAACAATGTTTTCCAACACTACCCTAGCATCGAGTGTTTCTCAACACTTATCAAATGTCTTACCCAATAGTCTTAGTATGATGCGATATTGCTCATTTGCAGATGCGATACTCGGAGTTTGACTCTATGACCAACACACATGCACTTAGACAATCAACTCGCTTGAGATATGTTGACTTTATTTTTCTTTGTGTGCTGTCTATGAGGATTTCTTTGATGAGTGGTCTCTCCCTGAGAAGTTTTCAATGATGCATAGCTAGAAGACTGAGGGTATGAGAACATGTTTTATTTCTTTATCTTCTTGTGGGTATATTTTGTTGATCCTAACTGTCATGAGCATTTATGTTGGTCTTACTTGACACTTGGGGTTGACAAGGTATTATCCTTGACTATTGTGCGAGTGCGTGCTTCTAGTTATCCTAACTTTCATGTGTCTTGATACAAGCATAATTTTGCCATATCAAACTTAGGTGATCTCATTGCACTAGTCATCTTGACCTACATGTCTTTGATGCCTAGGTAGGATTTTCACATTTCTATCTGATAAAGATCATATTCATATCCACATAGTTATATTAGTGTGCATTGTATGATCTTCTGACGCTATCAATAACACTCGATGATGATAATTAGATATCTATAGGCATTGTGACCTTGCAAGTCAACCACTTTTCATAGTAGCTTGCATTTCTAGGTTCATGTTAGTTTAGTTTTGCATTTTTGCATATGGAGAGAGCTCTCTTTTTTCATCTTACATGGACCTATCGGTCAACTACACTCACCTTTCCTTTTCTTGATCATGTCTTTCGCTCCTTGTCTTTTACATCATGACCTGTTCCTATCATCACAAGGGGTTAATCATATCATCATATCTATATCAAAACTATCATTTTCAAGAAACATGAGTCTACATTATACACATGAGAATCAAACATACATCTATGAGAGAGAACATACATGAGCATATATATAAACATTTTGAGAAAAATGACAAGACAATGTACAAACTGATACACCCATCACAAGTGAGACAAATACATATGATATATCGAACATCCAATAATCTCATATATAAATCAATATCATGATACAACATACAATATGAGATCCCCAAAAATCTGGCTCAAAAGTCTCAAGATATGTCCAAAACATCTAAACCTAAGACTCGCTGCCACCGTCCCGAGGACCGGGTGGTGGAGGGGGTGGTGCCACATTTGGTACCACATCTGATCTACCCACCACTGCTGAGTAGTAAGGAGCCCTCTGATCCACTGGTACTGCCTGTATGTAGAGACCAAGATAATATGCAGCTCGCGCTACCTCTCTCTATCTCTCTGCAAGGGCAACCTGTAAGGCTCTCTCTCGCCGCTATGTCTCTACCCACTGATCAGTGAGTTGCTGCTCTCTAACTGCTATAGTGATCCTGAGCTACTGTATCTCTACCTCCAAATCCTATATCTAGGCTCTTAGATCCTCTCCTCCTATAGGTGGGTCCTACCTGGTATCTGCCTATCGACGAGCTGGTCTCGCCTCATCCTCTGGAGTGGTTGATCTCCATCCCCATGACCATTTCTGACCACCTAATCTAGATCCTTCCCCTCTCTCCATCCCTCTCCCTCTCCCTCTCCCTCCATCTCCACTGTCTCCCCCATCATCTCCCTCATCCCCCTGTACCGCTAGTGGCTGTACATCTAGGACTGTAAATCTAGGAAATGGAGTCCTGCACCTCTCTGCCTTGTATGATGCATCTGCACTTGCATCTGCCATGTCTAGTAGGTACTCCCATGGCTCCTGGCATATAGAGGCTATATCCTATACTGCCTGCTAGTAGTCCAGCATCGACAACCAACCTTATCCATCCTCATCTCAAAATTGTGCATGTGTCGTGGTCTTTATGGACACCCTTTGCTGGTGTCCAAACTGCCTCCAGACTCACGTAATCACAAACCTCTCCACAATGTCTGGGTGATGGCCTACCAATGGCTGACTACATAGCATGTAATCCAGCTCTCGCCTATCACTCCACTACTCACATGACCTGTACGGTCTCCATGTGAATGAGGCAAGCTCATCCAGTACCCTGTGATAGTAAGAAACATCCCCGCTATGTGTATGAGGGATGAACCCTGCATACCTATATATATAGGGATACTTGCGCTCCCTAGGCTATACTCATGGATGCACTACTACAATATGCTCCCACACCCATATCTGTGTGAGTATAGCCCCACACACCCAAGTCCTATCATCTCTATAGACGATCTCATGCAGCTCGTAGTACATATCGACTAAGATAGTCGGGCCCATGCCATCCATCATGGCTGTGCCACCAGGTTTGCTAGTAATCTCCCCCATCCTAGTGGGAAGCCCTTCTGACTCCTGTCAGGGATAAGGGCATGTCCAATAAATGATGCCACAATGCATGGCACTAGGAAGTCTCTGCCAAAGTCCTCCATCAACCTATCCCAGCTGATGTGCCAATCTAGGATCGTGACATCCTGGAACATCCCCTGGATAATCTGTCAACCTGTCATCACATCCTGATCATAGTATACTTGTGCCACCAAACAATCATGTCAGTTTCTATCATATGGAAACTTTACTACTATGCTTATCTATAGACATGATTATACTTACAAGCTCTCCATAGCACGGAACCCGTAGAATCTGATAGACATCCTCTAATGTGATAGATGTCTCTCGTGTTGGTAGATGAAAGGTGCTGTGCTCACTATGCCATCTCTCGGCAAGAGCAGTCAACATTCCATGATCGGCTCGGATGTGAGGAAACTGCAGTAGATAGTGGAATCCCATAGCTCTGATATCAGCCTTGCCCAAATCATCCAGATCTTGGACAAACTACAATCCAGTCACCTGGGGTGCTCTGATTTAGAGCACAAGGAAGACCTCCTGTACATCATGAAACCATACCAGATGTCAAAACATATCATGAAGGATGTATCAGTACAAAGCATCTTAAAGTCAAACATTGTCAGGACTCATGTCATTTTGGCTCAAAAACGTTAAAACATGTCAAAATTTTATCTTAGGTGACACTATTTTTTGACTAAGTGTCGTGTGACACTTTTTCTTAAGCAGTGAGACATTCTTTGTTTAGGTGACACTTCGCGTAGTGGTGTGTGACATTTCATCCTGTGTCGTGCAACACTGGTTTCCATGTTCGCGCGACACCATTTTGACCCACGAAGTGTCGCACGACATTTTCTTTCAAAGGGCATGACACATGTAAAGTGTCACATGACTTGTCACCCTAGTCTAAAAATTTGACATGTTTAAATGTATTAAATGCAATAAACGACTCAAACAACGGCCAGTTTTTAGATACATACTGGGGCACCATAATGTGGAGGCCGGTTGTGCAAATAGGAGCGCTCAAATCAGTGTCTGTGGATGGGAACTCCTGCTTGTTGAGCCATCGCTATCTCTCAGAGCTCTAGATTCTCAAATAGCTAAAAGTCAAATGATTTTGAAAATTACACATTTTCACCCCCTTATATAGCATTTTGACTTTTTGACCAATTTTCAAAACACCTCAAAATTGCACAAAAATTGCACCCCTAGCTAATTTCGACGTCCTGGATCCATTTTCGAACTCGAAATCAAAATCTGAGGTTATCTTGATAGTCAAAATTGTGTTTCAAAATTTTTCCCCTCTTCTGCGTAGTTGACTGACTTTTTGAGGCATAATTTGATTTTCGGTGGAATTTCTTCCTTCCATGTCTCTCAAATTTTCTAGTCTTTCATTCACTCTATTTCTAGTCTTCTATTTCTATTCTTCTACTTCCTCACTGGGGCATGTTTCATTGCCTAATGGTTATCCTGTTATCATTTATCTTCGATTATGATTTCATTCTGATTTGATCAAATCTTTTACCAATTCGCTATTCTCCTCTATCTGATTTTGATTTCAACTCCGAGGGGGTAGTATTTATGAGATTCTCATCCTTGATTCCTTGATTTTCTTGATTCAGACATCTTTTGTGAGCTTTTGCTCAAATTTGAGATTCTTATCTCTTACTTTGAATGTGATCCCGAATCGACCTCATGTTCAAAGGCCTTTGTTTATGCTTTATCTCGATGTGATCCTGAATTGACCTCATATCTAAGTTGTTTTGTGATCCCAAATCGATCTCACATTTCAACTTCATTCTTTGACTACATGTGTTCCCAAATCGATCACACATTAGTAAAAAAGGGGTAAATGTATGCACCCAAAAATGGTCGCCTAGACTTTGGGCCCCATTTATTTGATTTATCAATCCTGAATCAATTTTATCAATAATCAATATTTTCAACATTATTAATTTCTTAATCAAATCTTAGTTTCGATCATATATTGGATTTTTATCCTTGTATTAACCATTTTATCCTAAGCTTTTATTTACTTAAAAAGAATATTTCCTCCCCTTTTATTTAAATAAAAAGCCCCACCTTTTCCTCTTATCCTAAGTTGCACAAATAAAGCATCATTCTTATTTTATAAAAAGGGAAAAAGTACTTTTTGTCTCATATGGACACTAAAGTCAACTCCTATTTTCCTATTGGAGGATATTTGTGCACAAGGATCAAGCTTCCATTTTTCTCCACCATTAATTAAGTCTTTTGCCTCTTAATCTCAATGGTCCATTTCACCTCATTTCTTATAAAAAGAGAGCTCTCTCCTTCATTTATATATCCATCATCTTTATGCTATTGTTATGCTGTAGGTTTTCTAGGTCACTTGGAGCTCTTTGAAGACATTGTTGTTGCATTACATTCTAGTTGCATAATCATGGCATGTTAGCTTAGTTTCTTTTTATGCAGTAGATTAATCTCACATAGCTTAATAGGAGGATTTGTAACACTTGTATTTTCCTTTTATAGCTTGCATCTTTCATTCTCATAGATTAGTTTGCATTGCATTGCATCCATATTGATTTCATTGGAGATATTGGCATTTTTGCCCTTGTCTTTGATTTAGAATCTCTTATTGTGTGGTTGACTAGCAGGGTCATGAGTTCATAGCTCTAGCTGAGAGCAATTTTACAAATCTTGCAACTCCATGCATAGAGAGCTATGGATTGATTTGTGAGGGCTCATTGTTGAGTTTTCTTGCATGTAAGGATTCATAGAAGTGTGGTCACATTTTCACCATACAACAACCAATGGAAGCATGATTTAAGGAAAGACCCATCGTAGATGGTGTGGGGAGCTTAGCATGAACAATGTGGAAGCCCTACATAGTGTTAGGTGGAGGCAGCGTATGCAAAGGAACTGTCCACGCGAAACAAAGAGTGGCCCGCATGAAATGCACTAATTGCCAACATTGGATGGGAGACCTGTGGTTTGGAAGCTGGCACTTGGCGTAGGGTGCTAGCATGGCATTAGAAGCCAATGCATGGTGCATGAGGTAAGTGGGTGAGTTGAAGACCCATGTAATATGTAAGAAGACTACCAGTATAAAAAGGACCCAGTGCCAAATGCAAAGGACCCATGCATTAACAAAGAACAGGTTGGCAGTGTGACCATAAAGGAGAGATGCCAGTAGCATTTTCCAAGCATGGGTGCCTATGGATAGCAAGTAGGGAGTGTGTATTACTTGTTTGTGGGCACGTAAAGTGCAGTAAAGAGGTTGTTGGTAAACAAAAAACAATGCCAATACAACATAGTGTCCGGGAGTTTTGGGGAGTGGACTGCCAGAGCAGCTCAATCCAAAACACCCAGAGTTCTACTAAGAACAAATTTGGGAGTTTCTTGCGAGTTCAAATGAAGGTTCTCATTTATTAAACAATAGTGTGAGGGTTGCTTTATGCAAGCATTGATGAAGAATGAAGGTGGTTCCAGTATTCACCTATTAAATGGGGAGATACACGTTGATTAAGGCATACAAAACAAGTTGCAGATGTCAATTCCTTGTGCAAAAATGAATGGGAGGAGCTGCCAGTTTAAAGAGACTCACGCGGATGTGAGCTTAGGAAATCTTGCACATTACAAACAACTTGCGCAAATAGATGATGCCCTACGCTTTTTAAACAATAGCGAATCACATATGGTTTTGTGAAGGCAAGAAATTATTTAATGATGACTGCCAGCGCATAATGGTGTTGCCTTGTGTAATGGAAGGTTGGCTCGCATGAAGGGGGTTTCATGCAAACTTTGGGGATGCCCAGTCCATGAGACATATTGGAGCACCAGAGCTACTTTTGACATCATAGACAGTGTAATAAGAGAATTTGAGGAATTAGAGAATGGGGAAGAACTGGGAGAGCTATTTTTTAAAAGCAGTGAAAGACATGGTATCAGAGGGAAAGTAGTGAGCACAACTGAAGAAATGATGGAGCTGGACTTGGCGCGCATGTGTGAAGAGAAAGCTCCAGGCATGCGCAGGTAAAAAGAAACAAAGAAAGTGAAAATGCAATATCCCACATTTAGTGGGTAGAGGTGTTTTTAACGTTTATATATCCCAGTACTCCGTAGCAAGGTAAAGTGAAGAACCACAGAGGTTCTTAGTGCCCAGTTGAATGAGTGTAGTGTGCAGCGTGTGGGCCCCTCTAGATTTTGGTGCCAGACATGTGAAGGTTTTAAAACCCTTGAGGGATTTAGTCCCACATTGCCCTTGGAAATGAAGTTTGAGGTATTCAAAAGCAACTCAACTCACATATCAAATAGGTTGAAATGGAGGAAGCTATGCTGATGTGAGCTTGGAACCGCCTTGATTTCCATGCCCGTGCCTGAGGAAAAGATAATTTTGTAGTGATGCGCACGCTGACTAGTGAAGATGGACACGTGTCAAGTGGTCACATGATTGCAAGGAGGAAGTTCAGCCCTTGCGATCATGCGACAAGGTGACACGTGGCGGCTGGTGATGAGGTGGCAGTTAGTTCAGTGACATGGCAGTGTGATACAGGTGGACACCTAGGGGGAGGTGCAAGCCAACCAGTGAATGACACATGGCATAGGTGAAGTGGCACAAATCTAGCTGGTGGTGAGGTGGCAGGTAGGACCAATCCGGGCTTGCCACATGTCAGGTGGGTCTTGCTATAGGAGGCCAAAAATGATTATTTTATTCAAAATTCCTTCCCATGCAAAGTGAAAAATCAAATTTAAAAACATGTTTTTATATAGTTTGAACTATATGGAAAATGCAAGTATTAAAATTACAGAGCTGAAAGACTATTTTAATGGCTGGGGGCTTCATTTTTGGGCCAAATATGGACTATTATATACCACCGAAAAGGTCTCGATGCGAGGATTCTGATTCTGGAATCAAATTTTGTGCAAGTGGCCATCTACTCATGTTATTGGCAGTTGAAGTTTTAGGGGGCCAGGAAGATATTTTTGAGATATCTGATTTGTTATGTTCGGTGACTCATGTGCTTTTCAAGGGGATAGAGCAGATCAGGTTTGTTGTTCCAGACTTCGTGACTCATTTAGTGAGTAGTTCAAAGGGAGACAAGTGTCGAGTTGTGATGCTTTTTGATGTTTTTCCCCCCTCTTCTTATTCTCTTTTCTTTTCAGTTTGAAGGGTTCCAATTTTGGAAGAACTCTGGTCTAGGTTCTAGATTCTGGGTAAACGTCCATTGAATGGTTCCAGGTCTGTGGTGATTTCCAATAGGGGGTTCTCCAAGAGAGGGGTCCAAATAGAGTTTCAATTTTGGTACATGACTGTCTAAGTGTAATGGTTTGTGTTCTTCATTTTTTTTGTCATAGATTAAATGCAAATATTTGTAAACTTGATTGCAAATCAAAATACAGGTAAGGCATGTATGGTTTTTAGGGAGTTGTCTTCATTGTATTGAGTTTCAATTTCAGTATGAGTTCAATATTCAAGGGATATTGAGTTTGTCTTCTCCAAGGGAGAATATACCTGTTTGTATTTGGGTATCCTTCAAGGAAGGATTATAAAATCCTTAAATGGCAAATTGGAAATTAATCAATAGTATGAATTTTTATGATTCTTCATATTGAGTGATAGAAATGTGTTAATGTAAGGCATTAATGTAGGGATATTAATCAATGAAACATGGTTTGTAGTTTGGGTTTATATCTATTGGTTTTGACTCCATGCCCAGATTGAAGGCACTGATCCTTACTGTTAAAGGTCATTTGCCAGTTAAGCACCATTTTAATCAATCAACTTTCCCTTTCTGTTGATGAGCTTGGAAGATATATTGAGCATGTGGGTAGGCTTCCCATATCAGAGATTCATCTCAGTTATGAATCCCATCACAGGACATGTTTGTTCTGTCAAATCCACTAGTTAACCTGCTTGTTGAGTATTTGTAGAATGTTTTGTATCAATTGGAATAAGTAGGGATTAGGTACACCCACCTAGGTCTGTGGAGCCCGAAGTGAAGAAGGAATTCATCCTTGTTAATTAGCATTTCTCTTGCTAGGAAAAGAGCATGAAAAGGGAGAGATCAGGGTTATGATCTAGTTATTTACCCTTGCAAGAATAATAGCTAACAGGAAGGAAGGAATTAACCAAACATTTTGTTTATAAGAATCCCTTTGTCAAGAGATTGAAAAAGAACAAAATCTATTGAAGTGTTTGGAACAAAGGATAGCAATAGGGATATGCTCTTCACTTTCTAAGTGAACCAAATTCCCAAACTTGTTGGACTAAGTTCAATTTCTTATGTTCATATACATGCTAGATAAATTAGAGCATTAGAGGGCATGCCTCCCAAGAATTTCCTTACGAGGACGGTGAGAGGGAATGATCCAAGTGGGAGACAATCGCTTTGGTCGTGATACTATCTGACCCACTATAAACAAATACACTCTTCCTTAATAGCAGAGTGACTAGGTTGTGTGCAAGTGTTCTTCACTTCCTCTAGTAGTCCTTTTGGATTGCGCCAAATTGTGCTTTTGTGCATGTGGGAAGCCCGCAAGTGGGTAAAAGAGCTTGAAATGATCTAGAATGGAGGCATTCTTTAAAAATCTCCTAAATAGTAATCTACCTTGTAGAGCCAAACGTGTTTAAAAGCCAAATCTGACTCTAGGTAGATTTCTTGGAAGATATTCTTGTTCATACTTGTGAAAAATGACCAAGAACATACACTTTACTGTGGTTTTAGGGATATGGTACAAATTTGATGTGTGTGTTACGTTTGTACTTCATTTTCAAGCAAAAATATTCTGCAGACCTGATCTTACAACTTTTAAATTTTGAAATTTACAACCTGGTCTACAAAGTGTCACCTACATATAGAAACAAAATGCTTATAAATAGTAAAGTCGTGCCTATGACTATTCAAGAAATGCCTGTTAACAAGGAAGTCACGCCTGTGACATTTCAAGAAACACTTGGAAAAAGTTAAGAAATGCCTATCAATACGAAAAAGCCGCCTGATGACTTGCAGAGCACCACCTAGGCATATTCTAGTAACCGTGTACTAATTATTAAGTCACGCCTACACACTGCCAAGTGACGCCCAAAAACAAAGAAGGGAAAATAGTGAGCATTTCTTGAGGGTTTCAAAAAATTTTGATTTCATATTCGGATACCCTTTTGGCCATTCTATCTACTCCAATATCTAGCCTAGTCAGAAATCCTGGTTTTGAACAATTTTGAAAATTTTATAAGGATTTGGCCACAAGCAAGTAAGATTAAGCCTATTTTCAAGAGCTTTTATGCTTATGTCGGCTTTCACTCGATCATATTATGTAAAGAAAACCTTGCAAGCAGATGAAACTTATGTAAGACAAGAGCTTCCTTTTCCGAGTGATACATTTACTGCTCCAAGAATACCACAAGAACCCGTCAAAGGAGTAGAAAACAACATGATGTTTTCAGGCAACTTAGGTTCAGATCAGACCAACAATGGAGGTATTGACCCAAACAATCCAAGGTCAAATAATAATAATGGAGGATCAAGAATAGAACCTAACAAACAAGGGATTAACAACACCAACAATGGGGACAATGGTGAACCAATAGCTGAAGATGCAACTGATGAAAAGGTTAATGAAGCCATATAAAGCCCATACTTCATGAAGCTCATGGAAAAAGCATTAGCAAAAGATAAAGAGAAGTATTTTCTAGACTTATCCCGAGTAGGTCTTAAACTCCCTCATGACTACAATGTCAATCAACTTAAGGGAAAGGAAGTTGAAGATAGTCCTATTGATATCATGAACAAACAATTTAAGTTATTCCAAATGCAACTAGACACAATAAAGCAAAGTGGAGCTCCAAAACCCTTTTCAATAGAGGCATTGTGTCCATTCCCATTTGATAAGAGTTTAGTCATGATACCATTCCCTAGCAACGTTGTCTTTCCTAAGTATGAAAAATACGAAGGAGCATCTAATCCCCAAGATCATTTAAGGGAATTTTGTGCATTGATCTTGGAGTTCATGCATGACACTACTTATTTAATGAGATTATTTCCTAGAAGTTTTGGGAGGCATGGCCATGGAATGGTTTTCAAAATTACCTTTCAGCATCCGAACTTTTGAAGAGCTAGTTGCTAAGTTTGTAACACATTATTCATATAATATCAAACAAGAAGTTACAATGATCACCTTATGCAACACCAGGTAGAGAGAGGGAGAAGGATTCTTACTTTTCTTACAAAGATGGAGGATAGAATTTGCTAGATACCCTCGAAGTGTACCAGAATAAGAAAAGATGGACATTTTTATAAATAGCTTGAGTGATGAAATGAATTATTGGTTGAAGCTACAATTTCCTAGGTCTTTTCAAGATCTTATTGAAAATGGTGTGACTACGGAGGAGGTATTAGTTAAGAGTGGAGAAATAAAGCTATACAAAGACAACAAGAATCACAACAAGAAAAATACCTCCAACAACAACACCAATCAAAATAAGAATTTTTCTAATAACTATAACTGATTTGGGTTGAGGAACAACAACAAAGGTGTGGTTAATGATGGGTTTGTTGACTCTAATAATTTGAAAGTCACTCCTTTTACTCTCACAAGAACACCTACTCAGGTGAATAATGCAGATCAAGCTCCCAAAGTGCCTTTCAACAACAATGCCAACAATAACAATTTTAGGAACAATCAAGAGGCTAAAAAGCCTAATCTGTTCCTTACACCATCTCCCAAGAGGACATTCATGCCTTTGGGTGAACCCCTTGAGAATGCATTGAGAACTCTCATTGATAATAAGATTATTGATTTACCTAGAGCTCAACCATATGAACCACAAAACAAGCCCAGTTGGTGGAGTGAATTTAGTCGATGTGAATACCATAGAAATAGAGGACATACAACAAATGATTTCTTACACTTGAAAAATGTGGTACAAGATTTGATTGACAATGGTGTGATCACGATAGAAGGGCCTAAAAACAATGGAGATCACACAGCATTCAAGCAACCTTTCTATAATCATGAGAAGGGTGAATCTTCTAATTTGAATAAGCAAAGCAACAATAATGTCAATTTTTCTCCTCATTATGCCAAAATCATCAATACTTTATCTAGACATGAGCATGGTGTCAACATTGTTTTAATCAAGGAATAGCCCAAAGAAGAAACATCTTACGCCATTACTAGGGGGCAAACTTCAAGGATTACCCTACAAGGGGTTGATCCTAAACCCATTGGTCCTACACAATCAAGTATTGTGGTTAAGCAACCATCTACAGCAACAAAGTCATATAGCTTGGTGGACTAATTACAAAAGACTCCAGCTCAAATATCTATCTTAAAGTTGTTAAAATTATCTCCTAATCATAGGGAGATCTTGGAACAAGCCCTATTGGGGACTAATGTTCCTATTAACTTGGAGGAAGAAAAGTTTCAAAACATGGTGGGATACCTCACAACACCACATTGTCTTTCATTTTTAGATCAAGATGATATGTCCATCACTTATCCTCAAAATTTTCCACTGCATATAGAGATTCTTATTCAAAGACACAAGGTCAAGAGAGTTCTCATAGATGGGGGAGCTGGTCTTAATATTTAAACGTTAAACCTTGTCAAGTCCTTAGGTTTATCCGAGTATTCTATTGATCCTAAAAAACAAATTACCATAAAGGCTTATGATGAGGAGGAGAGATCTTCAAAAGGCATGATTGTCTTACCCATTCAAGTTGGGCCTATCAAAAAGGACACCGGATGTCAAGTCCTAGACATGAAGTTAACTTATAATATCTTATTGGGGAGGTCATGGATACACAAGATGCAAGCAGTTCCTTCTACATACCATCAATGTATCAAATTTCCATACATGGGAGAAGAAATCACAATTGGAGGGGATTCAAATCTTTTTCAATATTGTAACACATTAAAGCCTCATAATAGAGAAGGGATTATTCCAAATACTACCATGGAAGGACCTAAAGGTGATGATCCTAAGTTAACATCAAGTGTTACCTCTACCTCACACCCTATTCAAACTAACTCATCTACTTCAACTAAGGGAAAAGAAAAAGTGAGTTATGAGGGTCCAAGCTCAAAGAAGAATTCAGATAAAACATCCACGCTAGAGGTGTAACATTCTAAGCCTACAAAAGAGGAGAAAGAAAAAGCCAAAGAAGATCACTATAACCAAATGAGTGAGATGATGCATAATTTTGAAAAAGAATGTAGAATTGGTTCTAAAGGAGTAGGGGAATATTCTGTTTCTCTATTTGATTTACCTACTCCAAAAACACATGGAAAACCTTCTTAGGAGCATCTTCCTCACAAATATAGCTCTCATTTTGTAAGAGAGAGTGAAAAATCAGCATTTGAGAAAGAAGACGATGAGGTGCTACAATGGCTTTACAAAGATGAAAATTATACCTCAAACAATCCCGTAGAAAGAGTTCAACACATTAATATTCAAACTGATCAATATGTAAAGGGTTTTGAAATTTTGCAAAAAATGGGATATAAGGGAAGAGGACCCTTAGGTATGAGAAATAGAGGTTTACTTGAACCTATTGAACCTTTGTGGAGATCAAAAGAAGAAAAATCAGGAATAGGATATCAATATAAAGGAGAAAGTTCTAGCCCTGTGCATGATTTTTATGAACGAGTGAACGTAGTAGAGTCCAATGGTGATAGTGATGATTCTAGAGAATATGAGTGGGATTATTTATCTGAAGACTCTTTCCATGACAAAGAGATTGTCATAATGAATTCTTATACTAATGTGCCTAAAGAACAAACTCAAAATAGTGAAGATCCGGAGATAAATCCTACACACATGCAACTTGATCCACATGAATCTCTCATAGGGAAAGAACACAATTATCAGTGGGTAGGTGAACCTTGGATACTTTCATGGTGGGATGATTCACATGGTAGGTTTACCCCACATGTTTTCTTGCCCAGAGAAGTCTTTGAGGACTCAAGTGAAGAGGACTTCGATCCTTCTTCCATGGATCATCTTGAGGAAGCTCATGTTATTGACCTTAACGATACAATGTATAAACCATCTAACGAGGTCATGTCCATAAACCTAGCCAATGACAACTTTCCAATTGACCCTTTATCCTTAATGCATCCTAAACTTATTGATTGGGACTTAACCAAAATGAATGAGTTACTATACTTTCCCAATGACCAAGAAATGACACAATACCTAAATGCGGTTGAGCCCTCTTCCAACGAAGAGTTTAATCCCAACATGATGAGAAAGGTAGGAGTTCAACCTCTTAATCCAAAAGACAAAATGAAAAAAAGTAAAAAAATGAAAAGTTCTAGTGATGAAAACCACCATGTGGCAGCACTAGAACCAAAAAAAAAGTTAAGATAAAGGATGTTTCCTATGGTGAAAACCCAACTATGGCACCTAAGGAAGAGAGTTTGGATACCCTACCCGAACATGAAGAGGAAAGATCACCAATTCTCATAGAGCCAATGGAGAAAGTTAACATTGGAACAGAATTGGAGCCCAAATTCATACATCTAGTAGCTTCACCTACACCTTTAGAGAGAAAGGACTTCATCAAAATTTTCCAAGAAAAGAAAGTGAAATTTGCATGGTCCTATCCCAACATGCTGGGACTAGATCCAGACTTCATCATGCATCACTTGAATTTTAAACCAGGGGTTAAACAATTCAAGAAAATATTGAGAAAAATGCATCCCCATATAGCTCTTCTAGTCAAAGAAGAATTGGAGAAATTGTTGAAGGTGGGGTTCATAAGAGAAATTGCTTATGCGGAATGGCTATCAAATATTGTATCTGTTACCAAGCATGATAAAATCCATTCGCGCATGTATGGACTTTAGAGATTTGAATCTTGCATGTCCCAAAGATGACTTCCCACTTCCAAGCATAGATGCGATAGTGGACTTAACAGCTGGTCACTCCATGTTTTCATTAATGGTTGGTTTTAGTGGATACAACCAAATTAAGATTGCACCTGAAGATCAAGAAAAGACAACGTTTACATGCCCTTGGGGACCTTTTTGTTGGAATGTAATGCCTTTCGGCCTCAAAAATGTCGAAGCTACTTACCAAAGGGCAATGACCACCATTTTTCATGATATGATGCACACCTTCTTAGAAGATTACGTAGATGACATATTGGCTAAGTCACATCAAAGAGAGGATCATTTACAAATTTTGCAAAATATATTTACACACTTGGAACAATTCAAAGTAAGGCTTAATCCAAAAAAATGTGCCTTTGGTGTTCAATCCGGAAAATTGTTAGGCTACATAGTTTCAGAAAAAGGCATTGAGGTGGATCCTGAAAAGGTTCAATCAATAATGGACATGGAGATACCTAGAAACATCAGCCAAATGAGGTCTCTTCAAGGAAAAATTCAATCAATAAGGAGATTCATTTCTCAACTAGCTAAAAAGTGTCACTCATTCACTAGATTGCTACACAAGGACACCATTTTTATATGGGATGAAGAATGTGACAAGGCCTTCACTTTGTTGAAGACTTAATTAATTCACCAATTCTAATGCCACCTATCAAAGGAAAACCATTTCTATTGTACATATCAGCAACTGAGAGGTCCCTAGGAGTTATTTTGGTGCAAGAAGATGATCAAGGAAAGGAAAGAGCTATCTACTATTTGAGCCGAACATTGATCAAGTATGAATTAAACTATACATTCATGGAAAGAGCATGCCTAGTTATCATCTTTTCTTCTCAAAAGTTGAGACACTACATGTTGATGCACAAAGTGAAGCTCATTGCAAAAATTGACCCTTTGAAATACTTGCTTAGCAAAACTGCCCTAACAGGAAGAATACCAAAATGGGTCATGGTATTAAGTGAGTTTGATATTGAATATGTGGGTAGAAAGGCCATAAAAGGACAAGTGATAGCAGATTACTTAGCTGAAAATCCATTAGTTTCTACACATCCCATTCAAGTGGAGTTTCCTGATTTAGCAATTGTCAATATAGAAGCCAAGACATGGAAGTTGTACTTTGACAAATCATACACACAAGGAGGTTCAGGAGCCGGCATATTGTTGATTACCCCTCAAGGGTATACTATTCCTAAATCATAAAAGCTCTTATTCCCATGTACCAACTGTAATACCCCAAAAATGGGCTATAGGTTCATTGACCTCCTATATCGACACATCGAATGAAATCGACATTGAAGTCCTAACATAAGGCACATCTACACATTATCGAATCTTAATTGATTATCCTAAATTCTACATCGAGGAATATTCCTTATTCCTATTTATCCTAATTATCTTTGATTTAATGATTATTTGGCGATAAATCCTATTTATCCTAAAGTTTGATTAATTGAATATTTTGAATATTTAATTAATTAGATTTAATACTGCCACTTGATTATTTAATTGGATATAATTATATTTATTCCTAAATTGTATTATTTAAATTTTGACAATAAATCAAATATCCTATGACTAATTGATTAAATTCTTATTTAATTAAGTAATGTCAATTGTCAAATTTAATAATATAGTTTTTGAATAAAGGTTTTATTTAATAATTGATCAGCCCATAAATCAATTGTTTTATTTTTTAAAATCAGTTAAGTTGAAGATAAATCACTTTATTTATTAAATTAATTCATAATCAACTATGCACATCCAAAAAATAGTTGAACTTTAAATCAAAAAATTAATTCAAGTTGTTTTAAAAATAAACTCAACTCTCTTTTGAGTTGAAAGCTAATCTCAACTTCTGATTTAAATCAAAAAGCTGATTTGCATGATTTTGTAAGTTAATCTATCTCTAAATTCTTGATAACTCAAAAATCAACCTGAGTTTATCAAGAGTGATTTATGACTTTTTCCATGCACCTCCAAAGTCCTGGATTTCTATAAATTAAGGCCCCAGCTCTTCATTTTGGATCCATCCACGAATTGCATCCTCACACTGGCGAATTGGTGATCGAAGAATCAATCTTTGCAAATCCAAGCTGTTGTGAGATTTTCATTATTTTTAAGCATTCATATCATTTAGCATATCATTGTTAGATTAATTGCATGTCATATCAGTTTCTCATATAGAATAGATTCATATCAGTTTATTTCATCTTATTGCATAAAAAATCCAAAAAATATAGATTAATTTGCATTCATCCCATATCTAGATTCTACATTCAAATCCTTCATTTAGGTGTCATCAAGGTCACTGATTTTGGTCCAATCTGAGAGTATCATACTTGCACCTACTAGAAGGTAGTAAATCACCTGGTTAGATTAGTTTCCATTTCACTGAATGATTTTGATTTCTGCTAACCACTAATGTTTTATTGAAGTGTTGTGTCTACAGCTAGGTACAAAATTCACACACACATTTCTGGCACCCACCATGGGGGCCTGAAATGGGTTTCCATTCAATTTCTATCAATTTCTATCATCTTGTCATTTTCTGTTCCAAGCTGTGATTTTTAATTTCTGTCTATACAATTTTCGTATGAGTTTTGTTAGAAACTCGTATCAGGAGGTACCCACTATCGTATGATAGTTGATTTGATTGAGGATCATACCATCAGAAACACAGTGTCATTTGGAAGCTCTTTTGTCGTATGATCTGATACCCATTGTGTACGAGTTTCTAGATTGTCGTCTGGTAGGTGAACCATTGTCGTATGAGTTTTAGTGCTAGGTTCCAATTGTCATTTCACTTTTTCAGCCAATTTTCCAGATTTGATTTCCAGATTTTGACTGATAGCTAACATTAACAATTGAAATTTGTTGTTTCTGATTGATTTCTGCTGATTTTGATTGGGGAAAATGTGAGAGTTGCTAAAAATAGGTAAGAATCTACTAAGCGCATTGCGAGGAGTTCAGGTAATCTTCTCAATTGATAACATTTTGATTTGGACTAAAATGAACTCTCGTGTGTTAATCTTGTGTGACCTTTATTTCTTTCATATCATAGATTTCATTTTGGGCTATAAAAATGAACATAGATTTTCTTTTCAGCATCTTTGTTACACATAGTAAATAGGCTCTATGAACACTATTTATGGTTCTTGAGAGAGTGGGTTTCCAGTGAAACTCTTCTCAATGAAGGAACCCTTATAAGTAGGGAGGTTACTAAGAGTGTCTCCTGTTTTACTAGATTTGTGCGTCTTTAGCTTTTGATTGATACATTCTCTCTCCGAAGAGGTTGATAGATCGTAAGTGGTTGACATCATAGATCTTTGTGTGATGATCTTGGTCTTAGCGTGTCGAATTAATCTATCTGCTTTGTTTGGGTTAAAAGTGAAAAGGCTAGAGGACTATGCTCTACTCCCTTTTTGGGTAGTATCAGAAACTCAGATCTTTGAATCTGGAACTAGTCTCCATGTGGTATCTTTTGTGAGTCACCTTTAGAGAGGGTTAACCATAGTGGACATTCCCTTAATTGGGTCAACCACGTTGATGGAACCTCAAGCGGTAATAGCCATTTTTGCCATGGTAGCAACAACCACTATATAAATGTCCTTGTGGAGGAAATCTTCACAGGTGTAGTCTCTTGTTGGGCTGTCAGATCTCCCTAGCAGCTCCTGATTGATTAATTTCTCAGAATGTGTCAAAACCCCAGTGCACCTGGATTGGAGTTCACCCTCTTGAGATCATAAAAGTTGTAGAGTCAGACCATTACCAAAAACCCTCGTGAGGCCAAATTTTCATTTTCTAGGAATATGTGCATTATTGCAAAACTTTTTGGAACATACACTGTTAGCACTCCTAGGGATTAGTACATTTAGTCACTTGGTTGTTCATGCACAGGGTTGCTTTGTCCCCTGTTCATTGTTTTTAGATGTGTTTGAAATCACTTGCTTTCTATTTTATGTACTTGTTTATCTATCTGGTTACTAAGAATGAATCAATCCGGTACTATCTTCAAATCTGGACAGATAATTTTGTGAACAATTTGAAACTAAAAACTTGAAAATTGCAAAATTTGATGTCAAACATCTTTCTGGAGTCAAAATTCATCTTGTAAAGTCAAAAAGTCATATGACTTTTGGCTATTGTCATTTCAGAACCCCCAGATTGTCGTATGGTAGCTGGTATATTGTCGTATGAGTTTTGCTGCCAATCAATTCAAAAAATTCAAAAACCCTGCTATCAACTATCGTGCAAGTTTTGCATCTATCGTACGAGTTTGTCAATTGTCATTTCATAGCCTACCCATTGTCGTATGAGCCTGCAGAATGTCATTTGAGAAATTTTGAAAAATTGCCAGAAAGTTGTTAGAACTATCAGAGACCCAGCTATTACAGCCTATTTCCAGAGTCTGTCAAATAAATCACTATGTCAGGAATAGAGAAACAACTACTGAGAATCCAATCATTTTCCTAAAGTGGCCTTTTGAGTCTAATTTAGCCTTCTGTTTAATCGATTTGAGTCTTTTTCATCTTCTGTCAAAACCTTGTCATAACTATCAATCTTGAATCCATTTTCAAAATGGCTAAGTGTTGTGAACTCATGTCCACTATCTTTTGGGCATCTACCCATACATCCAGGGCATAGTATCTTCCATTTACATCCAATCTAAGCTTCAATCAATCAAACCTTGACAAGGTTGCGTCATTTGATCTTCTTGAATCAGATCTTTGTTCAGTTGTCTTCATCGTATTCTTTTGCTTCACCCAAGGTTAATGGTGGAAACTAGAGCTTCCTCTCACAAGAAATTAGGGGAAACATCTCATACCTTACCTTTGACTCATATCCAGGGTCCAACTCTTGAACAACTATACAATTCTAGTCTTTACAAAGATGACAATCTTGGCAACTTTCAATTAAAAACTGGTTACATTCCTCCACCATCAACTCATGGAGGTAATCAACAAACTCCTCCTCAATCTATCCTAGGGAGTCTTAAAACTCCTACCATGTCTTAAGTAGGGACAAACCATGGCTCTCAAAGAGCTCAATCTCAACATGGTGCAGATAAGGAACCCACACCTGAAGAAATTGCTCGGTATCAAAATGATGATGACTTCAAAAGAATGATGAAGCATTTCTTGAAAGAAGATAGAGAAACATACTTTTTACAATTAGCTCATCAAGGAGCTAAACTTCCTCCCAATTTTAATGTGGAAGATATCATTACACATGAGGAAGAAACTCCTATTTCGGCTATGATGAAACAAATGCATGCCATGCAAGTAAAACTTAACAAAATGGAAAAAGAAAAAGAACCTAAGGAGTTCTCCATGGAGGCCCTATGTCCTTTTCCATTTGATAAAGACTTGTATATGACACCATTCCCTAAAAGGGTGGAAATGCCAAAATATGATAAGTATGATGGAAACTCTGATCCTCAAGATCATGTCAGAGAATTATGTACTCAATCTATGGAGTTCATGCACGAACTGACCTATCTAATGTGTCTTTTCCCTTGATCTTTGGGAGGGGCAGCCATTCATTGGTTCTCTAGGATGCCACCTACAATCAAAACCTTTGAGGAGTTGATCAAATTGTTCTATCAGCAATACTCCTACAACATCCAACATCTAGTCACAATGATTGATATCTACAATCTCAAACAATATCTAGGAGAACCATTCTTGACATTTCTCAAAAGATGGAGAAAGAAATTCTCTCTATATGCTAGGCCTATTCCATAAAATGAGAAGCTAGAAATCTTCATCAACAATCTTGTTCCAGAAATCAACTACCCTTTACAAATGCAAAATCATACATCTTTTGACAAGATGGTAGATAATGCAATCAAAATTGAAAAAGTACTTGTGAAAAAAGGAGACGTCACACTTGAAAAGGACAAGTATGAATCTAGTTCTAAGGATAAGAACAAAAATTGGAATAAGAATAAGGGCATCATCACAGATGGAGTTGTTGATAATCATGCCCCATCTAAGGCACCTACTTTCAATCTAACCATTGGTACTCAAGCCATCAAAGCTTCAGAACAAAAGGTGTCTGAATCATCTCAAAAGAAGCTAGAATACAAATCTTGGTCCCCTGATAATAAACAAAATTTCACTCCTCTTGGAGAATCTTTGGAATCAACTATGAGAATTATGCTGGCTAATAACATCATCTCTTTGCCTGAGATCCAACAATTTGATCTTGATCCTAAGCCAAAATGGTGGAGAGAGAATGAATTCTATGATTTCCATCGGGGTAAAGGTCACAAAACTAATAACTTCTTGCGCTTGAAACATACCATTCAAGACAAGATTGATAATGGAGAAATCATGATTGATAATCCTAAAAGCAATAATGATCACATAGCATTCACCGAACCATTTCCAAAGCATAGCCAAGGAGATTCATCTTCTCAGCCTTATGTGGGTGCTAAGGTCAATTATGCCTATCTTGGAAATAATACTATTATCAATATGGTTGAACCAAGCCTATCTGAGCATTGCAATGTCATCATAATTGTAAGAAGAGATAGAGAAAATCAATCAGCTAATGTAGTTACTCAACCACAAGCTCAGGCACACCTACAAGGACAAATCCAAGATCAATCAAATGTCCCTAAGGTGCCTTTCAATCTGTCTTCTACTTCCAAATAGAGGGAAACATCTAAATCTTCAAATCCTAAGGACATGAGGCCTACTTCATATAGTATCATTCAACAACTCTAACATACTAATGCAAAAATCTCCATGTTTGAGTTGCTTCAGATATCTCCAGGTCATAGAGCCATTCTAGACAAAGCTCTACTTGGATCCAATGTTCCCAATAATCTTGATTTAGATAGATTCCAAGCTATGGTTGGTCATCTTATGTCTCCATAGTATATCTCCTTTTCAGAGGATGATGATAACTCCTTGAGTCATCCACATAACCAGTCCTTGCATATTGAAGTCTTGATCCAAAACCGTCATGTCAAATGTGTGTTGATAGATGGGGGTTCTGGTCTGAATATTTGTTCTTATAGCTTGATCACACAATTGGGATTTTCAAAAATAGCTATTGATCCTAGAAAGAAGATAGCTATCAAAGCGTATGATGAAGAGGAAAGATCCTCCAAGGGAAAAATTGTCTTGCCTATCAGAACATGTCCTATCATCAGAGATACTATATGTCAAGTTCTTGATATACCTTAGGCCTACAACATCCTTCTAAGGAGACCCTAGATACATGAGATGAAAGCTATTCGTTCTACATACCATCAGTGCTTGAAATTTCCTTGTGACAGAGTAGAGGTAACCATTCCAGCTGATGTGTCAACAACTTGCAATGCATTGAAGGAAAATGTGGATAAACTTGTTCCTAATAACAAAGAATCTTCCATTAAGAAAACAAATGTAGCATCCACCTCTAAGATGGAAGACATTGCAAAAGAGGTCAATATCAAAGAAAATGGTATGGGAGAATATACTATAGAGCCAGTCTTGTCTTTGACATCTCTCCCTATCTTGCCTAAGTCTTATGGACAAGCTCAAAAATAGTTCAAACTAGAATCTAAGGAACCTCTTGAGGCATATAAAGGAAAATTTGTTGTAGAGAAAGTACCTAAGCAAGAATTTGAAGAAGATGAAGCTGTACTTGCATGGCTTTACAAAGATGAACCTGAATCCCAAGTTGTTCCACCTAGTGACTCTAAAGTATCAAAGGTTCCTTCTAAGTCATATGGCCCAGGGGATAAACTGATAGCTAAGATGGGATATAAAGGAAAAGGACCTCTAGGACTATAGGGTAAAGGTCTTCTATCACCTCTTGAACATCATGGTCGAGCCAACAAGAATACGATAGGTCTAGGATACATGAAGAAGCCTTTCTATTTTAGCAAGAAATCCCCACATGTTCTAGAACAAACTGAGCCTTCTGTAGCAAATCAACTGAAGAAGGAAATAACTAAACAATCTGATAGTGATTATTCAAACACTGCTTATGAGCTCATTCCTTATGAGCGTTTGCATAAAGAAATCAAAGACCTCCTTGATGCTGAAGATGATCCAATAAAAAGGATTAATGTAGTAGAAACACAAGAACCTACTATAGAGCAAGAGATAGTTGCAACACAAGAACCAACTAATCTCAAAGCTAATCAAGAAGAGGAAGGTGGTAGTTCTGAGATAGATTCCCATGAGTATGAATTCAAATCAGAATCTGAGGGTAACCCTTCTTGGGGTATTCATCCTGACTTTACTCATATTCTTAGATTTCCTAGAGGCATAGATGAAGAATCTAATGACTATGAATGGGGAGCCATTCCAGAAGAAGATGAGCTTATTATAGAGAAACATGTTGATGTTATTCACCAATATGCACCTAAACCCAACATAAGTCTAGAGAAAAATGATGAACTTATCAAGTTTGATCCATTGATGGATGAAGTGGACTATCGTAATGACATTGAGCCTATTCACGAATTGAATGTCTTAAGTTGTAATATCACCTTTCAATTTGAGTGTCGGGTTAGGACCAATGATGATAGATCCATATCCATAAACACTCTTTCCCAATCTTTCACAACTTTGACTATCCAACATCCTGAACTTCTTGATCAAACCTCCACAAATCCGAGCCATGGTATTTATACCTTCCCAAATGACTATGCCCTTGCTTTCTACCTCAATGTAGTTGAGCCTATGAGGACTTCCATCAGTGAACCGAGTGTTAGCATGACAGAGTCAGACATCAAGTATCTTAGTCAGAAAAATAAGAATAAGAATAAAAAGAAAAGGAGTTATAAGGGTGAAAACCACTTTGTGGCAGTCTTAGAACCTACAAAAGTAAAAATAAAAGACGTATCTAAAGGTGAAAACCTCTCTGAGGCACCTAAGGATGAGATATTTGATGTCCTTCCAAGTCATTTACAGGACATATCTCTAGTTCTAATTGAGCCCACTCAATCTATCAATTTGGGAACAATAGAAGAACCACAGTTGATCCATGTAGCACAATCTTTATCAGAAGATGAAAAGCAAAAATTTACAACATTCCTAATAGAGAAGAAGATCAAATTTGCATGGAAATATTCAGATATGCTAGGGTTGGATCTTGATCTTATAATGCACCATTTATCTATAGCTCCAAACATTAAACCTGGTAAGCAAAAATTAAGAAAGATGCATCCTCATGTTGCACTCTTGGTAAAAGCTGAATTAGAGAAGCTCCTAAAAGCCGGATTCATCCGAGTTATTGATTATGTAGAGTGGATCTCTAATATTGTACCTATTTCAAAACTAGATAAATCAATCAGAGTGTGTATAGACTTTAGAGATGTAAATAGAGCATGCCCTAAGGATGATTTTCCACTACCTAACATTGATATGATAGTGGACATGACTGTGGGCTTTGAGATGTATTCTTTAATGGATGGTTTTTCTGGATATAATCAAATAAAAATTTCTCCAAAGGATCAAGAGAAAACTACTTTCACATGTGCATGGGGCACCTTCTATTGGAATGTCATGCCATTTGGGCTTAAGAATGCTGGTGCTACATATCAGAGAGCTATGACATCTATTTTTTATGACATGATGCATAGGACTATGGAGGATTATGTTGATGATACTTTAGCAAAATCTATGATTAGAGATGAACATCTAAATCACTTGAGCAAGATACTAGATAGAATGGAAAAATTTAGTCTCAAACTAAATCCTAAGAAGTGTGCTTTTGGTGTCACTTTTGGAAAGCTCTTAGGATGCATAGTCTCAAAGAAAGGCATTGAAGTTGATCCAGCTAAAGTAAAGGCTATAATGGAGATGCAACCCCCAAAGAATATTAGTTAGATGAGAACATTGCAAGGGAGAGTTCAATCTATCAGATGCTTCATATCTCAGCTAGAAGACATATCACAACCTTTTACAAAAACATTACATAAAGGTGTGACATTCGTGTGGAATGAAGAATGTGAGAACAACTTTAACCATATCAAGAAGTATCTATCAACTCATCCTATCTTGATGCCTCCCATTCCAGGGAAGCCTTTGATCTTATATGTCTCCACTACAGATACATCACTGGGGGCATTGCTTGCACAACATGATGAGAACAAAAAGGAAAGAGCTATATACTATATCGGTAGGACATTGGTAGCATACGAAAAGAATTATTCTATGATTGAGAAGGCTTGTCTAGTTGTGATATTTGCATCACAGAAACTAAGAAACTACATGTTATCTCATACCACTCAATTGGTAGCTAAGATTGATCCACTAAAGTACCTACTAAGCAAAGCTGCCCTCATGGGTAGATTAGCCAAATGGGTCATGCTCTTAAGTGAATTTGACATTGAATATGTTGAAAGAAAAGCTATAAAAGGATAGGTTATTGCTGATCAATTAGCAGATGCACCTATGATTGATGATACACCAATGCAAATGGAATTTCTAGATTCCTCTATCATGACTCTTTCTTCTAGAGAATGGCAGTTATTCTTTGATGGCTCATATATAGAGAATGTATCAAGAGCAAGGATATTATTTATAACTCCTCAAGGATACTCCATACCTAAAGCATTCAGATTAAAGTTCCCTTGCACAAACAATATTGTAGAATATGAAATCCTTCTTAATGGCATGAAACTAGCAATTGAGTGGAGAGTAATAGAGATACACATTCATGGAGACTCTCAACTTGTTATCCATCAAGTCAATGATGTGTACCAGACTAAAGATGAAAATATTATTCCATACAAAAGAATGTTAGATGATTTAAAGAAGTATTTCATATCTATCACATTTGATAAAATACCTAGAATAGGGAATAAGGCTGCCGATGCGATGACAACACTATCTACTTTATTATAGTAGCTTGAACATGAGATATGCTACAAGTTCCTGGTGGAAGCACTATCTTATCGTGCATATGATTCCCCTGAAACCTACATGATTTGCACTATTGTTGGTCATGATTCATCCAAATATAAAAGCCTATTCTCCTATCTCAAAGACCAAACCATTCCCGATACCTTCAACCACCATGAAAAGAGATACCTTATTCGTAATGCCTCCCGATATGTCATCATTGGTCATGATCTTTACAAATGAGGTCTAGATGGTATGCTACTTAGATGTTTAGAATGGGAAGAGTCTCAACATGCGTTAGAGGAGGTCCATGATGGTATTTGTGGGTCACACTCGAATGGTTTAACACTAGCTTGAAAACTTATTAGGGCTGGGTACTATTGGCCAGAAATGGAGAAAGAGTCTATCAAGTTTGCTAAGAACTGTCAAAAGTGCCAAGTGCATGGCAACTTAATTCATGCTCCGGGGAGAGATCTAATTCCCTTTACTAAACAATGGCCTTTTCACCAATGGGCATTTGATCTTATAGGAGCTATACATCCTCATTCTTCTAATGGACATACCCATATAATCACAACTACAGATTATTTTACAAAATGGGTAGAAGCAGTCCCTTTGACACAAGCAACTAGAAAACAAATATCTATGTTCATATTGAACTATATCATATGCAGATATGGGATACCTCATTCCATAATTACAAATAATGGTGGACAATTCAAGAACAAAGATCTATATGATTTATGTGCTAAATTCAAGATTACCCAACATTGGTCATCTATCTACTATCCTCAAGGGAATGGACAAGCGGAGGCTTCTAACAAGAATCTATTGAAAATATTACACCATACAGTTAATAAAATAGGAAGAGGCTGGCATCTCATGATCAATCCAGCTCTCTGGGCCTACAGAACAAGTATCAAAATGCCTAATAGGGCTACACCTTTCACTTTAGTTTATGGGTCTGAAGCGGTACTGCCTATTGAGGTTGAAATCCCATCACTAAGAATTAGAATGGATGGTCTAGTAACTGATGATGACTACAGAGTATCTAGGTTGCAAGAACTTGAACTACTAGATGAGAGTAGACAAGCAGCATATGATCATCTCAGAGTATAGCAAAAGAAAATGTCTAGAGGTTACAACAAGAAAGTCAGACACAAAGAATTTCAGGTTGGTGATCTATTCTTGAGAGAGAATCCTAAAAATCAATCACATCAAGAACGCAAGGGGAAGTTTGAACCCAACTGACTGGGTCCCTTTGTTATCACTGCTACTTTTGGCTCTAGTGCCTATCAACTCTCAATGACTGAAGGAGAACAGCTCCGAGAACCAATCAACATTCTCCATCTGAAGAAATTCTATGCCTAAGGCATTCAGTCTATGGTAAAATGTCCTCAAAAAATCTTTAAAATTGGAAAAAGTCCTGAAAAAATGAACATCTTGGTGAAAACCTAGCAATAGGTGCCTTGATGATTCACAAAAAAAGTACAAAAAAAAAAATTGAAAAAATGAAAAATACAAAAAAAAATGAGAAAAAGAAAAAGTGCCTTGGTGAAAACCTGGAAACAGGCACCTTGGTAGCAAAAATAGAATCTCTACCAAGATGGTGAAAACTCGGCAAACGGGTGCCACTTGTTTCAAAATGCTCCATCTATCAGCACAATCTTGGTCTTTCCCAACTATCAGTCTTGCTTTAGTTTGTACATGTTTCCCGGTTTGTTTCTACATTCCTATTTTCAATAAGTTGGTCTGTACACCAATCAGCTCAAGCGTCTGTATCCTATCAATGTTCAAACTTGGGGGAAATCAAAGTCATATCCTATGGCCTCCAATGTATCTTAGACATATCATATCCAGTCAGAGTCCTTTGAAGCGTCATCCGAGTCAGTCAGTCAGTCTTGTCTCCAGAAAGGATTTTGCATCTACAACAATGCAATCAAACATCAAACACAAAATTGAAAATGATATGTGCTTTACATGCTTTTATCTCCTTGTATGCTTACTGATTCACATTGAGATTTTTGCATATATTGTGTCCACTCAAGCTCTTCGATGATGTCCTTTACAAGATTTAGAGAGTAGTGACTGGGGGCATAATCTTTTTTTTATTTTCTGCTTGTATGTGAAAATCTAACAACTTTGGAAATTCTGGATTGAAATGGTGTTTGATTGTAAGAGCCTCTATCTTGAATTGGATGGCCATACGTACCTTGACCATTGATACCCAAAAAATTCAAGGAAGTTTGATCTAACTATTGTCTTTTTTTTTGAGTGAGTTCTTTCTCCTATTGTGAAATGCGATCTTGCCGAAGGATGTGAATGATAAAGGGTCACTACGGGTAATTCACATTGGATTTAGAATAATCTCTTGACTGCTTGATGTGTTTGTAATGCAAGGCGTATTCAGGTCATCACAACATTTATGTTTTGATGCTTATACAAATTGCTATATCAAAATGGACATGATATTCAGGTCATCCTGACGCTTATGCCTTGGTGCTTATATCTAATCGAACATTCCAAAAACAAAATCAATATTCATATATCCATGGTTTCCTTATTAGTGGGTGTTGTATTGATTCCTGTGCATACAAATCAATATTCATATGCCTATGGTTTCATAACTAGTGGGCATTGTATTGATTTATCCGGTTACCTAAAAATTCAAGGATGAAATCGACTGACACATGATCAGTGACTAGGTCCTAGGTCATAGATTGCATTTTTGCATGTTTCTTTGCATTTTGCATGTTTGCATGATCTCACAAATGGCTACATAAACTTCAACGCTTAAATGATTCTTCTATCACCTCTTCCAATCTCACAAGAGCTAACACTTAACTTGAAGGTCTCTTCATGGAACTGCAAGTAGTTATCCTCCTGGGTTAAACATCCTTTTGACATAAGACTGAGTATTTGTCTTCATCAATTCTTGCAAAACATATCATGTGTATCATTGCATTTACATTTCATATCATAATCACATGTTGCATTACAATATATCCATGTGCATAAGCATAAAATCATACATACATCTTTTCATAATCAAAACACATTTGCATTACATCCATACATATGAGAGAAATCATTGCATTGCATATATCCATACATACATTCTACACTACTCATAGCATAAGCATCACATGATATCATCATAACTCGAAAACATGACAAGTACAAACCAAGTCATAACCAAAAATATTGATCTCATATATATCAAAAATCTCAAACTAGTCAGGGGTGCACTATTGGCACAGTGTACAAAAGAATACGCTCATGTGAGCTATCAAAGTCAAAATAGTATATCAATGATAAAAAAGAGCACAGTATATCAATGGTATTGCACATCATTCAAAGTCTGTAATCTAAATTTGAAATCAAATCTTTCCTCAGTAATCAAGACAACAACCACGTCTAGTTGTTGATTCATCAAAAAAACCTCATCGCTTGGGGCAAATCAATCATCGCTCAGGGCATATCAGATTCATCAAGATCCATATCAATTTGGTATTCTCTTAATCTTGTAAACTGTATCAGTCTTTTGTAACCATTGGTTCATTAGTGTTATTTCCTTGGTTCTTCGTAACTAAAGGGTTCAGATGTGATACCAATGTGATTCTTATCAACAATTGGATCTGGAATCGTTCACTCACTTCTTCGCAATCATAAGGTTCAAGAATCAGGTGTTTTGACACTTCTTTGCAATCATCAGTTCATTGATGTTATAGTTAACATTATCTTTGGTCATTCAGGACCTATTATCTTCATATCAATTTCAATCAGTTTTTGCTTCATATCAATTCCAATTTCAAACATCAGTTTCAACATCATACATAGACTGTCTTTGAACCACTGCGCTTTGCACAACAATTCAAAGAGGGGCAAAATGTAATACCCCAAAAATGGGCTATAGGTTCATTGACCTCCTATATCGACACATCGAACGAAATCGACATCGAAGTCCTAACCTAAGGCACATCTACACATTATCGAATCTTAATTGATTATCCTAAATTTTGCATCGGGGAATATTCCTTATTCCTGTTTATCCTAATTATCTTTGATTTAATGATTATTTGGCGATAAATCCTATTTATCCTAAAGTTTGATTAATTGAATATTCTGAATATTTAATTAATTAGATTTAATACTGCCACTTGATTATTTAATTGGATATAATTATATTTATTCCTAAATTGTATTATTTAAATTTTGACAATAAATCAAATATCCTATGACTAATTGATTAAATTCTTATTTAATGAATTAGTGTCAATTGTCAAATTTAATAATATAGTTTTTGAATAAAAGTTTGATTTAATAATTGATTAACCCATAAATCAATTGTTTTATTTTTTAAAATCAATTAAGTTGAAGATAAATCACTTTATTTATTAAATTAATTCATAATTAATTATGCACATCCAAAAAACAATTGAACTTTAAATCAAAAAATCAATTCAATTTTTTTAAAAAAT
Source organism: Chamaecyparis obtusa (assembly GCA_027943335.1). Lineage (NCBI taxonomy): Eukaryota > Viridiplantae > Streptophyta > Pinopsida > Cupressales > Cupressaceae > Chamaecyparis > Chamaecyparis obtusa. The sequence continues at coordinate 141,730 of BSBK01004198.1, read as the reverse complement.
AAATTCAACTCTCTTTTGATTTGAAAGCTGATCTCAACTTCTAATTTAAATCAAAAAGTTGATTTGCATGATTTTGTGAGTTAATCTATCTCTAAATTCTTGATAACTCAAAAATCAACCTGAGTTTATCAAGAGTGATTTATGGCTTTTTCCATGCACCTCCAAAGTCCTAGATTTCTATAACTTAAGGCCTTAGCTCTTCATTCTGGATCCATCCACAAATTGCATCCTCACGCTGGCGAATTGGTGATCAAAGAATCAATCTTTGCAAATCCAAGCTGTTGTGAGATTTTCATTATTTTTAAGCATTCATATCATTTAGCATATCATTGTTAGATTAATTGCATGTCTGATGAATTGTGCTCCCCTTAATACCACAAACACATAACAGAAACAGAGAAACAATAATAATATGCAAGAATAGAAAATTGGCTTCTTATTATCTCCACAAATGTGGAATTACAAACTTTCAGAATTACAATATGCAAAGCCACATGGGCATTCCCTTACAATATTCTATAGGACAAAGCCTTGAATCAATACCCAGATCTCTACCCAGAACTACCCTAGACAACACTACGGGCCTTCTTTATATAGGCATTTTCCATCGCCCGAGAAGGTTCCAGAAATTGAGCCCTTAGGGCCGACCAAACTTAGAATTATTTTATTTTTCAATTTATTACATCAAATTCGGCTCAAAATAACTTTTGAAACCCAAACAAAAATTTTGAAAGAAAATTATTTTCTGCCATTTCAGGTGACCCGACTTTCGGAGACCATAAGTCACCACTAGTTGACCCGATTGACTATTATAACCCCATTTCGGAAAGGCCACAAAGCACTGTACATGCTTGATTGGTGCAAGCGCTTGTCTCCCAAATTTTTTACCTCACCCAAGGCCTCTAAAGCCTTCAAAACTGAGTTCAAAGTTTCTGTACCCTGCTGCCAATATCAAAAATCTTCAATATCTTCAAAACTAGACCTGATCTAGCCATGAAACTTTACTGGCAGGCTGATATGAATGAGATGAACCTCCACATGTAAAATCAGAACATTCCAAGATCGTATGACCAACTTACAAAAAATAGAAAGTTTCCATAAATAGCAGCTCTGCACAAGATAGCCCTTATTGAATACAAAAACAAAAATATTTTTGGGTGATGCAAGATTGCTCTTACACCTAGGATGCTCCTACATTAATGTCATATCAGTTTCTCATATAGAATAGATTCATATCAGTTTATTTCATCTTATTGCATAGAAAATCCAAAAAAATATAGATTAATTTGCATTCATCCCATATCTAGATTCTGCATTCAAATCCTTCATTTAGGTGTCGTCAAGGTCACTAATTTCAGTCCAATCTGAGAATATCATACTCGCACCTACTAGAAGGTAGTAAATTTCTTGGTTAGATTAGTTTCCATTTCACTGCACTATTTTGATTTCTGCTAACCTCTAATGTTTTACTGAAGTGTTGTGTCTACAGCTAGGTACAAAACTCACACACACACCAACAACATAGCCGAGTATGAAGCTTTAGTCATTGGTATCAAGATGGCCTTGGAATGGAATATTATCAAGCTACAAGTGTATGGTGCTTCTCAGTTAGTGATCAATCAAGTCAATAATGAGTACAACACAAAAGATGAGAAGTTAATGCCTTACAAGATAATGATTGATGCTTGGAAAAATACTTTGTGTTGATAAATTTTGAACAAATTCCAAGAGAGAAGAACAGAGTTGCCGATGCAATGGCTACCTTGGCTTCATTACTCTAAAAGCCTGATCAGAATGAAAGGTACAAATTCTTGGTGGAAGATTTGGCAAAATTGGCATTTAACCTTCCCGATACCCAAATTATTGCCTTACTTGATGGACATGACTCCCCTTGGTACAACCCTATCTACACCTACCCTAAAGACCAAGTACTACCTGAAAACCAATCTTGAGCCCAAAAGTGACACTTCATAAGACAATTGGCTCGTTACATTATCCTTTCTGACACATTGTATCATAAAGGTCTTGAAAAAACTTTACTTAGATGTCTAGAGGAAGAAGAGTCTAAGGTAGCTTTACATGAGGTTCATGAGGGCATTTGCAGTTCACATTCAAGTGGTTTAAATTTAGCTAAGAAGATCCTTCACATGGGGTATTTTTGGAAAACCTTAGAAAAGGATGCTTGTCACTTTGTTAAGATATGCACCAAATGTCAATATCATGGTGATATGATACATGTACTGGCTCAAGAATTACATCCTTTTGTTACACCTTGGCCATTTTATCAATGGGGGTTTGACTTGATTGGTGTGATTTATCCACCTTCATCCAATGGGCACAAATACATCATCATGGCTACGGAATACTTCACTAAATGGTTAGAGGCCATTCCTTTGATCACCGCTAGGGGAAAGCAAATCTCTATATTCATCCTTAATCACATCATTTGCAGATATGGTATTCCTTATGTCATAATTACCGATAATGGAAAACAATTCAAGAACAAAGATGTGGATGAACTTTGTGATATGTTTCATATTACTCATCACTCTTCTTCCATTTACTTTCCATAAGGAAATGGACAAGCCGAGGCTACTAATAAGAATATCCTTAAAATCTTGAAGAGATCGGTGAACAAATCAGGAAGAGATTAGCATGTACAAATCAACCAGGCTTTGTGGGCTTATAGAACTAGCATCCAGACACCTATAGGAGCTACACCATATTCATTGGTTTATGGAGCCGAAGTTGTTCTACCTTTGGAGGTTGAAATCCCATCCCTAAGAGTATCATTGCAAGGATTAGTAACAGATGAGGATTATAGGGTTTCCTGACTTCAACAATTGGAATTGTTAGAAGAACATCAAGCACAAGCCTATGAACATTTGAAAGTGTCCCAAAATAGGATTTCAAGAAACTACAACAAGCACATCCAGCCAAGAGTATTTCAAGTAGGTGATTTAGTGCTAAGAGAAAACCCTAAAAATCAAGAAGAAAGGGAAAAGAAGGGTAAATGGGAAGAAAATTGGCTTGGTCCTTTTGTCATTATTTCTTCTTTTGGCATGGGGACTTACAAATTAGCCAATTGTGATGGGGAAGAATTACAGGAGCCTATTAATAGCATCCATTTAAAGAGGCTTCATACCTAATCAAATGAGAGAGTATCAAGAAGAAAGATTATTAGACGAGTGTGTATCCGATGACTCAAGCATCACTCTTGTACATGAGAAAATCAAAAATATCAAAAACATTGAGAAAAGTTCAAAATCCAAAAAAATTGAAAAATCAAAATCCAAAAAAATTGAAAAAAAAAAAAAAGAGAAACAAAAGTGAAAAAGATAAAAAAGTGCCTTGGTGAAAACCTAGCAATAGGCGCCTTGGTAGCAAAAAAAAAATGAAAAAAGAGAAAAAGAGCAATAAACCCAAAAGGTGAAAACTTGGCAATCAAGCGCCTTTCGTTCCCTAAGTCTTTCCTAGTTGCATGTGTACATATTGCATTTCCATCATCTCACTTGTAAATCTTCATTGCATTCGTCATTCATGCATAGTCATAATAAAACCTTTCAGCTACATTGTTACATTGCCTATTGCCCTAAGTTTGTCACACGATCACATTTATCACTTGGGGGCAGGAAAGGATTGGATTTTCGGTACAAATGGATTCAATAGTGCTACTTTCGGTCACATATCAGAGGAGGAATCATCAAAGCTTCAGAAGAGAGAGATTTTAATGAACCTTTGATTGATATCATTGTTCACAACCAAGTATTTTGATCCTACAACTTGATCCTTGAACCTTCATTGACTTTATTATTCGGGATTAAAAATTGACATCACTTAAATGATCAGAATGTTTGGAAATTCTTTTTTGAAAATCTTGATACATTGCAAACCACTTGAAGCTTTTAGATAATCGGTATTGAATTGACTTTTTATCGTGTCTTTTTAGCTAATTGATGATGTTCCGACTAGATTGGCGATGATGAAGACATGATATTTTTCTTCTTTATGAGTGACTGTCTTGAGGAAAATCCAAAAACTTATGTGAATTTGTCTAACGACATGGTCATCAAAGAACCATCAAGGACTTTCATATAGGATGGAGGATTGAACTTTTCTTGTTTATGCAAATGGATACCTTGGCTATTTAGATCTTCCATATCTTAATACCAAAACCCAATTGCAACATTGAATCCATTGAAACTGGTATTCATACTCCCATAGTTGGTCATTCAACTAGTGAGGGTTGTACTAATTCCTAAAGGGTTACCAAATGTGATATAAAGTGATATTCATATCATCATGATGTGGTCAATGATGGTTGTACTTTCTTTCCAATCCTATAATGCTCAATGATGAAAATATTTCTCTATGGCATTTCTTTGCTAAAAGCTAGTGACAATTAGTTGCATTGCATTGCATTTTCATGTTAGATTAAGTGCATTGGTTTGTAGTTATTTTTCCAAGGGAAAAGGGGTTCAATCATCATCTTGATCAATCAATAAAAGGGGGTTCAATCAAACACATTATCCTTGGTTCAAATCAATCATGTGAGATTATCTTTTGCATTCATTCATAGCATTACTCATTATTCATTATCCCTATATCAGAAAATCAGAAAAGAAAAGAGATTCATTACTCATACATCATTTGCATACATTTAGTTAAGGATAGCTCATTAAGAGTTGCATACATTAAAAAAAAAAAACATAGTTGTATTCATTCATCATATCCATATTTCCATAATAAAACATTTGGATCCATACATTGAAAATCAGAAAAGCATATTAAAAACTACATTATCATTTGCATTCATCTATCTATATCATATATAAGATATATTGCATCCATAGCATAATCAAAAGTAAATGCATCATAAATATCATATAGATCTGCATATAAAGATAATCTCACATAAACACATCACGAGAATCAAGGAAAGTCCATCATCATATAAGTGTCCAAAACATCAAAAGATCCATCAAATCTGTATATCAAGATACAATATCATCGACAAAATGATACATCAAAGTCCTGATCAATAAATATAATATAATACAAAATCATCATCAAGGGAAGATCCATAACTTGTATCTACATTTGCACCTAATTCATATCAAATGACCCTATCTATCAGCCTTCCACCATTAATCTTCTCATCAAATCCAATCCAATTGAATATCAATAAGTCAAATCATCCAATTGATCATCTTACGTCAATCAAGTTATCCTATTATCCCGTTTGCTCTTCTTGAGCGTATCAAATCTCCTAACTCTAGATCATGAGGAAGGAAAATCATTGTTCATGTCTCTATGTCTTGAGAGCGAATTATCAGTGTTCTACTATCAATTTTTTTTTATCCTATCCGATTGACATCAATACAACATCAACCAAGTGATTTTGACTGAAATCAAATGATACCAAACCATCAACAACATTTTCTCAATCATAGCTTTTCTTATCAAATATCTATCAAACCGGGGCATTTGTTGTAACCTTAATATCATCAATGTTTTTCAAAAATGAAAACATATTGGATCAACTATCAATCAATTTCATCATATTTTTCATATCAAGAGATCAATATGTTTTCATTTCTAAGGGGGCATCATCAGAGTATCAAATTGGCATCAAACATCATTGAATCTGGGGCATTAAAAATTTTGAACAATTATGAGTGGGGCATGTGGCATCATCAGTAAAATTAGGTTTTATCAATCAAGTTTGTATCAATCAATCAAAGAATCGAATCAGTGATCAGGACATAAAAGTTTTTTTGAATCAATGTGCTATGCACATCAATTCAAAGAGGGGCATTTGTAGACACCCAAAATTGGGTAGGAGTCTTAAAATCATTCAAATTTGCAAAATCTTAGCAAAATGCTCTAATTCTCATCAAAATGGATCAAATCAATTTTAAATGGACATTTATTAATCAAAATTGGACAAAATCATTAAATCAAAGGAAAAATCAAATAATGACATCAAATAATTAAATACAAGCTTAAAGGGGTCAAAAACACTATATAATTGATTTTAATCAATTAATTGTATAGTTTTAAATCAAAAATCAAATTGAACCTATTCCCTTACATGGCTAATTTAATTAATTAATAGAATTTAATTAATCCTAATATCTTTCAACATAATTTGAGCAACCAATGATAATTGAGAACAAAAGCACATGGATCACTCAAAATTGTTGAATCTCAATCACACATTTCAAACTTTGAATCTCAACCACTCAAATTTGTCTATTTGTCCAAACCTTTGAGACAAACATTTAAATTGTCCCCCCATTTAAAAACATTTCAAATTTTTTGACTCAACTAAGGCTAAATCATGATTAAATAACTCTACCCCCTACCCTTGGGATTTTACTATAAATAAGAGTCATTTTGAGAGCAATAATATCTTAGAAATTCATTTGCAAAGCATCATCATTATAGGCATTTTCATAGCAATTGAGGGCAATTGAGAGCATATCATAAGCATTTGAATCAATCTTTGTATCAATTTGGAGAGTTTGAGAGCTAGATTAAGCATTGTACTATCATTTTTCTCATTCTAGGATTGTCACTAGTAGAGAATAGGCTAAGAGCTCTACTTACCAAGCTTGGATAGAGAACCATGAGATGTCATGGATGTTAATTTCAATTCTTAGTTTAAATTTGCTTTGTATTTTCATAGAATTGTAGTTGATTATCCTAATTTCATAAAGGTGTTAAACATTCACACACAACCCTTTCTTCAATTTCTTAACTAGCTTCTCACTTTCATTCTTCTTCACAAAAAATGTCCATAGTTGCATCCAAATCCTTAATACTTCTGAAGAACTTCTTTCCTCCATAGGGAGACTATTAAACATCACAATCAACTACTTCATGACTTCCCACTTTTGAAACGATATTGTAACAATTCTATTATTCCAATTATGTACAATTTTGGTGATTTTGGTGTTGAAGCCATGGAGCCTCTCTAGGTAAGGAGTAACACCACCTTTAATTCGAATGTTCTAAATGGTCACATTATTCCTTGCCTCATCATAGTTTATGGTATCAAGACGATTCCTATCTCCTCACATCTCTTCTAGATTGTAGAGAAAACTAGATTTTTTTCACTCTATCTTTAACCTTCACCAAAATAAGATAGGAAAATAGGGAATAAAATGCCTAGAAAATGTCTGATTTAGTTGCCTTCATCAATCCTATACTTATTGTAGATAATCATGGCAACTACCAATTTGGATTCTACACATGTAGCCTTTCATATGCTATAACTTCCAAGACATCCTATGGGAGGTGATCCTTATTTTTCCACCTAGTCAATTTATCACTCCTTACCCCAATGTTAGCAAAATAATCTGATATATAATTACCTTCACAGTACACATGAGAGATTTTGCATGCTTGAAAACAATTAATAATTTTCTTTGAATCATCGACCCACCATTTAATAGACCATGAGGAGTCTTGGGATCCCTTTAGGCATCATATTATATTGTTTGAGTCCCCCTCAATCCATATACAACTATTGTTTAACTATTTAACTAGACATAAACCATGGTAGATTGCCATAGCTTCAACAAGGTGGTTAGTTTGACTTCCCAGGGTTATTAGTGTATTGTTGATGCTCCATTAATAGCTTGTTTAAGCTGCCTTTGGCTTGTTCTTCCACAAGGTCAACACCCTATTTTTTCTACTTTTTAATATAAAAAACATTATGAATTTATTAGCTCAACCATTCAATATACAATACTTGATATTTTGTACTTTCTCTTAATGAAAATACATATGTGACTATTTACCAACATATTAATGCAAGAAATTTTTATGCAATATTTTTTTTTTTGAAAAAAGGTGGTCAAACCACTTAATATATATTATTATTAATAAAAACTGGTTCAAAGGGCTCTCAGAGAAAAGAACCAGAAAGAAAAACTCTAATCCTTGCCCATACATATATAAAAAGAGCCTTGTCCCAGAAGAGAAGAATTCAAGAATAGCCTATAGAGAGAATAGAAAACCCCCCAAAGCTAAAGAAAATTGAAAGATTTTACCTACATCACTACCCGAGAATAAACTGTAAGGCATTTAGCCAATTACAATAGACAATGTTACAAAAAGGTCCAATCCAATTGTGACCATAAAGTAGAGATACAAAAAACTCGATGAAGAGGCACCTAGTCCTCCATAGGAGCTGAAGCAGGAACTCTCAAAGCCAACTGCAATTCCAGATGCCAGAGAAAACAGAGAAAAGCCCAATACTTCGAAAAGAAAAAAAATGCATGTATCAAAGCATTAGTATAAATACTATTATAATTTTATATAATAAGTATAGAAATCATAGACCTTAATTTAACTATTTCTTGATACTCGTAATGAAGGTGACACACTAAACTAGCTACAAATTATGATATGATGTTATATTAAAAATATAAAGATACCACATATATGTAAGAAAAAATAAGAAGAGTCTCTATTATAATATTATTACACAAAATAAAAATAACATTGATATCTTTGATACTTTTGAGATATCAATCTTAATGTACCAATATTAAATTTGTTATTGAGGATATAAACATCTTGAGATCATATCTCTTGGAACTTTTGGGGCTAGTTTAAATATAATTTCATTTTCATGTTATTATACCAATAATATTGATATTCCTAATAAGTTTAGACATCTTAATTAGGTTGAGATGTTTTCTATAGATTCATCATAGAGATTCATGTCATGAACATATAAAATTATGTTTGACAAAAATATGACATGACTGGCATATTATTTAAAAATGCATCCCAGTTCGAATCCCATGGTCGACAAAAACTTGAGCTTCTCTTGCCGTATTCTACAGGTTTCGTACGGCCTCCACGCGATGCTGCCTGAATGTGCGATCAATGGTGCTGACACAGACTTGTTCAAGGGTCTAGTCAGCGATAGTCCATATGTTCCATACTACCAACCGTGCCCGTAGTCTACTAGAGTTACTGTTCTGATGTTGGGTGATGATGGAGATAAAGGTCAAGGTTTACAAGAAAATGATGTTAGAAAAACTTAATAATTATATTGAATGTGTGATTACTGGTAGCACATCATGTAGATCTTGGAACACACTAAGAAAATGGATGATGTCCCTTGCATTAGTGTGTGTGAATCTATGAAACATTTATTGGTCAATCATGGTTAGTCTTTGAGGGCACCTAAATGTCTTTTATCACCACGCTCTTGCTAGTAGTAGCTATATACCTTTAATATGATGACAATTTTTCTATAAAACACCAAGCAAGAATTTTATATTAGTAAAAATCTAGAACACTTTCATAAGATGATGATCAAAAAACATAAAATACACAAGGAAATGAAAGTGCTTTCCAAAGCACTGAAGGTCTAATTAGTTTTTATAAGAGGATATAATTGAAATTCTTCCTCTACCAAATGTTACCAAATTTGAAGATTATTGGGAGAATGAAGTTTGACACAAGGGCCTACATATACTTCTTCATAACTATCTCGATTTATTTCTATTTAATGTTGGGATAAGACTTTATGAATCTCGTCGATATTGAAATTTGTGATGGTTAAATTGTAGTGTTGTGGTTCTTGTCATCAAGGTTTGAATTCCATAAAGGTGTAAATGTTGAATGGTTATATTGGGGATTTAGGTCCCCCGTTTGTGAGCTCACTGATTCATAGCTCGAAATCAAAAAGCATTTACCCACGAAAAATGAAAAAAGACTAATGAGTCTTGTTGGTTTTAAGTATTTTTTTGGTAACGATGAGTAATGGGCCAATCTAATTTTCCTCTACCCACAGTGATAATGTTTTTTCTTGATGTGTAAATTGTTTGATGTTCCCATAGCCTTCTTAATTTTTTTTGTAGATCTTTTCATGATAATATAGTTAGTTTATAATGTTGGTTAGGGGTTTGAGCCTTCAAATCCACTTCATCATGAGATGAGTTGCTTATTTGGACAAAAGGATTTTTTGTGGTTTTCAATTAATGATATATTTTCTCAGTAGACTTGATGTGTTTGTATGTGCGCGTGCATGTGTGCATGTGGGGGTGTGTATGTATGTATGCATGTGTGTGTGTGTGTAATACACACATGTATATGTATATGTATAGAATGCGTGCAAGAATAATAAATATTGCATGAAAATAGACTTATCATGTCGCAATTAGATTATATTACCTTCTTATTTTTCTAATAGATTAAGTGTTGAAACTTGTAAAAATATAGCAATGATAAAGATTATTAGTACTATAAAATATATTAAAAAAATAACTTATCTTGAGAATGATATCTCTAAGTGTGATTTATATAGATATTTCAATGATAGATATACTAAAAAATATATAACTATTTCATTAATATCTTTTTTTACTTCAAATTATTTTATTTATCACAATTTTTAAAATTAACATCTAGTAAACTTTTTAACATGATTGATGACACTGTCATGATATGACCCTCGGCCCCATGTGAAATACTTTTGACCTGAAGCTTATGAATTGGTCAAGCCACAAATGAGGACCTCATCCCCACACTTCACTTGTTCAAACCCATGAGCTCAACGACTCAGTGAAGGCACAAAGCAACACATTGACCCAATAAGAATTTGAACCTTAGTAGTTGCTTCACCAACAAAGTGTTTAAATCACAACATAGACATTTTATTGACCATATCCCATATTTATTAAAAATCATTTTATTTTATGTACATTGCTTATTTTATTTTCACTTAAAAATAATATATTTGTTTAAATTAAATAAAAACAAATTATTTAATAGTTAATATTTTATAAAATTTAAATATTTTTTCAACTTTAATTTTTAATTTTTTTTTAATATAAAATTCTAATATACATTTACTACATATGTATTTTGTTTTAATGCGATATTATCTACCTTTTAATTAACATCTTTATATAAAAATTAATAATAATAATAATTTTCGTTTCATAATCATCTTTAACGAGACATCGATTATGTTGTACTGAGCCTTTATCGAGCCACTAACGACAACAAAATATGTAGTAAACTTAAATAGATTGCAAATCTTTACGATTGGATATAAATGTAATTCAAATTTGATTAACAAGGAAAAATAATTAAAAACCAATTCCTCACATGAATCGAGAAAAGATCTTCTATTATTCTAAGAAAACACACATCACGAATGGATTGTCTTCCAAGCAAATGTGTTTACTTAGGAACAATGATTGAACGTTATTATTAGGAAAGATCATTTTCGTTTGCATAGTTAAAAACACCGATGTCATGCCACCTTTTCACATTAGAAAATTGGTCCACCATTTGAATAAGTCCATGAAGTAAAGTCTAATCGAATAATTCATAACCAAATGGAAATTTATGTTCTTTTGGACCTTTCAAAGAGGGCCACATACAAAATGCCAAAGAGATCTCTTTATATGACTATCAAGCCTTGCAATGATGAGTTTATGATTTTCATCAAAAGCTTTCTTTGGGGTAATAATTAAGGCATAATCCTCTCACATATGGTCCAAACTACAATGAGGGCTTCGTATAATGGACCTTAGTATTCAGGTACATGTTTTACTATTCATTGATCATATAAAGCCTTATGTTAAGGCTTTTTGGAAAGTTTGGATGTGATATCAGACAACTTTTATTATTGTCTTTGGTCTATGGTTTGTAGTGAATGGAACAAACAAGGTTTGAGTGCCTTTCACTTTAAAGTATGAAGTTTAGCTCATTTCAACATTAAATGGAAGCTTGGTAGAGTTTATCCTCATAGTTGAGGTGGTTTGATTAGCCCTTGAGACATGGGTTGAGGTTTTCAACTTGTTATATTTGATTGAACTATTGCATACAAGTTCATGGTCAACCTCTGTTTCCTCGTAAGTAACTGCATTCCTTCAGATAGGGAATCAAAACATGTAGGGACGTCTAGGAATCACAAAATCTTTATTAAACTTCTCCATAAGAGGTAAAAGTTGATTTCAATGTCTCCCCCTCAAATAGAATACCTCCTTAAAATCTGTGCTCTTTTTAAATATCTACTTGATGAAGATGTCAAAATTAAGTGAATACAATTTATTTAAGGATTGGTGATGGCCTAATAGGAGTAATCTCAACATGTTTTGTCTCAAACCTATATATAGATATATACTTCCAACTCACCAATATAATATTTGGGTTAATGGTAAATAGGATAGTTCTTTTTGTGACATCAAATGGATTTTATGAGTGCCTCTCCTTTGAACTTTAAAGCCAAATCTCAAGCCTAGTTCAATGTTTCTAGAAGCATCTCCATTTCAAACTCCTTGTGGAAAGTTGCACCCATATAATTTCCAATAGCCTTCCTTTTAATAAAATAGGCATTTAAGCACTCCTTTTGGTTATCCTCTTCTACTTAATTTACATTCTTCCATCAGTGTTGCCCTAATTCTAATTCTAATCTTTGGTAAACTATTGTTTTGGAAGACACTTTTCTTAATGTATAAGTTCTAAAAACAATCTATTTAAAACTTGGAGACATGTTAATAATACACTTCTAAAGCTAGAAGTTCTATTATTTTTTAGACAGGAATTGGTGAATTGGTATATGCCAATTCTAATTTTGGTCCAAAATGAGCATTCAGAAAATCCACCTTAGGACCTGGAATTAGAATTGAGACATGAAATTGGAATTGGGAATTTAATTTTGTGTGTGGAAACCAATTCCCATTTTCTAATTACAGGTCAATTCCAGCAAACAAACGGGCCCTTAAAGTAGACATTTTGGTATTTCGCTCTAATCTATATTTTTAGATGGCGAAAAATGTTTTCTTGTTGTAGAATCACTATAGAAGCACCTTGAATTGGGCAACTAGGTGACTAAGATTGTGAGGGGCACATTGACAAGCTAGAAAAGACTATCATGTGTGTTACTGACCAATTGCAACATGTGAAGATCCTCCCTCCACAATGAGTGTGGAATGAATAGGGCTAATTTTAATACATCAAAACATTCATCATATAGTAAATTAAGTGGTGAGTGTGTTAATTTATCGACACATGTACTCTTCTTATAAATAATTTGAATGTCAATTAATTGTGGGTCTTTGGTTGTTATAATACATTGTTGAACATTTTGTTAGGGAAATTACTAGAAATATCTTTTATTTCTCTATTGTATAATCTTTGACCTTTATTTAGTTGTTGAATCATAGTATTATAGCTAACATTATTATATTTCCTTTACTATTGAGATCCACTTATTATTATTTGTATACTTAAATAACTTCAAGACTATTCTTTAACAATGTTTTCTTTATCAACATTTAATTTTAAAAATTATGTTCCTAATCAATAATTATTATTATTAGTTTAATTGTAATAATAAAATAGATTCCAAGCATCTTATTGTGAAGAAAGTTTCAAAAAATTTAAATTTTTTCAAAAAGATGGTAAAGGATCTATAATTTTCCATGGGACACAAAAAATTGTAATATAAACATTAACCTTTACACTCATGATGTTATTTAGATAGCTTCTAATATTTTGATTTAGTCAATATTTTTTAACTTAAGATACATAAATCTATTATATATATTATATTTTATGATTAAAAATCATCAACAATGATTGCTTTATTTGATAGTATAGGGAAGGTCATCTTAGGCAATTTAAATTTATTATAAAGGTAGAGATTAAAATACATTTTAATATTTTAAATATATAATCTAATTTTAATTGGTTGATAATAAATTATAAATGAACACAAAATAACATTAAAGTTGACAAAAGGTGGATGTTGACAATGTCATGCTACAATATAGATTTGATAATGACAAATTGATACTAGATTATTGTTCAAAAGCTTAAGACAAATGAAATTATGGAAGCTAATTGTTTATGAAATAATTGTACTACCGACCATATAAAGTTGACATGATCTTGTCTAAATATAATGATTATCTGAAATTCATATTTAGATCTTTGATATTTAATTAGCTTGTTTCCCTAATAATATTTGATAAAAGTAAAACTTTGTGGTGCTAAAAAATATAATCAGGGCTTACCATAACAATAGAGAAGATATTTTGATTTTTATGTTAGTATTTAGGTCTCAAGAATGATCCAATAGTACTAAAAGAAGTATAACAATGGATTTAGATGTTGATGCTGTAGATAGTGTAACTAGTAATTAAAACACGGAATTGTTAGTGAAAATTGTACAGTTATGCTATTCTTATTTATTAATTTTATTCTCTTCATAGTGTTTGAACATTATGTAACGATAAAAAATAACTAGGATGTTAATTTTAGATGCTCAACTCTAAACATATAAAGCAAGACATTTTTAGGTCCAAGATGACTTAATAACACAAAAAATATTTCTAAAAAATACAATTGGGACATACCATAGTTGAGGTAGTTTGATTAGCTCTTGAGACATGGGTTGAGGTTCTCAACTTGTTCTATTTGATTGAACTACTGTATACAAGTTCATGGTCAACCCCTTCCTCCTCATAAGTGACTACATTATAAACACTCCTTCAGATGGGGAATCGAAACATGTAGGGATGTCTAGGAACTGGAAAATATTTATTTAACTTCTCCATAAGAGGTAAAGGTTGATTTCAATGCCTCTCCCTCAAATAGAAGACCTCCCTAAAATCTGTGCTTTTTTTAAATATCTACTTGATGAAGATGTCAAGATTAAGTGAATACAATTTATTTAAGGATTCGTGATGGCCTAATAGAAGTTATCTCAACATGTTTTGTCTCAAACCTATATATAGATATGTACTTCCAACTCACCAATATAATCTTTGGGTTAAAGATAAATAGAATAGTTCTTTCCGTGACATCAAATGGATTTTATGAGTGCCCCTCCTTTGAACTTTGAAGTCAAATCTCAAGCCTAGTTCAATGTTTCTAGAAGAATCTCCATCTCAAACTCATTATGGAAAGTTGCACCCATATCATTTCCAATAGCCTTCGTTTTAATAAAATAGGCATTTAAGCACTCCTTTTGGTTATCCTCTTCTACTTAATTTACATTCTTCCATTAGTGTTGCCCTAATTCTAATATTTGGTAAAATGTTGTTTTGGAAGACACTTTTCTTAATGTATAAGTTCTAAAACAATCTATTTAAAACTTGGAGACATGTTAATAATACACTTCTAAAGCTAGAAGTTCTATTATTTTTTAGAATCTAATTTATTCTCTTAAAGTAGACATTTTGGTATTTTGCTCTAAGCTATATTTTTAGATGGCGAAACATGTTTTCTTGTTGTAGAATCATTATAGGAGCACCTTGAATTGGCCAACTAGGTGACTAAGATTGCAAGGGGCACATAGAGAAGCTAGAAAAGACTATCATGTGTGTTACTGACCAATTGCAACATGTGAAGATCCTCCCTCCACAATGAGTGTGGAATGAATAGGTCTAATTTTAATACATCAAAACATTCATCATATAGTAAATTAAGTGGTGAGTGTGTTAATTTATCGACACATGTACTCTTCTTATAAATAATTTGAATGTCAATCAATTGTGGGTCATTGCTTGTTATAATACATTGTTGAACATTTTGTTAGGGAAATGACTAGAAATATCTTGTATTTCTCTATTGTATAATCTTTGACCTTTATTTAGTTGTTGAATCATAGTATTATAGCTAACATTATTATATTTCCTTTACTATTGAGATCCACTTATTATTATTTGTATACTTAAATAACTTCAAGACTATTCTTTAACAATGATATCTTTATCAACATTTAATTTAAAAAATTATGTTCCTAATCAATAATTATTATTATAAGTTTTTGATTAAGGAAAATAGGTTTTAAAGGGGCCCTGAAACCCAAACAGTATTAAACAAAAAAAGTAATAAGGTAGATAAAGTTCACCAAGAAGTTACAGCCAAAACAAAAAAGGTCCAGGCTTAGGCCAACCGTAAAACAAATAGTTAAAGCTAGGAAATAGAGCCAGAAACAGAAAGCAAAAAACCAGTCCAGGCCCAAAAAAACTAGGGGAGCAGCTCAAGCGAACTCTTTGAGGATCTCTGCCGCTTGAAATTCTAGCTCAGACGCCTTGTCCGCTGCAGCCTTGAGTTCAGCTAGATCCTTGTCAGGTTCCTGCTTGTCTTTCTTCATTGTACTTGACCTTGTTCTCTTCCTTGGCCCTTCCTCCGTGTTTTTATCTTTGTTGTTGCTTGGAGAGTCCTCCTTGTTGCTCCAGTGTTCCTCAAATTTATTTATCAAGCCTTTTATATTATCATTTGAGGCTTTGAGTATGCTATGACTCTGCTCAGCTATTTTCTGTAATGTCCCCTCCAAACTTTCCCCTCCAAACTTATAATTATTATTATAAGTTTAATTGTAATAATAAAATAGATTCCAAGCATCTTATTGTGAAGAAAGTTTCAAAAAATTTCAAAAATTTCAAAAAGATGGTAAAGGGTCCACAATTTTCCATGGGACACACAAAAAATAGTAATATAAACATTAACCTTTACACTCATGATGTTATTTAAATAGCTTCTAATATTTTGATTTAGTCAATGTTTTTTAACTTAAGATACATAAATCTAATATATATATATATATATATATATATATATATATATATATATATATATATATATATATATATATATATATATATATATATATATATATATATATATATATATATATATATATATATATATAATAATAATAATAATAATAATAATAATAATAATATTTTATGATTAAAAATCATCAACAATGATTATTTTAGTTGATAGTATAGAGAAGGTCATCTTAGGCAATTTAAATTTATTATAAAGGTAGAGATTAAAATACATTTTAATATTTTAAATATATAATCTAATTTTAATTGGTTGATAATAAATTATAAATGAACACAAAATAACATTAAAGTTGACAAAAGGTGGATGTTGACAATGTCACGCTACAATATAGATTTGATAATGACAAATTGATACTAGATTAATGTTCAAAAGCTTAAGACAAATGAAATTATGGAAGCTAATTGTTTATGAAATAATTGTACTAGTGACCATATAAAGGTGACATGATCTTGTCTAAATAGAATGATTATCTGAAAATCATATTTAGATCTTTGATATTTAATTAGCTTGTTTCCCTAATAATATTTGATAAAAGTAAAACTTTGTGGTGCTAAAAAATATTATCAGGGCTTACCATAACAATAGAGAAGATATTTTGATTTTTATGTTAGTATTTAGGTCTCAAGAATGATCCAATAGTACTAAAAGAAGTATAACAATGGATTTAGATGTTGATCTTGTAGATAGTGTAAATTAAAACATGGAATTGTTAGTGAAAATTATACATTTATGTTATTCTTATTTATTAATTTTATTCTCTTCATAGTGTTTGAACATTATGTAATGATAAAAAATAATTAGGATATTAATTTTAGATGCTCAATTCTAAACATATAAAGCAAGACATTTTAGGTCCAAGATGACTTAATAACACAAAAAATATTTCTAAAAAATATAATTGGGACATACCATAACAATTAGGAAGAATTATTGACTTCCTTATTAGAAGTTGGGTCTGAACAATGAGTTAATAATAATATTAAAAGGTGCAATAATAAGACTTTGGTTGTTGTTGTAGATATAGTAAGAAGTTATTAAATCATGGATGTGTTAGTGACAAATGTACAATTTATTTTTTCTTGTTAAATGTAAATTATATTCCCTTCATAGGAATTGATTTTTATGTGATGACAAAAATAAAGTAGGATGATTCTTTAACTTCAGAACCTTGAATATATAGCTCAAGTCCTTTAAGGTCCATGACCTCTTAAGAAGACAAACATGTTTGCATAAAGGTTAATTATTGAAGAGTGTTATTAAGAACAAAAATATAAGGCTAGTCCATTATATCACTTAGTAATGTGGTGGAAAATGGGTGTTCAGTAGCTTATGCATGCAAACTAGGAACTAGGCCTATTTCCCTTTAATTAAATAGAGTGGATATATTAGGCTCAACCTCAAATCTAATTGAAAAGGATTGTGCATAAGGTGGATTCCATTAATCCTTGTTGAAAATGAGCTATTAAAATATGTGAATTGAATGCTAGACCTAGGGCCAAATGTGTAAAATTGAGATTAATTAACATGCATAGAAAGTCATAGGTTAGATATACAGATACATAGTACAAATATGGAAAGAGGAAATAGAGAGGAATCTATGTTTGAAAGATGAATCTAAAAGTGAATGTTAATGATGTTTTTGGGTTCCCTGCAATAGGAGTGTTATATGTAAACAAAAGTGTTTCCTAGATTAGGATGCTACTTAGTGTTGGAAAATGCAATTGAAACAATTGTTGTATTGTCATTAATGTCAAACCTTAACTGGTAAGACTGTTGCTACTTAGGAAAGTACTATATCTATGGTGAGAAGGGAAACAAAGGTTGGTAACAATATCACCTAAGGAAAGGTTGAGTTATCTTGATACTACAAAGTGTACTTGATTATGTTGCACAATGATGAGACAATGTATTGTTTATCTTAGTAAGATTGAGGACTAAACTGGTAGGCTTAACCGAGCAAAAATGAAGAAATCATGTTTAAGCCGAGTTATGATAGAGTCGACCAAGTTAGTGGATGCCAAGCAAAAATATAGTGTCGATCGAGTATCAGTATTTGTTGAGGAAAAAAATTTAGTATTGACCGAGCATTTTACATGGAGACTGAGTGGATGATCACAATATTGACCGAGCATCAGCAATTTTCTATTTGAAGACAATTCAAATTTGGAGCCGACATTATTGAGTTCTTGGATTATGTAAAATGTGTTGACTTTATTTATTGATTGTATGGAAGCATTTAATGCTTTGTAAAACATTTTATTGTAAATCTTTATGAGATTTGAGATAATGTCAAAAGAGGAGACGAAGAACATGAAGTGGGTAGATTCAATGTATTTGACCTAACCCTAAGATCTACGAAGGAGATTAAGCGGAAAAAGATACATTAACCGAACAGAGGAAAGTATTAAGGGAACTGAAGCATTAGGTATGAAAGTGAATGGGTGAAGTAGATGCTGGAAGAACATTAAAGTTTTATTGACTGTATAAGTGAAAAGGCTGAAGGAAAAGTGTGGTGATTGCTTGAAGGAAAGTTTTGAGCAGATTAGAAGTGGAGATGGAAAAGTTTCAAAGTCAGTAAACCAACATTTGTGTACAAAATTGGATCTGATATTTGCAAAGTGAGTTGTATGTTTTTCAGATCAATACTACTGCTACTTTCTAACCATTGTAACAGTCAAAATCCTTTTAACAGAGGTTGACCTAAAATTCATATGTTAAATCCTTTGAACAAGGTTGCATTCTAATGGAGTGTATGTAAGTCCTTTGACCAGGCTCACTTTTAACAAGGTGATTGAAATCCTTTAACTAGGTCACACTTGACAGTGTGTATTGTAACCTTTGACAGGGTTGGCTTTTAACCGAGCTCACTTCAGAAGAGTGAAAATAATAGTAGCATGTTACAAAGTGGTTTTTCCCATATTGGGTTTCCACTATAAATCCTGGTGTCAATACTTGTGTGAATGTTTTTGGGTTTGAACATTTCTATGTTTTACAAGTTAGATACAGCTGGGTAGTGGACTGCTGAGTTATATGTTTCTATTATTGAATCAGTGATGACCGAGTTTGTTTTGGTTGCTTGATCTGATTTAAAGAAAAGTTTTTGAAGTTATTTTATACATCAGGACCTAAGAACAATTGATTCATCCCTCCCCCTCTTTGTTGTTCTAAATCATATTAACAATTGGTATCAGAGCGGTTTTTCTTATTGGTGTCTACAGAAAGCAAGTTTAAAGGGACTTGAAGAAAATGATCAAGATGTATAAGAAGGAGGTACCGAAGCCGAATAAGGAAAAATTCCCTACATGGAAAAGCTTGATGAAGCTGCATCTAGCCGGTATTGGTGATTTTGCAAAGTACTACATTGAGGATGACTATGTCACACCTGTTGCACCTTTGACTGCCGAGGAAATGAGAGCTAAGCAAGAACACAATCAGGCAATGCTAGAAATTGCATCTGCCCTAAGCTATCTGGAATTTGAGGACATTAAGGACTGCACAACTACTAAAGATATGTGGGACACTCTTGCAAAGATCTATGGTGGTGATCTATATGTATTGAAAGCCAAAGCCGAGAGTCTTAGAGGTAAGTTTGATGAAATGAGAATGAATGAAGATGAAAAAATTGCATAATATTGTGGTAGAATAAAAGAGGTTGTGAATGCTATTAGAGGAGCAAATGGAACTATTGATGATGAGACTATAATTGGAAAAGTGTTAAGAACTTTGCGTCCTATATATGCTATTAAGATCTCAGCTATTCAAGAATCTAGATGTAACTCTGCAAATGTGCTTACTTTGGAAGGTTTGATTGGCAAGCTGACTACTTTTGAATTGTCTAATTATGATAATTTCACTTTTGGTAGTATTGGAAATGTTGAATCTTCTTTTAAGTCACAGTTAGTCCTGAACAAGCCTAAGAAGGAAAAAGAAAGATGCATCAATGAAAGCGAAAGTGAAAGTGAGGATGACAGTGACACTTTTGATGAAGATCTTGAAGATCTAGAAGCTCTTATGGCTAGAAGACTGAGAAGAGGAAAAGAAAAATATAAAGGTAAACTCCCTATTATATGTTTTGCATGTAACAAGGTCGGTCATATAGCTGCTAGATGTCCCAACAGGAAGGAAAAAGATGAAGAAAGAAACAATAGACACAAAGACAAAAGAGATGACAAAGGCTATCAAAGGTACAAACACTACAAAGAAAAAGGTAAGAAATCCTGTTACATTGCTAAAGAAGAGACTAACACTGATAGTGATGATTTTGAAATTGAGGTAGTCTATGTTGCAATGAAAGATGAATCTGATGAGGATGAGAAAATTGCATTGATTTCCTATGTGAACAAGAATGATAAATGGGTTATTGACAGTGGTTGTTCACATCACATGACTGGTGACAAGAGTAAGTTTGAGACCCTACATCATTATAAAGGTAAAAGTGTAACATTTCGTAATGATGCACCATGTCATGTTAGAGGAAAAGGATTGATTAAACTGACTGATAAGATCTCTTGTGAAAATGCTTATTGGGTTGAAGGATAGAATTATAATTTGTTAAGTGTTGCTTAGCTCAACAGAACTGGTTACTGAGTGGAATTTCATCACAAGAAAGCTAAGATATTTGATGCTACTGGTGAACTGATTGGAGGTGGTGAGTAGACTAGAGGTAATTTGTTCTATCTTGACCTATCTGAAGAAATATGTATGCTTGCACAACTTGATGACATTTGGTTATGGCATAAGAGGCTATGTCATGTTAACTTTGACAATCTGGTAGAGATAAGTAAGAAGAAGAAAGTAAGAGGCCTACCTAGATTGAAGAAACCTGAGAATGTGATGTGCAAAGAATGTCAGTTAGGAAAAATGATTAAGTCAAGTTTCAAGAGAAAATCCTTTACTTCTAAACACATTTTAGATTTGGTTCATACTGACCTTTGTGGACCTATGGGTATACAGGGTTACTGTGGTGCTAGATATTTTATCTTGTTTGTTGATGATCATACCAGGATGATGCATGTAATGTTTCTAAAAGAAAAATCTGATGCTTTTCAAATTTTTAAGTGGTATTTGGCTAAGGTTGAGAAGGAGATGAGTAGGAACCTGAAATGTCTTAGATCTGACCATGGTGGAGAATTTACATCAAATGAATTTAATCTATTTTACAATGATAGAGGAATCAAAAGAAAGATGTTTGCACCTAGGACACCTCCATAGAATGGTATAGCAGAAAGAAGGAACAGATCTATTTTGGACTGTGCAAGGACATTATTGATTGAAAAGAATGTGGTGCATAAATACTGGAAAGAAGCTATAAGTACAACTATTTACACTCTTAACCAGGTACAGATCAAGAAAGGTACAAATCTGACACCCTATGAATTATGGTATGGGCATGCACCGAGTGTTAAATACTTTAGAATCTTTGGAAGCAAGTGTTACATATTAAAAGACAATAGGAATGGAAAGTTTGATGCTAAAAGTGATGAAGGCATATTCCTAGGCTACTCCACAAAAAGTAAAGCTTATAAGTGTTTGAACTCTAACACTAACAAAATTGTGGAAAGTGTGAATGTAAAAATTGATGAGTATGCAGAAAGAAATGAACCCGACAGCAAACGAGAACCAGAAGATTATAGATCTTTTGTGTACATTGAGGAAATAGAAGAGGCAGGTAATAGACCCGCACTTGATGCCGAGTCTCAGGCAAGCATTGCCGAGCGTCAGGAAAATAGTGCCAAGAGAGAACAAGAACATGCCAAGCTACAAGATAATGCTGTCGAGGATCAGGAAGAGGTTGCCAAGCATTCAGAAGCTCTGACAATCTTGTTGGGGAACCTAATGAAATAGAAGAGAAAAATGCTGAACCTATTTTGGAAAAATATGTAAGAAGACATCACAAGCCTGAACAAATAATTGGAGATAGAGACATTGGAATTCAGACCAGAAGTAAGACAAAAGATCCAACATGCTTACTATGTGAATTTGAACCTAAGACAACTAAAGAGGCATTAGAAAATGAAGACTGGATACAAGCAATGAATGAAGAGATTGACCAGATTGAGAAAAATAAAACCTGGACTCTGGTGCCGAGACCTGAAGATAAGAATGTTATAGGAACAAAGTGGGTATTTTGAAACAAGTTGAATGAAAAAGGTGAAATCACTAGGAACAAAGCTAGACTAGTACGCAAAGGTTACACACAAGAAGAAGGAATTGATTATGGGGATACATTTGCCCCTATAGCTAGATTGGAAGGAGTAAGAACTCTGCTTGCATATGCTACTTATAAAGATTTCAAGGTATATCAAATGGATGTCAAGTTTGCATTTTTAAATGGTATACTGGAAGAAGAAGTTTACATAGAATAGCCAGAAGGTTTTATTGATCCAAACAGAAGACACATGGTATGCAAACTAAACAAATCTTTATATGGATTGAAACAAGCTCCCAGAGCATGGTATGAGCGGTTGCATAATTATCTGATATAGATTGGATTTTCCAAGAAAAATGACACAAACAATCTGTATATGAAAGATGAAGAAGGTAGAGGTATTTTCACATGAAATGCAAACTGAATTTGAGATGAGTATGTTTGGTGAGATCAAATTCTTTTTTGGTTTACAAGTATATCAGATGAAGAAAGGTATTTTCATTACACAGTCTAAGTATGTTAATGAAATACTAAAAACTTTTGGAATGGAAGATGCTAGACTAGTGGGAACTCCTATGGTTATTAGACAAAAGTTATCTAAGAATGATGATGCTGCAGAAGTTAACCAGACTTTGTACAGATCCATGATTGGAAAATTACAGTATGTTGTACATAGTAGACCTGATATTGCATTAGCTTTTGGGATTGTGGCAAGATTCTCTGCCAATCCTAAGGAAACACACATGATGGCAGTGAAAAGAATCATGAGATACTTGAAAGGAACTGCTGACTATGGGTTATACTACAAGAAGAATGACAAATTTGAACTTATAGTATATATTGATGCTGATTGGGCAGGAAATGTAGATGACAGAAAAAGAACTAGTGGTGGTGCTTTCTTTCTTGGACAGAGATTAGTCTCCTAGACAAGAAAGAAACAAAATTGCATTTCCCAATCTACTACTGAAGCCGAGTATGTTGTTGCTGCAATAAACCGTTCAAATTTGATATGGATAAAATAGTTGTTGATAGGCATGAAAGAAGAAATCACTAAACCTGTTGTTATTTTTTGTGACAACACAAGTGCTATCAATATTTCTAAGAATCTAGTGATGCACACTAAGACCAAGCACATAGCAATCAAGTATCACTATTTGTGGGAATTGGTACAAGACAAGGAAGTCCGAATGGAATATGTGAATACAAAAGAACAATTGGTAGACATATTCACTAAAGCTTTACCTAAAGAAGCTCATGAGTACTTGAGCAGTCAATTAGGGGTCCTTCCCCTAACTGAGGCTGCCTAGCCAAGCTAGGAGCACTGCATCAAATATGCTACAACAGAACATTTGACACATTGATGCATAAGATTGTCACACTTTAGGACTATCCTAGAGCTATGAAGAAGAAGCAAAGACAACAAATCAGTCATAAGCAAGATGATAGAGGGAGAAATACTATGCTGAATAGATATATCTACATCTGTTGGATATATGTTTGAGTTGCTGCTTTGGCATTTTTTTCAAAGAGGGAGATTGAACTGAAATGATACTATAACACATGACACTAAATGTAAGGGAGATTGAATTGAAATGAAAGATCAGGATAGAGGGAGATCCAGATACTTCTGACGGTCACAGAAGTGAGATTTACCAATTCTGAATCAGAATGAAGCTAAGGATATTATAAATTTTCTCTGATGGACATATAAGTTTTTTTTTTGGATTGGTTGGTAATCCATGTGTTATTCAGGAGATATCATATGGTGTTGCCATCAATGCCAAAGAAAGAGATTTTTGTAAACTGCAATTGAAACAATTGTTGTATTGTCATTAATGTCAAACCTTAACTAGTAAGACTGTTGCTACTTAGGAAAGTACTATATCTATGGTGAGAAGGGAAAGAAAGGTTGATAACAATAGAACCTAAGGAAAGGTTGAGTTATCTTAATACTACAAAGTGTACTTGATTATGTTGCACAATGATGAGACAATGTATTAATTATCTTAGTAAGATTAAGGACTAAATTGGTAGGCTTAACTGAGCAAAAATGAAGAAATCATGTTTAAGCTGAGTTATGATAGAGTCGACCAAGTTAGTGGATGTCCAGAAAAAATCTAGTATCGACCGAGTATCAATATTTTATGAGGAAACAATTTTAGTAGTGACCGAGCATTTTACATGGAGACTGAGTGGATGATCACAGTATTGATTGAGCATTAGGAATTTTATATTTGAAGACAATTCAGATTTGGAGCCGACATTGTTGAATTCTTGGATTATGTAAAACATGTTGACTTTATTTATTGATTGTATGGAAGCATTTAATGCTTTGTAAAATGTTTTATTGTAAATCTTTATGAGATTTGAGATGATTCTAGAAGAGGAGATGAAGAACATGAAGCAGGTAGATTCAATGTATTTGACCTAACCCTAATATCTACAAAGGAGATTAAGAGGCAAAAGATAATTTAACCTAACAAAGGAAAGTATTAAGGGAACTGAAGCATTAGGTATGAAAATGAATGGGTGAAGTAGATGCTAGAAGAACAGTAAAGTTTTATTGACTGTATAAGAGAAATGGCTGAAGGAAAAGTGTGGTGATTGCTTGAAGGAAAGTTCTGAGAATATCAGAAGTGGAGATGAAAAAGTTTCAAAGTTAGTAAACCAGCATTTGTGTATGAAATTGGATCTAATATTTGCAAAGTGAGTTGTATGTTTTTCAAATCAATACTACTGCTACTTTCTAACCATTGTAACAGTCAAAATCCTTTTAACAGAGGTTGACCTAACATTCATATGTTAAATCCTTTAAACAAGGTTGCATTCTAATGGAGTGTATGTAAGTCCTTTGACTTGGCTCACTTTTAATAAGGTGATTGAAATCCTTTAACTGGGTCACACTTGACTGTGTGTATTGTAACCTTTGATAGGGTTGGCTTTTAACCGAGCTCACTTCAGAAGAGTGAAAATAATAGTAGCATGTTACAAAGTGGTTTTTCCCATATTGGGTCTCCACTATAAATCCTGGTGTCAATACTTGTGTGAATGTTTTTGGGTTTGAACATTTCTATGTTTTACAAGTTAGATATAGCTGGGTAGTGGACTGCTGAGTTATATGTTTCTATTATTGAATCAGTGATGACTGAGTTTGTTTTGGTTACTTGATCTGATTTAAAGAAAAGTTTTTGAAGTTATTTTATACATCAGGACCTAAGAAAAACTGATTCACCCCCCCCCCCCCTTCTCTGTTGTTCTAAATCATATTAACACTTAGAACCTTCTGCACAAGTTTCATCAAAATTTTATTAGATGGTGTCACTTCAAAGCAACATTGACCCAAATTTTTTGCCTCTACAAATAGTGGTTATGTAGGTCTTTGTCTCCTCTTCTTAAATTAATATTTTTGTCCTCAGATCTTGTCACATATACATATAAATGAGAAAAACATATTGATGGGTTGATAGAGGTTTTACCTAAGTCAAACTCCTATTTGGAATTAACCTAGAATTGAAATTGATAAATTGAAAAGGAAAATCTAGAGTAGAATGTTTAATACTATACCTCAAGCTTGATGAAGTGGTGCTCTTTAAATGTGATCATGAGTGTTGATACAATAACATTATATAACAAGATAGAAATGAGATTAATCATGAATTGTTAGGATTAACAAGACATCAACAATAGTTACATGCAAATATAACCAATATCAGAAAATAATAAACCACACAGAAGAGAACACAATACACAAGTATTTAACATGGTTCATCCAATCCCTGGGCTACATCAACCAACAATGACTCCAATATTATTATTATCTAGTGATTAACTTGATTACAATCTACAATCCCTTACAACTCAATACCACCGCAAGAAGCTACTAAAATACATACATTATGAAATCCCTAACCCTAAGCCAATTTTATACAAGATTTTTTTTCCACTTTAGGGTTAGAATTGGTTACAACATGTCGGCCCAAAAATACATGGAAAGTGTACAATACTTCCTTGATCAGTCACCAAAGACCAACAATCTATCACTTGGTGATTGATTAGGCTCCATGCTAAACAAAAATATCCCACTTGGAGATTGATCCTGTAGAAAGACCGCTACCACATGAGGCTCCCACTGGATCGAACCACCCTGGACTTAGTTGTTCCTTTATTTATTTTAGTCTAGAAGACCAACCAAAGTTGAAGAAGATTCTTACTACCTTTGTAAACATATCTACTTGATTATCATCTGCATGTATCTTTTTATGCTTTAACTATCCATCATCAAAAACTAACCAAAGGAAATGGTACTGTAACTGCATGTGTTTTGTCTTTGAATGGAGAGCAGAATCCTTGGCCAAATGAATGGCACTCTGGCTATTAGTAAACAAATAATTTTTCATCTGTGGGTGTCCCAATTCCTCCATTAAGAAAAAAATCCATATCTATTGTGGTCCCACAACCACGCTCCCCTTTTGTCCACTTGGCTAAGGCCCCACATTTTTTTCTTTTGTTTGTTTGTGCTCTTTGGGATTCTACTTGTCCCTTTTTGGTTTGCCTATTGCCTATCCCCTAGCAGAGGCTTTCTTCAGGGGAAACTTAACCTTTTTTTCTTTCGCACTTTCAGAGATACCCAAATGTCGAAAGCCTGAACATATGATTTCTTCTTAGAAGTAGAGCTTGGTTGATTTTTGGCCTTTCAAAGTTGTTAGACTTACAAATCTCTGAAAGTCTAAAATTTTGACTCCCTCAAAGGAGTTCACAACTTTAGACTTTCAGTGTTTCAGAGGCCCAGTGTTCTTCAGATCTTTGAAACTATGAAGCTCTGAAAGTCTGAAGTCCAGAGGTTGACTGACGTCACCCTCTATTGTAGCCTATTTGAAGCACACAAGATGCACAAGGTCACTTGTGCATCTTATGACTTTGTGTCTTCAGATTGACTTCAAGCTTTTGGCTTCCCAGTGCATCCTAAATTCTATATTTCTTCATCCTTTTCTTTTTCTTCATGTTTCCTTTGTTCTCCTTTGAGGTAGGGTCTCTTTTCTTTCTATTTCTTTGGATTTTTCTTGGTTTTCTATTTTCCTTGTCATTCCCTAGGGTTGTTTCTCTTAGTTGGGGTTTCTTTTGTGTTTTTTTGGGTTTGTTTGTCATCTCAGGGCCTCAGATTTGTTCCTCTGGGCACATTTGAGGTGAGCTCATGGTCGAGCTCACCTCGGGCTTGATTTCAAGGTCACACATGGGTTTTCTCCCTTCAGCTCTAATTCATCCCTAATATTTTTGGAGTTTCAAACTCTAAGGTTCTAGAGTCATCAGCCAAAAAAACTTAAGTCCAGACTGTCAGCTTCACACTATCGATGTTTTAGACACTGACTCTAGATACCTCCCTTCAGATGTTGAAAGTTCAAAATCTGACAGTGATCACTAAGTTCCCCAGAAACCAAGTCCTAATCGAACTTCGCATTGTCGAGGTCTCGGGTGCTAACAAAAATAAACCATCTTTGCTCTCTGAAGTCCCAAAAAATCAAATCAAGACAAACCTAAGTGCCCACTTTTTTAGCATTTCAAACTTTCAATCTTTTACTACTTTGCACACCTCTAAAACCCTAAAAGTATGAAACCCCAAAGGAATGGCATTAGGGTACTAGTTTTCACCATTTTGGCTTTTCAGAGTGCCATTGGTCTTGCAAAGTTTGAACCTCTAGGTTTCCAAAAGATTCCTTTTGGGCCTTTGAACACCTTAGTCTTTTGGTTTTTGATTTCTTCATGGTTTTTCTCTCATTTATTGTTCATAATGAATCAATTTCCTTTTATGATCGTTACTAATTCATGTTTCCTTTTACAGAATGCCTGAGAAGGTAAATTCACCCACTATGAAGTATCATTTCAAAGGGTACCATGCACTGTCAAAGGTGGGGAACCTCGATGGTGAGATCACTGACACTGACACTAACATAGGGAACATCAGTTGGAATGAGTACTTGGTAAAGTGTGCCCATCTAGTGGGCCAATCTAAGGAATGCACTTCATTAGTGTATTCTAGTCTTGTGAATGCAGTGGCACATCTGGTGTCCATCCTCTCTTCTGACTTCATTGTTACCTTAGAAAATAATTATGTACTAGATGAGAAGTTGGTAAAAAACATAATGGGAGAAGTGGTATTGGACGTGAGGCCCAAAAATATTGAAGACGTCTTCCACCTACCCAAGGAAATAGATAGGTTCTACATATTTTATATGGACAAGGGCATGAGCTTCTCTAACAAGGATATTCAGTTGTCTCATGAGATTGTAAATAATGAGTACCTAATGCAACCCCTACCCAAGAATAAACTTGAAAAAATAGACATGAGGAGTGGATACTTGAAAGAAGAGATCCAGGCAGCTATCACAATGATTAACAGGGTGTATGACCTCTATAAATTGATCCAACTTGAGCCTTGGATGATCTTGTTGATTGAAAAGATAAAGGGGAGGAAGATGAGGTTTGATTGGGCCATAATCCTCAGTGATAACTTGGACATGCAATTGACTTCTATGAAAAATGACCCGCATTTTTACATGACTTCCTATGTCATGTACTTGCTAGCTTCTAGGGCAATATATCCAGGGCTAGTTAAAGTTGGTTCTATGGATCAACCCAATACTTGTCCCTTTACAGTGTACCCTCAGCTGGTGAAGAAGGAGCACCTTGGACAGGACAACTTAGAGTTCAGAATCATCAACGATGCCTTCATTTTTGTGATCATTCGAACTATAGAGGATGATTATGCCAATATGCTATCAAAGGAAGTTGCTACAAAGGTAAAAGCATTGGGGGCTTATTACATTTAGTTTAAGACCTTCACATACATCAAGGTGGCCAAGAGTATTCTAACTCCTAAGAATTTACCATGGTATCCTTCAGACAGGGTCATTCTATTGGAGATGGCTAGACAACTTTTTGATGCATATGAGCATATAAAACATAAGAAGAAGCATTGTTGAGACTTCCCTATTTTGATAGGACCCCATTTCCTACAAGATATGAAGGTGTGCAAATATTTTTCCTTTGAATGGGATAAGTGCCCCCTGTAGCACTTCAATCTAATAAGCACTAGGTTTGACCCTATTGGAACCTGCAGTCATATTATGGGGAGGCACTATGTACATGAGCCTCATTTTGAAGATCACTGGATAAATTGCATCGATGACTATGAGGTTAGAATCCATGACTACTTTCAAATGAGCTTGGATTTGGCACAAGATGCCTTGCTTCTACGCATCCCACCAAAAGTGTGGGATGCAGATACAAAGGATGTATTGGATCCTATATACAACTAGGATAAAATATATACAAGGGTCATCCTAAATACTTAGGTGGATAAGGAAGAAAATAATGATATCAAATTCAAGGCCCACCATGTCATCAAAACATCCAAGACATGGATTTCCCATCCTTTTAATATGGACCCTTTTCCAATGAAGCAACAACCAGACCAACCTTCCAAGGAGAAGAAGAAAAGGGGATAAAAGGTACTGATGCCCCAATTCAAGGGAGCTACCCCGCAGAGGCTAGAGACGGTGTATAGGAATGAACATCCTACTACTCATGGATAAAATCCTAGGACCAAACCTCTAAGGACCAGAATGATAGGAAGAATAAATCCACCTAATGCTTCATCTTGCAATGGCTAGGAGCAAGAAAGTATAGCCAAGAGGGCACTAAGGGTGAAAGTAACTAGACCTAAGCCCGCTAGAGTAGAAAAGGGGCATGTTTATAAAAGGAAGAGATTAGCTACATCTCCCCATTTGGAGATAGTGTTAGAAGGATATGAGTAAGATGAAGAGGATGATGTTCGTTTGAGCTAAAGGACTTAATCAGGATCCTTCTTAAATAAGAGGAAGTTTCAAGAAGAAGATGTACAGATTGACCTCGATGAGGATATCCAAGCAGAAGAGGTTAATCTGTGAGATGCCTTAGGAGATAATGAGTTTGATATATCTGACTTTGAAGGTCTTTATGGATTTAAGGAGAAATAATCAGAAAAAAATACCTTCAGGGGAATCCTTTTCCAAGAAACAACTTCCATTCACATTTGAGACTCCTCCTACACAATTCACAACCATGACTCCCGACAAGACTACAAAAGAAATAGATCAACTGAGACCAATAGAAGAGGCTTTAGACATAGGACAAGGAGATTTATTTGAATCAGAGAAGGATTTTGGTCAAGAGTATTCCTTTGGGATTACCTTGGAAGAGGATGTTGAGCCTCTACTTCCTCTACAAGTTCCAACTCCTCCACCTTAGCAAGATCTAGTACTTCCACTTCCAACTACATCAGTACCTCCACAAGTTTCATTTCCACCTCCATCACAAACTCAACCTCCATCACAAACTCCACTTATTCAAATACCTAATCCTACTCCTCCACTAGTTCATATGCTTTCACCTTCACCAACTCCCCCAATAGCTCTGACTCCTCCTCTTGCTCCCATGTTTCCCCTAGTCTAGAATCTAATTTCCTCTCAACCAACTCCACCAATTCCTACTCCTCCACCCTCTCATTCCATACCCTCTTTTGAGGTAACTCAACAAGGAGAGCAGGAACAAGAAAAGGAGGTTGAAGAGAAAGAAAAGGAGATTGGGGAAGAAGAATATGTAAGGGAAGAAGAAGAGGTAAGAGAAGAAGAAAAGGAGGAATAAAGAGAAGAAGAACAAGAGCCAAAATGTGAAATGGTTGTCTCAAGCTTAATAGCACCATATGAGCCCATAAATGCCTTCTCCAAGCCCACTTGGCTCACCAAAGAAATACAACCAAGGGTGAGGATTTATAAGGATGAAGAGGACACAAACATGGTGATGCTAGGCCGAGAATTTCATTAAGGAGAATCCAGTGCTCGGGCGAGGAATTTTTTCATATGTCACACAGGACCAAAGGGGTAGGTGGAAAGCATAGGTAGCCATTCTAACTCTCGATACCAATATGACATAAATCACTCCAAAGACTATGTCTTCAAACAAGTGAACCTAGGTGAACTGACAAGGGAGGGAAAAAAATGCTGGCTACTTTAGGTTTGAAACATGCATTAGGTTTTAGGGACAAAGATAAAGAGAAAATCAAAGCTCTAATGGAGCAGAATGAAGAAATGAAGAGATTCATTCTTAAGACGACAGGTCCCATTGACCTTAGCAACCCAAAGGCCTCATTACAAGCTATTTTGGAGATAAGGGCTACTCCTAAGATGCCAACAGAATCTCACATTCTTTTATTCATGCATGTTCTGATCGAATGATTGATTTTGAGGAGTTTGCAAGGACTACCTTAAGGGTGATTTTATGAGGCCTCACCTCGACCCATCATAGCTTAGCTAATACACTTATTTTGATACATTATGATTTGATATTTTTGGAAATTATATTTGATGGACTAGACATTATTAGTATTATTTATGTCATGTGATGATTACTTCAGTATACTTTATTGATGGTGTTTATGGTGTTTTGGGTATACTCATGCATTGTGATGATTATTTCAGTATTTTAATTCAAATGGAGGAATATGTTATGATATTTTGATTATGCAATCAATTATGGTTATCAGGTGCATAAATGGGAAAATGTTATTAAATGAAAATGTAGAATGTTTAGTCTATATATATATATATATATATATATACACATACATACATGTGATTTCATTGAGCTACTGATGTTTCATTTTAGTGTGCAGGAAAATGACCATGGAAATGATTAGAGAATCAGTAACCAACCATATGTGAAAACTATAAATCTAAGGTTGAATCTAATGAAGAGATTCAAACCTCATTGTTAAGTGATTCAATTCGTGACCATAAATTGTATGTATGTATTAGGTGTTTTCACTGTGTAATTAGTGACATGTCAATGTTGCATTATGTTATTTAATAGTGTCACTTGACACTTGTTATGTGTTTATGTAATGACATGTCTACTAAAGTTGGCAATGTAACCCTAAGCCTAACTGACTTATTAGAAACCTAATTAAACCCCCTTTATTTGAAGATACTTGTAAAGTCCCACCAATTAGATTATTTAAATATAATTTTCTTTCTAGTCACTTCTAGAGGCCAAAAAGTGGTCCTAAGGACCAATTTTAGCAAAATCCTAGTACCTTAGTGATAGGGGTATGGGTTAGGAACATTTCTAACACTTCTAGAACCCCCTAGTGGCCTTTGTGACCCTCTTAATAACCCATTCCTCACATGTTACGAAAATGGAGTGAGTCTTGACTTTTTACCCAAACCCACACTCCTTTCCAATCTTTCATTTATGATAGGGGACAAGGAAAAGCCATAGGACTTAGGGGTCAATTCTAAATTTAATGTTGGTGGATGGGTAGGATTTGGAGGCTTTTTAGAGGCCCTTTGTAGATTTAGTGGGTGCTCAACCACTCTCTACTTTTAGAGACATTAGGGTTTTGGATTGAAGGAAGCAAAAAGGGATTGGGCTCTTCTCAAACATCATTTTACCATAACACTTCTGAAGGTTGGTCTCCACCATTTCCATGAAATTTTCTTTGTTTTTGTGACAAATAGATTAGTATGTATTTCATTCTCTTGCATATGTGATCAATGTATTTTGTGCTGTTGTGATGTAAGGGAATGGGATTTTGGATTTGATTTCATGCTTATTGTGTTTATCTTTGTTTGAATGAGGGATTTTTGTGAAGGGTGTAATGACATTACTCACCCTTGGATAGGGAAGAAGTGGCCATGTATGGGGGAAGGGGTTAGTTGGATTCCATGAAAGTGTAGAGTCTCTTCTTATGGAGAGAAGAGGGAAAAAATGCAAGGTGTATGGGCCCTTGCATGTCAATGTTATTGATCTTATTTTGGGGGAGATAAGGAGAAAAATATATGAAAAAATGTATGTAGATTCTAGCCTTAGAAAGGTATGGTTATTGTATGTATTCATTTGGAAATATCCTACATGGAAGTCCACCTTCACCCCTTATTATGGATTCAAGGTGAATCCCGTTGTGCAAGCCTTGGATGGGTGTATTTTTGTTGTGTGAATGGTGTGGATGTCACCCGTTGGTTACCAGTTTTCCTAGCTCAGGGGTGGTCTTCTTGAGACCTAGGATGGGATGTGAGCTCTCTCCATGGTTAGTTTTATGTGTTTTTTTGTAGATTTTGGATAGACCTTATGATGGAGCCATTTTGGATTTGGAGCATGGAAGGTGTTCATGATGTCATTGTGTTGGAGACTTGTCCATTGTATTATCACCTATTGTATTGTGCTTTCATGTTGAAGATGAATTTTGTAATGGAATGGATCAAGTGTTGTAGTCTCCAATATTGTTAATAGAGATGTAATTATTTTGTGAAAATGAGCAAGTTATATGTTCAAGTTTTTATTGGGTTACAAATCATATCTTGTCTTCAAATGTATTTCTTTGCATAAACTTCAAATTGAATACTCTCTATTTCTTTCTTTGAAAATTTGGTTTATAAACATTGTGATCAAAAGTTCATGTTATAAGATTGAGGAATGAATTATCTAAGTTATAGTTGTAACTAATCACCTTTAGGATAATGAATTTTAAAACAATGATCAAAACATTATACATTAAATTCAATATTGCACCTTAAAACTTATTGTAGAAAATCATGATAGCAATGGATTATTCAACCAAATTGTAATACTAAGTAATTAAATACTATTACCAATACTTATGTAAAAAATCCACTTAATAGAATGCATAAACAATAATTCATGATACATTTATTTTAACTCCAAAAATGAAATACATTGTTAAGGAGGAAGAGCAAATAAAATACAACTTCATGTTGTGAGAGAGCCAAAATAACTCTCCAAAAAATGTATGGGAAGGAATTTTAATTCCCATTTTACATAGAGAATATTCTCCCTATTATCCCCTCACCTAATATGTGGTTAGAAAACTACACCCCCCTATTAACCCTTGTTAATGCAAACCCAAATGTTAAATTAATGGGAAAGGCATCATTATGCTATGAGGGAACATTCCATGGGTCCCAAACCATATTTCCCTCTTACCTTTTTACCCCCTTTACATGCTTCTTGTTTCAAACAAAATAGAGGAGCAAATCAATATTAATTCCTTACCTTGCGTGAGTTTTGGGGAGTTGTCCTTGTGGGCTGCCTATCCTCCCTGGATGTGGAGCCATCCACTTGAAAAGATCCCTTCCTCCTACATACCTTTCTTCCTCTTGCCATGTGTACCTTGTTTGTAAACTTGACTTCCACCTCTTTTCAAAACTTGTTCACTTTGTAATTTATGAAGGTTAAATCCTTGGTGGGCCCAAAACTTATTGTGAACTTTACCTCCTCCTCCTAGGCATTCAAACCTTACCTTTTTGCAGCCCCTTTGACTTTTGTCCTTCACCTCTTCCACTTGGCATGTGGGCCATGGGAAGGGAGAGGGTGATGGGATAGGGAGTAGGTTAGGATAATAGGGTTAGGCTCGTTAGGATTAGTTTAATAGATATAGTTAGTAATTAATTGTGTAGTTAGTTTGTTTAATTTAAATTTAATAATGATTATAAAAATATAGATTTCATATGTTTTAACAAGGTAGGCTTTAAATAAATTTAATATTAAGGTGTTAGTGGGTTATGTTAATATGTGCTTAGGATTAATGTGTTTAAAGAATAGTTAGGATATGGGATATATGTTATTCTCTTTAGTTAATTAGTTATTATTTATTTAATTAATATGTGTGTTAGTAAATGTAGTTTAAGATTATAATTTAATTATTGTTGTTATCAATTAGTTGTAAAATTATGATAGTTCTTTAGGGAATTTTAATGTATCCTTTAGTAAAATATTTGGATAAAATTATTGTGTTTGTGAGAAATTTAATTCAAATGTGTTAGGAAATCTAATGTGGATAGAATAATTCAATTGGGTTTTGTTTAAAGGTTTATCATAATATCACAGATGGGGTAAATTAATTTGATTGTAAATGGTGAAGGTTTGATAGGTTATTGAAGGGGTTTAATTTAGTCAACTTGGTTGTATTATAGGATCATATTTAAAAGATATGTTGAAGGTCATAAATGACTTAATGATGAAAGTGTAATACTTATTATTTCTAAATGGATCATGTTATAATTAGGATTAAGGATTTAAGTATTGCTATGTCAACCTATAGTGTAGTTTAATACACTCATGTGAATCATCTAGTAAAACGAAGTAAGTGTAAGAGTATCAAATCAACTTAACTTAACTTATGTTCTTAACAAATGATTTACAATCATGATGCCACACTTTGTTAAACATGAAACTATAGTTTAATCAACCCGACCCAAGTGTTCTTGTAGCACTAGAACTTATGGTCTCTAATTCATGTAACAAGTTGGAATATCAACTCTGCATCTGCACGTGATGTGACCCAAACTCAATCTATGTCTAGACCTTGCAACTCAAAAAATAACTTCACCATGCCGTCACCTTTCCACAACACATTCAATATTAGTTGCATCATCGTAGTTGTTCTTGTAAAAAAAAAATTGTCTGTGTTTTGTCCTAGTTTTGGGCATGACAAATTTTGAGACCTTTTAGAGGTATTCTTAGGGACATCACCAAATTGGTGGATATGATGTGTGAAGAGGATGGATTGGAGGAAAAAATTATTAAATGGAAAAAGGTTCTTGATGACCTTAAAATAATAAAGAAGCAACACTTCCAAATTTTGGTAAAGATTTATGAAGGTTCAAAATTGGATAATTTTGAGGAATAGATTAAGGACATCACCGGAGCCCTGAGTATTTATCATAAATGCTTGATTAGAATTACTAAGAAGAGAGATGAAGGGATGCTCTGAGTGGAAGAATTTCATAAGTTCTTCAAAGGAATGGATCTAGATCTCTATGATGACGATGTGGGCCAAACAATGCACCTAACTAGGGACATCGTGTATCAATTCACAAAAATATTTAATGGAGTGTAAACAAAAGATGACCTCCAACATATTGTGTGTGTGAATTTTGTACCTAGCTGTAGATACAACACTTCAGTAAAACATTAGAGGTTAGCCAAAATTGAAATATTGCAAATAATTGAAACTATGCTAACTAGGTGATTTACTGCCTTCTAGTAGGTGTGAGTATGATGTTCTCAGATTGAAATCAAGATCAATGACAATGCAACACCTAAATGAAGGATTTGAATGAAAAATATGAAAGATTATATGAATGCAAATTATTCTATATTTTTGTATTTTGTGTGCAATAATATGAGAAACTATATGAATCTCAGCTAAATGAATGAAATTGAGATTGAATGCAGATTTAATCTAAGAGTGCTATGAATAAATATGAAAACTATGATATGAAACTATGCAAAAGCTATGATCAACTATGAAAGATCTCACAAAACACCTGTCGCAAGTGCTTAATCCTTCAATCACCAAATTACTAGAGTAATTGTGCAAATTCAAGTGTTGATAATTATGAAGAGCCGAGCCTTGTTTTTATAGAAATTCAGGGCTTTGAGGATGTAGGAGAAAAGCCAAAAATCACTCTTGATAAACTCAGGTTGATTTTTGAGTTATCAAGAAATCAAAGATAATTAACTCACAAAAATCATGCAAAAGCAGTGTTTAACTCAAAATAGAGTTTAGATAAAATTTCAACTCATCATCAGATGTTGAGTTTCAATTTTAAAATTGATTGTTAATTTC
Organism: Chamaecyparis obtusa; assembly: GCA_027943335.1. Classification (NCBI taxonomy): domain Eukaryota; kingdom Viridiplantae; phylum Streptophyta; class Pinopsida; order Cupressales; family Cupressaceae; genus Chamaecyparis; species Chamaecyparis obtusa. The sequence goes on along the minus strand of BSBK01004198.1, from coordinate 104,276 downwards.
TAGTTGCTTGCTTTTCTGATTGTGCATGATTTAATTATAAATTAATTTAAAAATAAAGTGATTTATTCTCAACTTAATTGATTTTTGAAATAAAACAATTGATTTATGGGTTAATCAATTAGTAAATCAAACTTTATTCAAAAACTATATTATTAAAAATTGAAATTGACATGAATTAATTAAATAAGAATTTAATCAATTAGTCATGAGATTTTTAGATTTATTGTCAAAATTAAATAATACAATTTAGGAATAATTTAATTAAATTTAATAAAACAATTAAGTGGCAGAATTAAATCTAATTAATTAAATATTCAGAATATTCAATTAATCAAACTTTAGGATAAATAGGATTTATCACCAAATAATTATGAAATTAAAGATAATTAGGATAAAGTAGGAATATTCAAGGAATATTCCCCGATGCAGAATTTAGGATAATCAATTATGATTCGATAATGTGCATATGTGCCTTAGGTTAGGACTTTGATGTCAATTTCATTTGAATTTGAAGATGTAGGATGTTAATGATCCTACAACCCATTTTTGGGGTATTACATTTTGCCCTTCTTTGAATCACTGTGCAAAGCGTAGTGGTTCAAAGAATAGTCTATGTTTGATATATTTATGAAACTGATTTGAAAGATTTGAAAGATTAACCGATTCTGAGACAAAAACCGATTGAAATATTTGAAGATGCAAGATTTAAGATTAGGTCTTGAATGACCAAAGATAATGTTAACTATAGCAACAATGAACCAGTGATTACAAAAAAGTGTCAAAATGCCTGATTTTGAACCTGATGATTGCAAAGAATTGAGTGACTGATTCCAGACTTGAATGTCCTTGTATGAATCATATTGGTATCACATCGTGAACCCATTAGTTATGAAGAAACAAGGAAATGATGCTAATGAATTGATAGTTACAAAAAGCTGATACAGTTTACAAGATAGATTAGGATACTAGATTGATATGGATCTGATATGCCCCAAGCAATGATAGATTTGCCCCAAGTGACGAGGACTTTTCATGAGTTAGCAACTAGACGTGGTTGTTGTCTTGATTACTGAGGAAATATTTGATTTGTAGAATTGAGTTACAGACTTTGAATGATGTGCAATACCATGCCCCCCTTGGGATAAAAATTGAAATCTGACAAGAAAAGTCAATGTTATAGTTTAGAAGCATGTTAATTGATTTGAGAAGTGGTGATACACATTGGAGAATGTGTTTTGCATTGTTTAGAGGTCTTGGAGACCAAGTTTGACTAGGTTTGACCATGATTTGATCATGGTTGACCAAGTTGAAATTTTGATAGTTTGATGTAAGATAATCAGTTAAGTTGAATTCTGGATTTCTATGATGATTGAAGGTTGATTATACAAGCAGTTGGACGTCCTAGGTCCAAAAATTTTAAATCACAATTTTGACATAGTAAATGATCTCAAATTTTGATTTTGATCCTAAAAATGGGTTCAGAACGTCGAAATTAGCCAGGGGTGCAATTTTCATGAAAAATAGAGCACTTTTGAAGATTAGGTCAAAAGCTATATAAGGACCAAAAGGGTCATTTGACTTTTGATTTTTAAAACTTCATGGAGCCCTCTGAGCGAGAAAATGGCTGAGCTAAGAGTACCTGTCTCTTCTCATCAATTTGAGCACAGCTGGAGACATTAGCGGCCTTCGTAGTATGGACATCCAGTAAGTGGACCTCTGTACCTCTCTGTAAATTCCCTTTTTTTCATGTTTGTAGCATTTTTAGGTTGTTTTTCGTACGTTTTAACTTTTCAATTCTCGCATGCATGAAAACTCATACGACTGTCCTCTGTGACTCACATGACTTTTCAAAGTTTGGTAGAGTGTCATGTCAGAACCCCCCCAAACTCGTTTGAGAGGGACCCAAGAGTCATACGACATTTCATCAAATCCCTCATATGTTGTACGATGATCCCTAGAAAGTTGTATATGTGTGGTTTTTTGTATGGTACCGTACTGAAACTTGTACGAGTTTTGGTGCTAGTTTGAATTGTTGTATGGAAAACTGTGAGCTTAAAACTCATCTTTAGGTCAAAAATTTTGATTTTTTGATTTCTTTGGGTGATTGTTGAGCATTTAATGTACCTTTTGAGTTAGTGAACTTGTGAATTTCTATACTATTTAGCCTATTTTTCAACCAAATTACTAATAGGATTCCCCGTTTTTGTTCCGTGTAGGTGATATACCCTGATGTTCATGTGCATATATCACATCTTGCGACTTAGAGAATCTATGTTTCATTGCTTGACCCTATGAGGGTACACCTTGCTTCTTGTGGATTCAAGTATCTGATTTAGTTGCCCGAGATTAGGGTTAACCATGAACTATTAACTGCATTGATAGAGCGGTTTCATTCAGAGATCTAGACATTCTATCCACCCACTAGAGATATTACTATCACACCTGAGGACATGTATAGGATACTAAGTATACCATTCCATGGTCCACGTCCAGATTATGTGAGCTTAGGACAGTCTAGATTACATGCTTTTCATAGAGTGTTTGGAGATGACACACAGTTGACTGGTTCTATTTCTTGGGAGCTATTAGTGCAGCGCTATGGGAAGACCCATAGATTAGAGTGTATCATAGCAGGCATGATAGGAGGTATCATCACGTATGACCTTCAGTAGAATGATCTATTGATGGGTTGGGCCCTGATGGTAGCATGATTGATGGTGACTCCTTCTGAGTTATCTTGGGGTCAGTGCATGCTTGCACACATGTTCTCTGAGATGCACAAGATCGTGTATTAGGAGGGAAAGTCTTTTGCTTCTGGTGCATTAGTACTTTAGATATGGGCTTGGGAGCACATCCCAATTTGTAGACCAATGTGTCAGCCACAGCGCTAGCCATAGGAGCCGGTCATATATATATATACTTTGGTTATCTTCCATAGGTGCGCATGGGTCCCACAAAGTATTTTAGACGGTGTCTAGATTATATGACTTTTGTAGTATGGAGACCACATTTGTTGATAGAGGCTTGGCCCACTGTGAGGGAGCAGTTCAGTTATTTCTATTAGAGTTGTGTATTGATTGGTAGATCTACTACTGTTATTGAGTGCTTCCTAATTATGAGAGTATGGAGGTAGTATGACATCATTCAGGATGCACTAGAGGAGCTTGCAACTTATGCATGGATCCATAGAGAGCTTAGTTTAGGATGGGGTCCTAGATTATCATATGCTCTCTACACGCAGGAGTATAGTAGTATTGTTGGTAGGAACTGGGACTACAAAGTAGATTTTCCTGATGCTGGTGTTATAGATGGATTCATCGGATGGCTTGCAAAGCATGCTATACAAAGGTTTTCAGATCCCACAGAGTTGATACCTTCCATGGAGGAGGCCATGGATGTTACAAGCGCAAAGAGTCCAACTGGTCGAGGACAAAGATGTGCATAGGTACAAATGCCCCAACCTACACCTCTGAGACCTAGAGTGATATTCACTCCTCCATAGAGACCTTCTAGACAGATGAGACCACCTCATCCTTCTAGTTCTTCAGCAGGCAAACCTACAGTGTTACACAGGAGATCTACTAGAGGAGAGAGTGGTACTTTGGGTAGTGTTGGTACAACAAATGAGGTTCTGGGTGTAGAGTAGGATGTATGTGTCGGTCTTGATCCTTTACAAGATGATTCTAGTTTTGATCTTGGTGCTGAGGTTAGACATTGTAAGGTGCAGAGAGCAGAGACCATAGAGAAGCCAGAGGTAGATACTAAGATACTTGTGACAGATGTAGACCCTAGTGTACCATTGATGCTGTAGGAGATTATTAGACGATTGAGATTATAGTTTAGGGACCTAAAGGTACAGAGTTCTTAGTGGGAGGAGCGATTCATAGAAGCCGATAGATAGAGATCTGAACTTTGAGAGGAGAACAAGTGATTACAGGTAGAGGTTACACATCATACCTTGAGAGTAGCTTATTATGTTTCTGCTTACTATGTTGTTGTTCCTACTACTCAGAGAGTACCCACATACTCTTAGTATATGATAGCATCAGAGGGAGCTAGATAACCTAGAGCTGATGCAGTACCTGATGTACCACCACCATCTCCACTAGATGCAGAGGATTAGGTAGACAACTAATCTGTCTAGAGACATTCTGATATTTTTGCCATTTTGTTGTTCATGTATACTGTTATGATTTCTGATAGCTCACATGAGCTCATTCCTTTGTACTCTGTGCCAGTAGTGCACCTTTGACTAGTTTGAGTTATATAATATGAGATCGAGATTTTGGTTATGACTTCATTTGTACTTGTCATGTTTTTTATTTATGATGATATCATGTGATGTAAATTCTATGAGTAGAGTAGAATGTATGTATGGATTTATGCAATGCAATGGTTCCCTTCAAATGTATGAATGTTATGCAAATGTGATTGATTATGGAAAATGTATGTATGGAAATGTATGTAATGTCATAGATGGAATGCATGATCATGAATATGTAATGTAAATGCAACGATAGACATGATATATTTTGTAGGTATTGATGAAGACAAGTACTCAGTCTTATGTCAAAAAGGATGTTTAAGCTAGGATAGTGATTGCTTGCAGTTCTGTGAGGAAACCTCCGTATGAGATTCAACTCTTCATTTCAATTTTAAGTATAGTTTAGAAGAATTGTTAAAATTTTCAAGCAATTTGTGAGATCATGCAATCATGCAAAGTGCAAAATGACATGCAAAATGAAATGAAAACCTAAGACCTAGGACCTAGTCACTGATCATGTGTCAATTTGTTATCATCATTGAACTTTTTAGGTAACTGGATAAATCAATACAATGCCCACTAGTTAGGAAACTATGAACATATGAATATTGATTTGTATGTGCAAGAATCAATACAACGCCCACTGGTGAGACAACCATGGACATACGAATATTGATTTTATTTTCAGAATGTCAGATTAGATATAAGCACCAAGGCATAAATGCTAGGATGACCTGAATATCATGTCCATTTTGATATAGCAATTTGTATAAGCATCAAAGCATAAACATCGTGATGACCAGAATATGCCTTACGTTACAAACACATCAAGAAGTCAAGAGATCATTCTAAATCCAATGTGAATTACCCATAGTGATCCTTTATCATTCACATCCTTAGGTAAGATTGCGTTTCATAGTAGGAGAAAGAACTCACTCAAAAAGACAATAGTTAGATCAAACTTCCTTGAATTTTCTAGATATCAATGGTCCAGGTACTCATGGCCATCCAATTCAAGATAGAGGGTCTTACAAATGGACACCATTTCAATCCAGAATTTCCAAAGTTGTTAGAATTTCACATACAAGCAGAAGACAAACAAAAGATTATGCCCCTAGTCATCACTCTCTAAATCCTATAAAGGACATCATTGAAGAGCTCAAAGGGACACAATAAGAAAAAATCTCAATGTGAATCAGTAAGCATACAAGGAGATAAAAGCATATATTGATTTCAGTTTGTGTTTCATTGCATTGTTGTAGATGCAAAATCCTTTCTAGAGATGAGACTGACTGACTAACTCAAATGAAGCTTCAAAGGACTTTGACTGGATATGACATGTCTAAGATACATTAGAGGCCATAGGATATGACATTGATTGCCCCCAAGTTTGAACATTGATAGGATATAGACGTTTGAGCCAATTGGTGTACAGACTGACTTTATTGAAACAAGGATACATACAGACTAAAGCAGACTGAAAGCTAGGAAAGACCAAGATTGCGCTAATAGATGGAGCATTTTGAAACAAGTGGCACCCATTTATCAGGTTTTCACCATCTTGGCAGAGATTCTATTTTTTCTACCAAGGCGCTTATTCCTAGGTTTTCACCAAGGCACTTTTTCTTTTTCTCAATTTTTTGTATTTTTCATTTTTCCAATTTTTTTTGTACTTTTGATTTTTTTGATTTTTTTGTGATACATCAAGGCACCTATTGCTAGGTTTTCACCAAGATGTTCATTTTTCAGGACTTTTTCTAATTTTTAAGATTTTTTCAGGACATTTTACCATAGACTGAATGCCTTAGGTGTAGAATTTCTTCAGATGGAGAATGTTGATTGGTTCTGGGAGATGTTCTCCTTCAGTTGTTGAGAGTTGATAGGTATCAAAGCCAAAAGTAGCAGTAATAACAAAGGGACCCAGCTAGTTGGGTTTAAACTTTCCCTTGCATTCTCTATGTGATTGATTTTTAGGATTCTCTCTCAAGACTAGATCACCAACCTAAAATTCTCTGTGTCTGACTTTCTTGTTGTAGCCTCTAGACATTCTCTTCTGATATACTTTAAGATGATCATACGCTACTTGTCTGCACTCATCTAGTAGTTCAAGTTCTTGCAACCTAGACACTCTGTAGTCATCATCAGTTACTAGACCATGCATTCTGATTCTTAGTGATGGAATTTCAACCTCAATAGGCAGTACCTCTTTAGACCCATAAACTAAAGTGAATGGTGTAGCCCTAGTGGGTTTTTTGATACTTGTTCTATAGGCCCAGAGAGCTAGATTGATCATTAGATGCCAGTCTCTTCCTATTTTATTAACTGTGCGATGCAAGATTTTCAATAGATTCTTGTTTGGAGCCTCTACTTGTCCATTCCCTTGAGGATAGTAGATAGATGACCAATGTTGTGTAATCTTAAATTTGGCACATAGATCATCTAAGTCTTTGTTCTTGAATTGTCCACCATTATCTGTGACTATAGAATGTGGAATACCATATCGGCATATGATGTAGTTCAAGATGAACATAGATATTTGTTTACCAGTTGCTTGTGTTAAAGGGACTACTTCTACCCATTTTGTGAAATAATCTGTAGCTGTAATAATGTGGGTATGCCCATTTAAAGAATGAGGATGTATGGATCCTATAAGATCAAATTCCCATTGGTGAAAAGGCCATTGTGTAGTGAAAGGAATTATATCTCTCCCTAGAGAATGAATTAAGTTTCCATGTACTTGGCACTTTTGACAATTCTTAGCGAACTTGATAGACTCTTTCTCCATTTCTGGCCAATAGTACCCAGCCCTAATAAGTTTTTAGGCTAGTGTTAAACCATTCGAGTGTGACCCAAAAATACCATCATAGACCTCCTCTAAGACATGTTGAGACTCTTCCAATTCTAAACATCTAAGTAGCATACCATCTAGACCTTGTTTGTACAAATCGTGACCAATGATGACATATTAGGATGCATTATGGGTAAGGTATCTCTTTTCATGATGGTTAAAGGTATCAGGAATGATTTGGTCTTTGAGATAGGAGAATAGGTTCTTATAGCAAGATGAATTATGACCTACAATAGTGCAAATCATGCGGGTTTTAGGGGAGTCATATGCAGGATAAGATAGTGCTTCCACCAGGAATTCATAGCGTAGCTCATGTTCAGGTTGTTGTAATAAAGTAGATAATGTTTCCATTGCATTAGCAACCTTATTCTCTGTTCTAGGTATTTGATCAAATGTGATAGATATGAAATATTTCTTTAGATCATCTACCATTCTCTTGTATGGAATGAGCTTTTCATCCTTCATTTGATACACATCATTGACTTGATGGATTACAAGTTGTGAGTCTCCATGAATGTGCAATTTTGTTACTCTCCACTCAATTGCTATTTTCATAGCATTCAAAAGGGCTTCATATTTAGAAATATTGTTTGTACAAGGAAATTTAATTCTAAATGCCTTAGGAATGGAGTATCCTTGAGGAGTGATAAACAAGATGCCTACTCCAGATCCATTCTATGTATAGGAGCCATCAAAGAACAATTGCCATTCTCTAGAAGAAAGATTCATTATAGAGGAATCTGGAAATTCCATTGTAATTGGTGCATCATCAAACAAAGGTGCATCTTCTAACTGATTGGATAACTTGGCCTTTAATAGCTTTTCTTTCAACATATTCAACGTCAAATTCACTTAAGAGCATGACCCATTTGGCTAGTCTGCCTGTGAGGGTAGCTTTGCTTAGTAGGTACTTTAGTGGATCAATCTTAGCTACTAAATGTGTGGCATGAGCCAACATATAATGTCTTAGTTTCTATGATGTAATGATCACAACTAGACAAGCCTTTTCAATCACAGAATAGTTCTTTTCGTATGCTACCAATGTTCTACTGATATAGTATATAGCCCTTTCCTTCTTGTTCTCATCATGCTATGCAAGCAATGCCCCCAGTGATGTATTTGTAGCGGAGACATATAAGATCAAAGGCTTCCCTTGAATAGGAGGCATTACGATAGGAGGATTTGATAGGTATTTCTTGATATGATTAAAATTCTTTTCACATTCCTCATTCCATGCAAAGGTCACACCTTTATGTAATGTCTTTGTAAAAGGTTATGATATGTTTGCTAGCTAGGATATGAAGCATCTGATAGATTGAACTCTCCCTTGTAATGTTCTCATTTGACTGATATTCTTAGGGGGTTTCATCTCCATGATAGCTTTAACTTTTGCTGGATCAACTTCAATTCCTTTCTTTGAAACAATGTAGCCTAAAAGCTTTCCAGAAGTGACACCAAAAGAACACTTCTTAGGGTTCAGTTTAAGACTAAAATTCTTGATTCTATCTAGTATCTTGCTCAAGTCATTTAGATGTTTAGATCTTGTCATAGATTTTTCCAAAGTATCATCAACATAATCCTCCATAGTTCGATGCATCATGTCATGAAAAATAGATGTCATAGCTCTTTGATATGTAGCACCAACATTCTTAATCCCAAATGGCATGACATTCCAACAGAAGGTACCCCATGTACATGTGAAAGTAGTTTTATCTTGATCTTCTAGAGCAATTTTGATTTGATTATATCCAGAAAAACCATCCATTAAAGAATACATCTCAAAACCCACAGTCATATCCACTATCATATCAATATTAGGTAATGGAAAATCATCCTTAGGGCATGCTTTGTTTACATCTTTGAAATATGTGGACACTCTTATAGATTTGTTTGGTTTTGAAATAGGTACAATATTATAGATCCATTCAGCATAGTCAATAACACAGATGAATCCAGCTTTTAGTAGCTTCTCTAATTTAGCTTTTACCAAGAGTGCAACATGTAGATGCATCTTTCTCAATTTCTGTTTAACAGGTTTGATGTTTGGAGCTATAGATAAATGATGCATTATAAGATCAGGATCCAACCTTGGCATATTTGAATATTTCCATACAAAGTTGATCTTCTTTTCTATTAAGAATGTTGTAAATTTTTGCTTTTCTTCTTTTGATAAGGATTGTGCTACATGAATCAACTGTGGTTCTTCTGTTGTTCCCAAGTTGATAGATTGAGTGGGCTCAATTAGAACTGGAGATCTGTCTTGTAAATTATTTGGAAGGACATCAAATATCTCATCCTTAGGTGCCTTAGAGAGGTTTTCACCTTCGGATATGTCTTTTATTATTACTTTTGTAGGTTCTGAGACTGCCACAAAGTGGTTTTCACCCTCAGAACTCCTTTTCTTCTTATTCTTATTCTTATTTTTCTGACTAAGATACTTGATGTCTGACTCTATCATGCTAATGCTCAGTTCACTGATGGAAGTCCTCATTGGTTCAATTGCGTTGAGGTAGCAAGCAAGGCCATAGTCACTAGGAAAGGTAAAAATACCTTGTCTCAGATTCATAGAGGTTTGGTCAAGAAGTTTAGGATGTTGGATAGTCAAAGTGGTGAAAGATTGGGAAATAGTGTTTACAGATATGGATCTATCATCATTGGTCCTAACCTGATGCTCAAGTTCAAAGGTGATATTACAACTTAAGACATTCAATTTGTGAATAGGCTCAATGTCATTGTGGGAGTCCACTTCAGCTATCGATGGATCAAACTCATTAAGTTCATCATTTTTTTGTCTAGACTTACATTCAGTTTAGATGCATATTGGTTAATAACATCAACATGTTTCTCTTTGATAAGCTCATCTTCTTCTGGAATGGCCCCCCATTCATGGTCATTAGATTCCTCATCTATGCCTCTAAGAAATCTAAGAACATGAGTAAAGTCAGGATCAATACCCCAAGAAGGGTTACCCTCAGATTCTGATTTGAATTCATACTCATGGGAATCTATCTCAGAATAACTACCACCTTCCTCTTTGTCTATGTGATTGGCTTCAAGATTAGCTAGTTCTTGTGGTGCAACTATCTCTTGCTCTATAGTAGGTTCTTGTGTTTCTACTACATTAATTCTTTTTATTGGATCATCTTCAGCTTCAAGGTCTTTTATTTCCTTAGGCAAACACTCATAAGGAATGAGATCTTTAGTGGTGTCTAAATTATCACTATCAGATTGTTTTGTTGTTTCTCCCTTTAGTTGATTTGCTGCGGATGGCTCAATCTGTTCTAAGACATGTGGTGAGTTCTTGCTAAGACAAAAAGGCTTCTTCTTATATCCTAGACCTATTGTATTCTTTTTTCCTTGGCCATGATGGTCAAGAGGTGATAAAAGACCTTTACCTTGTAGTCCTAGAGGTCCTTTTCCTTTATATCCCATTTTTGTGATCATTTTATCACCTGGGCCATATGACTTAGAAGGGATCTTCGGTGTTTTAGACTCACATGTTTGAACAACTTGAGATTCAGGTTCATCTTTGTAGAGCCATGAAAGCACAACTTCATCCTCTTCAAACTCTTGTTTAGATACTTGTTCTACAACAAAATTTCCTTTATATGCCTCAAGAGGTTCTTTAGACTCAATTTTGGACTGTTTCAGAGTTTGCCCATAGGACTTAGGTGAGATAGGGAGAGATGCCAAAGATAAGACTAGCTCTATAGTATATTCTCCCATACCATTTTATTTTATCTTAACCTCTTTAGCAATGTCTTCTATTTTGGATGTTGAAGCAACGTCTAGCTGCTTATTGGAAGATTCTCTGTTATTAGGAACAAGTTTATCAACACTTTCTTTCAATGCATTACAAGTTGTGTATAGATCAGCTAGAATCATCACTTCTACCCCTTCATAAGGAAATTTAAAACACTAATGATATGTAGAAGGAATAGCTTTCATTTCATGTATCCAGGGTCTCCCTAGAAGGATATTGCAAGCCAAAGGTAGATCAAGAACTTGACATATATTATCTCTGATGACAAGACCTGTTCTGATAGGTAAGACAATTGTTCCTTTGGAAGATCTTTGTTTCTCATCATATTCTTTGATATTTATCTTCTTTCTAGGATCAATGGCCATTTTTTAAAATCCCAATTGTGTAATCAAGCTGAAAGAACAAACGTTTAGACCAGCACCCCCATCTATCAACACACGTTTGACACGACAGTTTTGGATCAAGACTTCAATATGCAAGGGCTGGTTATGCAGATGACTCAAGGAGTTATCATCTTCCTCTGAAAAGGAAATATACTGTGGAGAAATAAGATGACCAACCATAGTATGGAATCTATCTAAATCAAGGTTATTAGGAACATTGGATCCAAGCAAAGCTTTGTCTATAATGGCTCTATGAGCTGGAGATATTTGAAGCAACTCAAACATGGAGATTTTTGCATTTGTATGCTAGAGTTGTTGGACAATACTGTATGGCCTCGTGTCTTTGGGATTTGAAGATTTAGATGTAGCCTTTTGTTTAGAAGTAGATGAAATATTGAAAGGCACCTTAGGGACATTTGATGAATCTGGTGACAGGACCTATTTTGATAGGTAAGACAATTAGCTGATTGATTTTCTCCATCTTTTCTCACAATTGTGATGACATTGCAATGCTCAGATAGACATGGTTCAACCATATTGATAACAACATTGTTTCCAGAGTAGGCATAATTGACTTTAGCACCCATATTAGGCTAAGATGAAGAATTTTCTTTACCATGTTTAGGAAATGGTTCCATGAATGTTGTATGATCATTATTGCTCTTATGATTATCAATCATGATTTCTCCATTATCAATTTTTTCTTGTATGATGTGCTTCAAGAGATTGTAGTTATTAGTCTTATGACCCTTATTGCGATGGAATTCACAGAAATCATTCTCTCTCCACCATTTTGGTTTTGGTTCGGGATCAAAAACTTTTATCTCAGGCAAGTAGATGATTTTGTTTGCCAATAGAGTTTTCATGGTAGATTCCAAGGATTCTCCAAGAGGAGTGAATTTGTGATTAGGATCTATAGCCCAAGGTTTATAATCATATGAATTTTTGTTGGGCTCTATTGATTTAGCTTCAGAAGCTTTGATGTCTTGGGTGCCAACAGTGAGATTGAAAGTGGGTGCCTTGGATGGGGCACACATAGTATCAACAATGCCATCTGTGACAACCCCTTTATTCTTGTTCCATTTTTTGTTCATCTCCTTAGAACTAGATCCAGATTCATACTTGTCCTTTTGAAGTGTGATGTCTCCTTTTTTCACAAGTACTTTCTCAATTTTGATCGCATTATCTACCATCTTATCAAAGGATGTATGATTTTGCATTTGTAAAGGTAATTGATTTCTGGAACAAGATTGTTGATAAAGATTTCCAGCTTCTCAGTTTCTGGAATGGGTCTAGCATATAGATAAAAAAAAATTCTCCATCTCTTGAGAAATGTCAAGAAGGGTTCACCTAGATATTGTTTCAGATTGCATATGTCGATCATGGTGACTGGATGTTGAATATTGTAGGAGTATTGTTGATAGAACAATTTGATTAACTCCTCAAAATTTTTGATAGTTGGAGGCATTCTAGAGAACCAATGAATGGCTGACCCTCCCAGAGATTGAGGGAAAAGACACATTAAGTAGGTTGGTTCATGCATGAACTCCATTGATTGAGTACAAAATTCTTTGACATGATCTTGAGGATCAGAGTTTCCATCATACTTGTCATATTTAGGCATTTCCACTCTTTTAGGGAATGGTGGCATGTACAAGTCTTTATCAAATGGAAAAGGGCATAGGGCCTCCATGGAGAAATCCTTAGGTTCCTTTTCTTTCTCTAGTTTGTTAAGCTTGACTTGCATGGCATGCATCTGTTTCATCATGGCCATGATAGGAGTTTCTTCCTCATGTGTAATGATATCTTCAACATTAAAATTTGGAGGAAGTTTAGCTCCTTGATGAGCTAACTCTAGAAAGTATGCCTCTCTATCTTCTTTCAAGAAATGCCTCATCATTTTCTTGAATTCATCATCATTTTGATATTTAGCAATTTCAGAAGGTGTAGGTTCTTGATCCACACCATGTTGAGAATGGAGTCCTTGAGACCCATGTTGTGTCCCTCTGTGAGACATGTTAGGAGTTTTAGGACTCCCTGGGATAGTTTGAGGAGGGGTTTTTTGATTACCTTTGTGAGTTGATGGAGGGGGTATATAACCAATTTTCAATCTAAAATTGCCAAGACCATCGTCTTCATAAAGACCAAAAATTGTAGAGTTTCTCAAGAGTAGGACCTTTGTGAATAGTCAAAGGTGCAATGTTAAGTGCTTCTTTGAATTTCTTGTGTGAGGAAGCTCTATTTTCCACCATTAACCTTGGGTGAAGCAAGAAAGCAAGATGAAGACAATTGAAGAATGACCTAATTCAAGAGGATCGAATGACACAACCTTCTCAAGATTGAAGATTTGATTAGACATAAATGAAGGATATTGTGCCACAGTCGTGTGGGTAGATGCCCAACATATGACAAGCATGAGCTCACAACACTTATCCATTTAGTAACAAGACTGAATTTGAAGATAATTTTGACAAGGTTTTGACACAAGATGAAAAAGACTCAAATCAATAAATCAGAAGGCTAAATCAGACTCAAGAGATCACTTTAGGAAAATGAATGAATTTGCTTCTAGTTTCTGCTCTGTTCCTGACATAGTGACTATTTTGATAGAATCTAGAAATAGGCTGTAAAAATTGAATTTATGACAAATTTGACCAATCTCTGACAACTTTTTGAAAATTCTCAAACGAGTTTTTGAAAGCTCTTATGACATTGGGTATGCTATCAAATGACAATTGCAAGGCTCGTATGACAATTGCTACCAGGGATAATGTTTCTTTTGATTTCTAGTGACAACACTCATATGACAATATATTGGATACCGTACAACAATACAGAGGTAGTGAAATGACTTTTGCTAAAAACTCATACAACAATCTGAGATTGTGGGATGACTTTTGACTCCAGAGAGGAATTTCACTTCAGATTTTGCAAATTTTGGATTTTCAGTTTCAAATTGTTGGAAAAGTTTTATGTCCAGTGTTGAAGGTCTGTGTAATAGTTTGTTTTAAATAATCCAAGTAGATATCAAGCATGCAAAACAACAAGCAAGGGAAGAAGACAATCATCTAAAAACAATGAACAAGGGCAAAAGCAACCTTGCGCATGAACAAGCAACAGTGACTTATTGTGCTAATCCCTAGAAATGCTAACTATATATGTTCTCAAAAAGTTTTTCAATAATGCACATATTCCTAGAAAATGAAAAATTTAGCCTCACTCTGGTTTGTAGTAATGGTCTAACTCTACAACTTTTGTGATCTCAAGAGGGTGAACTCCAATCTAGTTGCACCATGGTTTTGACACAATCCAAGAATTTAATCAATCGAGAGCTGCTAGTGAGATCTGACAACCTAACAAGAGACCACACCTGTGAAGATTTCCTCCACAAGGACATTTATATAGTGGTTGCTACTACCACGGTGAAAATGGCTATTACCGCTTGAGGTTCTGTCCATGTGGTTGACCCAATTAAGGGAATGTACACTATGGTTAACCCTCTCTAAAGGTGACTAACAAAAGATACCACATGGAGACTAGTTCCAGATTCAAGTATCTGAGTTTCTGATACTACCCAAAAAGGGAGTAGAGCATAGTCCTCTAGCCTTTTCACTTTTAACCAAAACAAAGTAGACAGATTAATCTAACATTCTAAGACCAAGATTATCTCACAAAGATCTATGACGTTAATCGCTTATGATCTATCAACCCGTCTAGAGAGAGAATGTATCAATCAAAAGTTGAAGACACACAAATCTAGTAGAATGTGAGACGCTCTTAGTAACCTCCCTACCTACAAGGGGATCCTTCGTCAAGAAGAGTTTCACATGTGTGAACAAGTGAAAGAAGCCCACTCTCTCAAGATCATCCACAAATAGTGTTCATAGGGCCTATTTACTATGTGTAACATATATGTAGAAAGCAAATCTATGTTCGTTTTATAGCCCAAAAATGAAGTTTGTGATACGAAAGCAATAAAAGTCACACAAGCTTGACATGTGAGAGTTCATTTTATGTCCAAATCGAAGTGTTATCAGATCGTAGTAGAATACCTGAATTCCTCATAATGCGCTTAGTAGATTTTACCCATTTTAGCAATTTAGTTACGCTTTTCCCAATCAAATTCAGCAAATATCAGTAAAAAATAGAAGATTTCAATTGTTAGGGTTAGTTGTTAGTCCAAATCTAAAAATCAAATCTGAAAAACTACCAAAGATTCTGAAACGACAATTGAATTCTAGAGTCAAAACTCGTACGACAGTGGGTTACCTTCCAGATGATAGTTGGGAAACTTGTACGATAGTGGGTGTCTCACTAGATGACAATAGAGCTCCTAAATGATAATGCATAGCCTCTAATACGAGCCTCGATAGAATCAACCATCATACGATAGTGGGGTCTTCCTGGTATGACTTTCTAACAAAAGTCGTATGAAAAATGTATGGACAAAGAATGAAATCATAGAATGGACCAAAAAATGACATAAAAATAGATAGAAGTGAATTAGAAGAAATGGAAACCTGTTTCAGGGCCCCATGGTGGGCACCAGAAATGTGTGTGTGAATTTTGTACCTAGCTATAGACACAACACTTCAGTGAAACATTAGAGGTTAGCCAAAATTGAAATCTTGCAAATAATTGAAACTATGCTAACCAGGTGATTTACTGCCTTCCAGTAGGTGCGAGTATGATGTTCTTAGATTGGAATTGAGATCAGTGACAATGCAACACCTAAATGAAGGATTTGAATGCAAAATATGAAAGATTTTATGAATGCAAATTATTCTATATTTTTGTATTTTCTGTGCAATAATATGAGAAATTGTATGAATCTAAGCTAAATGAATGAAATTGAGATTGAATGTAGATTTAATCTAAGAGTGCTATGAATGAATATGAAAACTATGATTTCAAACTATGCAAAAGCTATGATCAACTATGAAAGATCTCACAAATCACCTGTTGCGAGTGCTTAATCCTTCAATCGCCAATTCGCCAGAGTAATTGTGCAAATTTGAGTGTTGATAATTATGAAGAGCTGAGCCTTGTTTTTATAGAAATCCATGGCTTTGAGGATGCAGGAGAAAAGCCAAAAATCACTCTTGATAAACTTAGGTTGATTTTTGAGTTATTAGGAAGTCAGAGATAATTAACTCACAAAAATCATGCAAAAGCAGTGTTTAACTCAAAATAGAGTTTAGATAAAATTTCAACTCATCATCAGATGTTGAGTTTCAATTTTAAAATTGATTGTAAATTTCTAGTTGCCTGCTTTTCTGATTATGCATGATTTAATTATAAATTAAATCTAAAAATAAAGTGATTTATTCTCAACTTAACTGATTTTTGAAATAAAACAATTGATTGATGGGATAATCAATTATTAAATCAAACTTTATTCAAAAACTATATTATTAAAAATTGACAATTGACATGAATTAATTAAATAAGAATTTAATCAATTAGTCATGAGATTTTTAGATTTATTGTCAAAATTAAATAATACAATTTAGGAATAATTTAATTAAATTTAATAAAACAATTAAGTGGCAGAATTAAATCTAATTAATTAAATATTCAGAATATTCAATTAATCAAACTTTAGGATAAATAGGATTTATCACCAAATAATTATGAAATTAAAGATAATTAGGATAAAGTAGGAATATTCAAGGAATATTCCCCGATGCAGAATTTAGGATAATCAATTATGATTTGATAATGTGCAGATGTGCCTTAGGTTAGGACTTTGATGTCAATTTCATTTGAATTTGAAGATGTAGGACGTTAATGAACCTATAGCCCATTTTTGGGGTATTACACATATATTTTACAAAAAGGAGGAGATGTAAAAGATGCTAGCTCAGGTGGAAGAGATACAAGCTTTTGCAAATGAATTATCCACCTTTCGAGAAAAGAAACATGAATGCCTTGGAGGTATCCAAATGGAAGATTTTGAAGAGATCTAGGAGATAGTGGACAGGCTTCGAAAGGTGCACCCAAAGATTCTCCCAACCTGCTAAGTATTTAGGTTTGGACTTAGCCAATTTTTGAATGAAGGAGATTTCTTCACACTTAGTCAATTTTGCACTCCAAGATTTTTGGACTTTCATCCTTCGAAAGTCAAATTTTTTTCTCAATATGGTGTTTTATACTTACTTTTTCAAGTTCATTTTTTCGGAGTAGAGGTCGGGATGTGAAAGTCTCGGGCCGTCACCGCCAAGAACTTCCAGTCTTTTGTGGTGGATTTCCAATTAGATTGACCACATGTCTTGGGTAATTTTTTCATGCTTTGAAGATATCTTTCAGTCAGAACCTCGAAGGGGAGCCATAATAAGGATTAACGAGAAGAACTCCAAGTTTTGAAAGAAGAACATGTAGGAAAATGGTGAAACTCCAAAGTAGATTTTGAGTTTTTTTATGCATCTTAGGCTTCAAAATTGTAATGCACATGGATCAAATCCGTGATAGATAGTTTATGGTTTCTTTAAGAGTAGTTTTATTTTTGTTAAGCCTTACTTTTTTTTCAAAGTTGTGTGTGTAGTTGAAACCCTAGCTACAAAATTTATTTCCCTAAAGGGTGAAGCCCTATAAATTGTAAATCAACAGTGTAATTATGGTTGATTACTTTGAAATACAATATATACAATTAGTGCTTCAATCACAGTGTGATTTTTCTGTTATCTTTGTGAAGTTCATGAATGTTTGTTTTCTCATTCATTTATTTCAGAGAGATAATTGATTGTATGGTGATTTTGATCTGTGAATCCATTAGTCTAGTGTTTATCATTGCTGCATATCTTTGTTGTGATGAATTGTTGTGAAGATTTTTTTCTATGGTGCTTCAAGATAAGTTTGTCTCATGTGTGCACACATTCATGGTAGCTTCATGATTTGATAAATTTTGACACATCTTACATCTACATTTATTTCCATTGATGATTGCATCTGAAAAATTGGGGCTGTTATTTATTCAAATCTACATTTTGTGGGTTTTCTCCATCTTCTTGGTAATTTAATTTGCAAAGCAATGCAATGGTGGTTCATGTCCATTAGTTTTATTTTTAGCAAATCTCATTTAATTCTTGTTACATTTCTCCTTGCTTGTCTTTAAAAATCAGTCATAGTAGATTAAATCAAATTTACATTGTTTCCATTCAAAAGATTTAAAAAATACAAAAAAAAAGGGAGAAAGATCATTTGTTCTAAGATTGTTTTTCACCCCCTCGAAGATCAAATCGGCAAAGGCCTCCTTGTGAATAGTTTCACATTTATCTTCAATTGAGCTATCCAAGTGGTTGAGACCCAGCCTAAAAGGAATCTTGAGACTAATTTTATCATTCTTCCAAGAGGGGAATTTGTTCATCTAAATTCCTATTCGTTGTATTGTGTAAAAAAAATGCTCAAAAATATCATCTCCTTGGCTTCCTTTGTAGAAACAACATACTCTGTGTCGGTAGTGGATAAATCATTCACCTTCTATAACCAAGAAACCACAACCTACTATTGTCCCATAAAAATTAAATACATATCCTATAGTACTCTGCTTGGTATCAATATCCCCTGCCAAATCTGAGTCAACATAGCCTTGTAAATCAATAGTAGAGTCCCTAAAAAGTAAATATTTACTAGATTTTCCTCTCAAATATCAGAGAATCCATTTGAATGCATTCCAATGGTCAATCTAAAGATGACTCATACGTTGGAAAAATGGTCAGTGTTCCCCTTGGGATTCATGACATGTCTTAACCACCTCATGTGTCTTCTATAAGTCTACTAGTTGTATAGGGCATTAAAAGGTTGATCTTTTGGTGCAACGACAACCACTACTTGTAAAAAGTAGTATCAGAGACTTGATCCTCTGAAGAGAAGTTTAACCACTTGAGGAGATCATGGATACAGGAGAAGTGAAACATCTAAAGAAGAATCTTGAAGTAGCTCTTGAAGATCTTGACAGATTTGAAAAAGAAATTGAAGAGCTAAAATTGAAGGTCAGTTGCGCACAAGTATTCATCAAGAAACTTAAAAAAGACTTGAAGGATTGTTCAAACAATGATTTGAGAAAAATGGTCAAAAATATGAATGAAGAAAACATGTGTCTAAAGGATCAGATTGAAGAGTTGGATGAAAAGATAACTAACAATCAGGAAGCCTATGAAGAGAAGATGAAAGAAAAAAAATAGTTGGATGAAGAACTAAGGGAAGAAAACATGAAAATCTTGGAGTTAGAAAACATCAAGAAAAAGGTGGAATCTGAATTGACTGAAGGAAAGAATCATATTGAAAAATTGCACATAAGTAAGGATCTAATAAAGTCACATTTGTATGCACAGGAGATTAAAGGAGATACCACTGGTATTGGATTCAATGAAGTACAAAATCACATCAATGATATGCGAGAAAGAATGAAAGCACCAAAAGAATCTATAGAAGCTAAGAAGACTGAAAATCATACTGAAGCTAAAGTTGAACCATCTAAGGATGAACGCAAGCCAGTAAACCAAAATTGTTATGCATGTAACAATCATGGACATATAGAAAAAGATTGTAAAGAGGTAAGACCTTTCAATGGTTATTGTTATTCATGAAATAAATGTGGTCATAGAGCTATGAATTGTAGATCAGATCAAATAAATTAGAATCAACACAATCAGAGAAATCATCTCAAAGTTTTGCAGATCACAAGCACAAAAACAAGAAAGACCTAATAAGTCTCAAAGATCAATTTTGGATGAATCTGGAGAATTCAAGTTTGTGAAATCTACAAAAGATACGAGCATGATTTGGATGGAAGGAAAGAAAGATAATGTTGATGACTATGTAGTGGATGCATCCATAATGGACACACCTTCTACTTCTGGATGAATGACCCTCATGGTCATAGGGGGAGCTAGATTATCTCTAGACCCTTGCGCGACTGGTATACTCACCCTTAGAGTATGCACCTTTGGTTATATTTTTTTGGATACTAGTTGATGTTGTATGCAAGATTGCATAGCCTAATTATCAACAGGAATGAAGATTGGAATTCACTGTTGCAATCTGTGTTTATGCGACAAGCATTAATTGCAAAAAGTTATTTTAAGAGTCACTAGAGATCCATTAATCTCACATTTTCATTCAAGTTCGAGCCTTTAAAGATAATAGGAGATCAAGTAGTTAGTGTTGAAGGATTGTAGTTGGTTTATCAGAGAAGAAGTGTGAAAATTGTTGCGGAACCCTAGTTCGGCCGTGACAGTTTAGAAACCCTTTGGAAACCTATTTGAGCAATTGATCAAGTAAGTAATGGTCACTCTAGTTTTTTTTAATGTTATTGAAAGGAAGAGATATATTTTCAAGAATCATCCCTTTAAGTCAGTCCTAGATGATTTGGAAGGGGCATTCTCTAGGACCTCGATGGGAGTTATGCACGTAGAAGACATAGGCACATACATATACTGCAAGAAGGGACTTGTAGGACTGGACATGATTAGGTTGCACATTGAAACAATGATGAAACTAGACATGACATTCATGGATGAGTTTTCACACCTTGCAAATCACCCAATTATTCAGGATGCGACTGCATATGAGTTCTATGAATCTGAATGGATTAAGATCCTATTGAGAAGAATACATGATGACCTATTTTGGATAGGAGAAGTTATAGTTTTCATTACTTTAGATCTCATTTATGAGATGATAAGACTATCCAAGACTGACACCATTCTTCCTACTGGTAAGGATGTTAGGAAATAAGTGGAGAAAGCTTGTAAGTCCCGTAGTGATAAGTGTGGCATGAAAATTGAGCTAATAGAGGAGGACATAAAGATACTATCTATGATACTTGGTTATAAGTTATAGCATACAAATAGAGTGAATAGTGAGTCTGCAACCACTATTTTGGCAACTATATAAGGATTTTAAAGGAAAATGGAGAGTTCAACCTGTGTGAGATCTTGCACACACAGTTGATGGATAACATAAGGGCTATAAAGACATTCAAGTTTGGGTCATTGATCATCTCTATATACTTCCATATTGTTGTTAAAGTATCAGATCTTTATCTTGACAGGAGTTTACCTATAATTCCACAAATTTCATTCAAGGCATCATCTGAGAGTGCCTTGAAATATTTCATGGACTTAGAAATAAAGACATTTAGAATCAAAATGTAGAGAAGGTATAGGATACCTATGAGAATAGTAGAAAAGTATAAGGACAACATCTATTTCATGGGGGAAATAGATATCACATGCATGGAAGCTATAGAGCCTAGGACTAAGTGGTTCATCCACTTGGTTATGAAGTAGAGGAACACATTCTAGAAGCTTATACAAAACTCCTCCTATCAGCACCTAATGATCCCAATGAAACAAGATGGGGTACTTATGAGGAAAAGATAAGAGAAGTAGAGTCTATCTTATACAGTGCTGTGACCAAAAGAAAAGCATCAAAGATCACCTCTGACATTCTAAAAATACATGGTGTCACACAAGAAGACCTAGATAAGGCAAGGGAGGCCAAGATTGCAATGTAAATTGAGAGTGCACCCTCTTCTGATATCAAAATAGAGAAGACTGATGATCCTAAGGAGAAGAAGACAAAGATAGAAGAAAACAATCTTGTGCCCACAGATACTATTGATCTGGAGTCCAGTCCACCTCCTGAGCCTAGCAAGATGCCTAAGAGGAAGAAGAAGACCAATGAAAGCAACCCATCATCAAGGACAACAAGAAGCAAAGGTAGAAAAACTCAAGCACCTCTTGAGGTAGGATTCATACCGAATCTTGAAGCATTGAGAACTAGAGTAGTTGATGAGGGAAGAATTGATCAAATAGGAAATTTTTATGACAAATATCATGTAGTGAATGATGTCAGTGTTAGGAATAGTGCCAAGAGATAACTGAGAAGGGGGGGGGGGGGGTGGTGAATCAGTTATCGACAAGATTCAATTCTTTATCCAATTAAGTATACTTAAACATAAAGCATAAACACAATGAAAGAAAACATGAACACAACACCAATATTTTGGTTACGGGGAAACCCAAATAGGTAAAAACCTAAGTGGGAATTGACACCCACTAATATTTTGCACTAGAGTATTATGATCCTTATTAGAAGAATCTTAACCCTATTAGGAGTTTCTTTATAATATATTTAGTATAGTATACCTGGTCAAGGGTCGGACCCTATTAGGAGTCTTTTACAACCATCCTTGTTAGGGGAGAGGACGCACTATCTAAGAGCTCACTGCTCAAAGGGGCGAAGGCTACAACTTTCTGAATAATAGATACACACTATATCTAGATCTTGGTGAACTACACTTAGACCTGCTATCTAGATCAGTTCCAAAGAATAGCACAAGAATTTTACTTGGTCACATAGATCTTCTTCTGATGGCTCAACAGTTCACACACTCTGCTCTACTCTGCTTAATCAACCGTGAACCACACTTCATTACTCACAAATGACTGCCTATAAATATATTTCCTCTAAATGATATATTCAAGTCAGCTTGTTAGAACCACCTTGAAATCATATTAGAGAAACCATAAAAAACTCCAACAAACATTTTGTTGGCTCTACTATGCACGCAACACATTCTGGGACCTACCCAATAAGATAAATGTAGACGCACGCTACACACTGTCGGCTCTACCAAAACAACTAGATCTTTCTTCTAAATCTAAATTAACTTATGTGCTCTTAATTAAACATCAATAACTCTCCTCTAAGCTTAAATCCAAGGGTGCATGCCCTAAAGATAGGCACAACTAAAGAACCAATAAAATCTTTGTCAGCTCTTTTGAACAAACATAGGAAACTGTTGCTGGCAAATAGCGACTGCAAAACTTCACTTCAACTCATCAATAGACTATGCATCCATAAATAAAACATCACTAACATGTCTTCAACATATATCCAAGTGCACAAGGCTCCATGACAATTGTACAGACTACCATACATAGAACACTGCCTGTAACTCTGTTAAGAACACTACTGACACAAGCTACTATATAACTGTTTGTACTAACAGTTAACCTCTACACCCATGATATCATACTAATATAATGTCCATGCTTCATCTATAGAAATCTTACTACATAAGACTTCCACACATGATACTTTCCATATGTTGTCATCAATGACAAACATATAGTCGGTACTGGCCTGCTAGAAAATCTCCAACAATCTCCCCCATTGGCATTGATGACAACATGTGGAATGAAAAACCACCACCAACCCAAATGAAAATTTCTTTTATAACATTCTCCATTTCCTCTAATGTACTGCTATCATAACTGAATGCTACTCCCCCTTAGTATCTTACTCCTCCTTTTACTTCTATTTTTCATGACTTTGTATATTACTTCCCCTTTGACATCAATGGAAAAGGGCACCACTCATTTTAAGCACCGGTACTACTCCTAAGGTAGAGTAGTCAACCTTCGATCAGTCCCTGAGGACTGGTGCCTTTCCTTCTTTCTTCTAAGAAGAATCAGGGAAGAGAATTACTCCCAACTTCTCCCTGAGATACTCAAAAGTATCCTTATGTAATGACTTTGTGAATATATTTGCCAACTGATCTTTAGTACTTACATAGTCCAACTTGACTTCTTTCTCTGCCACTTTCTCTCTTAGGAAGTGATACTTGATCTCAATGTGCTTTTTCTTTGCATGCATCATAGGGTTCTTTGACATATTGATAGTGCTAGTGTTATCATGGTAAACAACAATAGGATAATCAATCTGAATTCTAAAATCCTTTATCATCTTCTTGATGCAAACAATTGTAGAACAATTCAAGGTTGCTGCAACATACTTCACTTCTTCTATTGACTAAGAAATATAATTTTCTTTTTTTCTTGTCCAAGTGACAAGTCTATCACCAAGAAACACTGCTCCACCTAAAGTACTCTTTCTGTCATCAACACATCCTGCCCAATCTGCATCAGTGTACACATGAAGCTCAAGATTTTCCAAATTAGGATACCATAGACCATAATCTATAGTTCCCTACAAGTATTTGAATATTCTTTTTACTGCCATGAGGTGACTTTGTTTAGGTTTTGTTGCAAATCTTCCAACTATGCCAACTGCATTTGAAATATCAGGTCTAGTGTAAGTGAGATATATGAGTTTACCAATCATAGACTTATACAATGTTATATCTACTGCTTGTGAGTCACCTTCTTTTGTAAGCTTGCATCCAATGATCATAAGGGTTCCTACTGGCTTGTAATTATCCATCTTGAATTTCTTTAGTATCTCTTTCACATATTTTGACTGATTAATGAAAATTCCTTTTTCTGTTTGCTACACATTTAGTCCCAAAAAGTATTTGATAGGACCAATCATACTCATCTCAAATTCAATCTGCATTTCTTTGGCAAATTATGCACTTAGTTTGTCATTACCTCCAAAGATAATGTCATCAACAAATATAGCTACAAGTAGTAAACCTTCATATGTCTCTCTAATGAATAGATTACAATCTACTACTCCTTTCTTGAATCCAATATTTGTTAGATATCCATCTAGTCTTTCATACCATGCTCTAGGGGCTTGCTTAAGTCCGTAGAGGGCCTTCTTCAATCTGCACACCATATCAGGTCTGTCTAATAAGGTGAATCCTTTTGGCTGCTCAATGTATACTTCTTCTTTCAAATCTCCATTCAGGAATGCTGACTTGACATCCATCTGATAAACTTTGAAGTTTTTGATTGTAGCATAAGCTAAAAATAACTTAATAGCTTCTAATCTACTCACAGGTACAAATGTGTCTGAATAATCAATGCCTTCTCTTTGCACATATCCTTTACATACTAACCTTTCTTTTTTTCTTACTACTGTAACATCTTCATTCATCTTGTTTCTGAATATCCACTTTGTTCCAATTACATTCTTATCACTATCTCTTGGGACTAGTTCCCAAGTGTCATTCTTAACAATTTGATCAAGTTCTTCTTTCATAGCATCATGCCAATCTGAATCATTAAATGCAACTTCAACACTTAAAGGTTCAATATGAGATAGTAAACATACCGCTTCACTGCTAGCTGCGTTCTTTTCTTGTGACCTTGTTAAGACTTTGCCACTCTGATCTCCAATGATGTATGTCTTGGAATGATTTCTTGATGTAAAATTTGGAACTTTAGGTGATGCTAAGTTATCAGCCTTAGGAGTTTCTTCTTCACTTGTCTTAGGGTTATTGAATAACACATCAATATTGTCAAACATTTCTTCAATAACTGTCTCACTAGTGGAGGGTCTAGGTTCTTCTTCAATCATGGGTGAGTAATCATTATATCTTTCTTGAATCATAAACTTTTCATCAATCTTAACATGAGCACTTTCTATGATCTTTTTCAATCTTAAGTTAAAACATCTATAAGCTTTACTTTTAGTAGAGTAACCAAGAAAAATACCTTCATCACTTGTTGCATCAAACTTTCCTATTGCTTCATCCCTCTTGATGTAGCACTTGCTTCCAAACACTAATAAATTTGGCTCCAAATTACAATGGCTATGTGTCACAATTGCGACTGCTATGTGTTGCAATTGTGACAGTCATAGATGTCACAATTTTTTAGTCACAAAATATGACGTCTTCTCCTTGTCGTCACAATTGTGATTCCTTTCCGTCGCAATGCGAACCCTTCATCGTGACAACAACCCCATCAAAAATCTTTGTGTGGTTGTCACAATTGCGACGGTCTTAACTGTGACCACTGGTAGTTTTTCACATGGTCGCATGGGCTCGGAAGAGCCCATGTGCTCATGCGACCAACCATAAGATGTTAACCACTGACCTTCACAATTGCGACGGCCTTACCTGTGACCGCTGACAGTTTGTCATATGGTCGAATGGGCTTGGAAGAGCCCATGTGATCATGTGACAAACTGTAAGATGTTAACCACTAACCATCATAATTGCGATGACCACTCCAAGAATTGCGATGAGGTTGTTGTATCGGCGACGCCCCAATTGTCGTCACTGATACAAGAACCCTATCACAATTACACATTTAAAACTTGGCCGCTAGAGGCTTTTCACATGGTCACATGCAGTTAGGAAGCCACATGTGATCATGCGACAAGAGAAGGTCGAAAAAACATTGGGTTTTCAGGCCAAAAGGCAGAAAACACACTGGGTTTTGATACTTCAGCATTTGTTGGAACAAACAGGATGCGGCCAAAAAAGCTATATATTTCTAAGTTGATGATAATGCCCTCATCAAAAAAACCACAAGAAGTGTCCAAAAAAGTGCAAAAACCTCAAGATGCATCTAAAGCATAAAGCCCAATGCAAGAAAATGAAGGAAAGAGCTATATATTTCTAAGTTGATGATAATGCCCTCATCAGAAAGATTAGGAAACAATAAGACTATGGGATGGAATGCAAAAAATGAAGCAACAACATAGAAAGAAACATCAACTGAATTATTTTTCCAATCACTTAATAGTTTCCTATGTGTAAGGCACCAATTTGGGGAAAAAAAAAAGAACTAAATAACTTGTCCATTCCAAACAAGAAGACTCTGTGACAATTTTAACTAAAGAAACATATTAATATCATGCATAACAACAAACAATAAGGCTTTGTATTTGATTGAAAGGTACGTCAGATGAATGTGAAGGCTACCCTTGTGAATGGAGATTTTGATAAGTCTATATGGAGTTTGGACCATCCTAAGGAATTCTCAGATTAAGGTAAATAAATTGCATATTAAAAAAGCAATAGATATCAGAAAAAAAAAAAGGGGGCACAAAGGTGGATTAAGGATGATGAGAATAGCCACACCTCTCTTGTCATAGGTGCTTTCAACTCTTTTTCTTGAACTGGAGCATAGCACATTGGATCCCAATTCTTACCACTTTCTAGCATAAGCCTAGAGTCCCAAGAAACAAAGTAGATATCCCCATCAAGATCACTACTAGAAGCTTCATCGGGATGAGGCCTATGGCCCTTCTATGGGAAGATTAAGCAATCAACCAAGTGATGCAATCCTGGAGCATCAACTGCTTCTAAGATTCGTACATCACCAAGATATGCAATCTTGTACCTTTCCATATGATTTTATAGTCATGCATATGCAAATGCAGTGTCATTTTTTTAGAAGCTTTTTGAACAAGAGGTAGCAACTGTGCACTCACTTGTGACAACATGATAATGTATAGTCATTGTAAGGATAGTTATTTGAAATAGAGAGATATCCTCACTTGCGACAACAAAGAGGATACCTTTGAGGGCAATGTTAGAATCCCTTAATTGCCCTGAAAGGTATCCTCTTTGTTGTCACAAATGAGGACATCTCTCTATTTCAAATAACAGCACTAGGTGAGAATGAAAATGAAACTGTCCTTATAGTGATTGTACATTATCATGTTGTCTTTATAGTGACTGTCCTCATTTGTGACTATCCTTGTCACAAATGAGGACATCTCACAGTGACTATCCCTTGTGTAATTGCCACTTGAATGTATTGGTGTTGAACCATGCAAATGCTTTTCTTCTTGAAAAAATGAGGACATTATCAAGAAGAAAAGCATTTGCATAGTTCAATACCAATACATTCAAGTGACAATTACATGAGACAATCATTGTGAGATGTCCTCATTTAGTGCAATAGAGAGATGTCCTCATTTGTGACTATCCTTATGGTGATTGTACATTATCATGTTGTCTTTACAGTGATTGTCCTCATTTGTGACTGTCCTTGTGTAATTGCCACTTGAATGTATTGGTATTGAACCATGCAAATATGGGCTCACTTCCATGTTACACTGACTATACATTATACAAGGGACAGTCACTGTCTTTGGCATCTCTAGTGGAGAGTTTTGAATTAGGATTGTTTGCATATTTCTCTGTTGGTTGAGTTTGGGTTCTTGGGCCTTCATTTATTATTTGGCATCTTTGGTTAGAAATGAATCATTAGATATTTGGCAATGGTCAAATATAACCTACCATTTGCCACACATTCTTTAAATTTGCAAAAAATTATCGCAATCAAATGTAAATTATAATTAACATATGGTAATTCACTTTACATTCTTAAAAATTGTAATTATGAATCGTACTAAAATTAAATACATAAGAGACATATTGCAACTCACTAGACATATTTAAATATCTTAACATTAAGAACATGGTATAGCTGGCTAACAATAGAGCCTCTCTATTATACTTTTTGTATTTCCAAACTTTATATATATATATATATATAACAACCAAATCACTGTCTATCTATCTAAGAAAGGCTAGCAATAATATTACATGTGTAATCTGTAGTAAATTCTTTTTCAATTGTTGATAGGAATTACCATATAGGAAAATTATTGATTTGTATAACTCCATGTATCTACAGTGTATGTAGAAGTTATAATTACTGACACGTGCGCTCTTTACCAAGAATGCCTCATTGAAGAGTTGCCTCTTGGGACACAACGATTGAAGATTAAGCACACAAATTGTGAGAAAGGATGTATATAAACTATGATCAAATGCATTTGGAAGGCATGAAGCTGAATTCCAAAACCTCCCCCAATATCCTTAATTCCAGCTTGTGCAAAATGGGGGTTTTGGAATAGAGTTTGACAGTCCATCAAAACATAACGGAGAGGTAATCTGCAAGATATTGTAGTCACACTGCATTGGTATACATTTGTGGATTATGATCAAATTTTCAGCAAGACTTGTAGAGAAATTGGGTTTATTTCAGACAATGTGGATCTTGATGCAGACAAATGCATTGTGTAGTGACAGTGACTGCTCCTCCTGAGCCCAAATTATTGTCATCTGGCTTAATGATGAATTGAAAATGGGTATTAAAACTTACAACGGCCCCTGAAGACCTGTTTCAATATTCAATCTTCCAATGGTTTGTTTTGTCTCTGGTGCGTGCTTATCCTATCCACCCACTGCTAACACGCTAAGTTAGTGAATAGATATTTTGGATTTTGCCATGGTGTTGTCATTGGAACATTTTCAAACAATAAATATTTCACCTCTTCCCTTTTGAATAGACGGCAAGGATTGTTTCAATGGCAGTCATTGCCTATTCAGCTAGCTGCAACTGTCAGATTCACTAAAGAGGTCGAGGCTTTTCATATAGAAATGCCTACAGTGTAAAAATAAAACTAATTTTAATGCGGTAGTTGCGGTTGGAAAATGGATTAGTCGCATGATCACATGAATAAAATAACAGCCATGCGATCATGCGACAAGGCAAAAAAAAAGGGAATCTACGTACGCTAATAGTGTAGATGTGACAATGTAAGCCCGACAAGTGAAGGTTTAATTATTAAATACTATATCATGCACCAATGATAGAGCAGTCGCATGATTGCAAGGAATAAAAAAATGCTATGCGATCATGCGACAATGAAGCCTGAGTAGGAGAGAGAAAGTCAATGAAAAAGGAGACTAAACAGATGTGCTCTGCTGGGACCCATGAACGCCAACAGTGTAGTCCACGTGTGCCAATGATAGAGTGGTCGCATGATCGCAAGAAATAAAATAATACCATGTGATCATGCGATAATGTGTTCTGCCAGGACCCACGTATGCCAACAGCACAAGTGCGATGATGAGGTGGACTGATTATTAAATATAATATTACTCATTTTTAAAATGTCACGTGCCGATGAATAGAGCTGTCGCATGATCGCAAGAGGTAAAAACATACCATGTGCTCATGCGACAACATAAGCCAGGTGGATGAAAGTTTTTTAAATGTTACATCAGTTCTTTTGGAGCAGTCCCATGATCGCAAGAGGTAAAAAAGTATCATGCGATCATGCGACAATGGAAGCTTGGGTGGATATCGTGAGAAGCTCAAATTTGCATCCAATGTTGCTGAAAAGTGCTTGAAACATGGAAAATCATTTGACTAAGCTTATGCACCATTTCCAATCATTTGACTAAGCTTATGTACCATTGAATCCTATAATTCACTAAAAGTGTTGTGAGGAACTCTCAGAGTTGATCACAAAGTAATGATCTGCCTGTTAAGAAAGTAGGGCTGGAAACGTGTCCAAGTGATAATTTCTAGCATATCATGTTGAGATTCAAACTTTTTCATGCTGGGCCTCAAAGAAAGCTTATATGTGCTTCCAGGTTCTGCTTCCCAAGTTGCAACAACACCTTTGAAGCCACCATATCGAATCTGATAGGCTGAGGGGGGATTGACAATCAACTTCAATTTTTGAGCAACCTCCATGGAAAGATCTGGAGTGATCTTTCCTACACCGTTAGAAAATTTATAATCATTCCTTTCAATGTCATGAAAGTCTTCTTCAAGCTGATCCCGTGGAGCCTAAACTGTGCAATATGTGGATGAGAAGCACTGACCCATTCTAGCAGCATGCTTGTAGACATTATTTTCTAGATAAACTTGTGCCAGTTACTTGAAGAAATAACATTCAGTGTTCACATTATAAATAGCTTTCCTACCATTTCTTCATAAAATAAGAACATTGATAGTAGATGAGTCAGATCCAATTTTGGTGATTTGCCATGTTTCAAATTTGGGTATGATTCAGATTTGATTTGATATTTGGCTATTACAGAAATGTTTTGAGGTTTGACATCAATGCCAAAGGGGGAGATTGTTGGCAATTTGTCATTGATGTCAAATAATCTTGTGGAGTCACTTTTCTTTCTAATTATGATAATGAGAATGTTTTGTGAAGATTTATTTAGACACACACATATCATATTAACAGTGACAAGTATTATACTGTTTGAGATGTATCCATTATAAAACTTGTACATGATAAGTGTGTTGATGTATTGGTGATACTCAAACTTAACAACTCAAGGCTTATTGATGATCAAGTTAAACAAAGGCCCATCAACATCTACATACTGAAATAAAACAACACACATCCATCAATGATCATCCTTGATCATTTGACCCATTGGTCTATAACTTCAATAACAAAATATCAAAACCCACCTACTCAATTAGGTCTCACAAATTAGGTTCTTTTGCTTTGATTGTCATAGTGGTTGTCAAGTTGACAAACATAGTTGTCAATCTTGACAACATTTTGAAAACTTTTTAAATGCAATTTTTGCAAGTTTTAGAGTGTATAGGTAGTTATTACAGTAAGAAGACAAGAAGATAGTATGGTGGAGGCAAGAATGGGCATTTACCTTGAACAAGATCATAGTCACAAGCTGGAGGATAGAGACACTATAGTTGCAAAGATGGAGTAGTCAATACTATGACAACATTGAACAAGCCTTTGAAGGAGTCTTTGAATGATACCTACATTATAGAAAGAAAAGTATAAATTAGACAAAATAGAGAAATATTTAGTATCTTATTGATAGTCATGCCCCCCTTCAATGTGACCATTCTCCCTACAATGTCTCTTAATTGTTTTGATTAGCAGTCTTCTACGGTTTAAGCCCTTACAAATTTTGCAGGGACAATAACATTTTCCATCACCTTTTCTTTTCAAGTTAGACCACAATCTAGTGATTGTCTCCCTATTTTGTTCTTCACTTATATTATCTGACATGATCATTCTTCGTAGGAAGCAAAAATTGGGCTATGAAAACTTCTGTCTACAACTTTCACAAACTAAGCAAAACTGTCGAAAGTACACAAATCTTCTTAGACCTAGTTAAATACTTTAATATATTAAAAATACTTTCTTTGACTTTATTCCTTAGACATTTAACCCAATCACCTTTTATAACATTCAGTCAATTGCTCTAGGCAAATTTGTGGATAAGATTATTTGTAAAACTTTGACCAACCACTTGAAGGTCTTATTTCAAGAGACCTTACAACATTAAGCCACTAAAAGCAATTTCAAAAAATATAAGCTAAAAGTCTAGTTAAAATATACATTAGATTAAAAAATATACAATTTTCATACCTGAGCGTGCGGTTATAACTCATGCAATGGTCTTCTTTCTTAGCTCTAGAAGCTCTCCAGCAATCAAAACATATAAGCTACAAGGCCTAACAACAATTTCAAAACATATAAGCTACAAGGCAAGACATATTACATGACATGGCAAAATGAACAAAATTTACAAGCTTTAGCAAGACATATTAAATGACAGATTTTTGAAATGTCAAAATTTAAAAATTCTAAGGCATTTCCATTTTATTCGCAAAAATATATTGGAAACATTAACTTTTTGCAAAAAAAATTCTCAAACCTTAACTTTTTGCGAGTCTCAACTCCCAATCATGAACTTTTGGTGAGAATAATTCCCAAATCCCAACTTTTTGCGAGAATCTTTCCAACATCTTAACTTTTCCCATTTCTTAACCCCGAACTTTTCGCATCCACTTAACCATTTTGGTTTTGAAAGTTCAATTTCAAGAAATCAACAAGGATGCAAATTTGAATGTTGAGTTTTAACATGGCAATGATGTATCCCTAGCTCGTGGGCTATGTAGTCAAAACACACAGCTCACTGACCTTGGTGCTTGGCCATGAGTTGGCTTAGTTCATCACTTCATGCAACCATGAGCTAGGGCATGACATAATAAATGGACTTAATAGTGCCTCTACACATATGGAATAGTTTCAACAGCAGCATGAATGCCGCGAGCCACAGTCTATAGCAGTAGATTCAAACCGGCTCCCAACTAAGCATGGACCACATGCATTATGAAGGTAATCAAAGCAGAGAATGAAGCATAAGTAAATAAAGATAAAGATGTCATTCTCGGGTTGCACAATACAGAAGTGAGGCTCGAAGTACCTGAGTGAAATATTATAGATTCATATAATATCCAACTAGAAGGTAGCCAAATGCATTCACTATTATCTTTTCTAAAGTTTCCAAATGCAAAGGTTGATGAGAAATATTCTCATGAGAGTGGTGGCACAATTAGGCTGAGTCCACAATCTCAAATAATCATAGGAGATGAGTACATGGAAATTTACATGGAACAAGAAGCCAAAAATAAGGAGATTGAAGATTTGAAGGCAAGAAAAAAGGAACAGATAGATGAGAGAAAGGCTACTAGACTTATTGAAAGGGACTTGAAGGAATAAAAGAAACTAGAAAATGCAATGAAGAAGCAAAAGAAAGAGCAGTTGTGAATAATACAAAGACAAGAGAAAGAGAAAAAAAAGAACAGGTGAAAAGATTGAGGGAATTTGAAAAGGCAAAGGAGATAGAAAGATA
This sequence comes from Chamaecyparis obtusa, assembly GCA_027943335.1. Classification (NCBI taxonomy): domain Eukaryota; kingdom Viridiplantae; phylum Streptophyta; class Pinopsida; order Cupressales; family Cupressaceae; genus Chamaecyparis; species Chamaecyparis obtusa. Next base: position 70,868 of record BSBK01004198.1, on the reverse strand, counting down.
GAGACATTTAAGCAACTCATTAAATCCTATTCCAAAAAATTCAATTTTGAGACATGATTAACATTTATGCCCCTTCATATTCATCTGTTTCCAACTTTCCAATCAACACTCAAGTTTCTATAGACCAATTGCAAATGCCCATAACACCTTCCAAGGAGAAAACAAATGCAGGATCAAGTTCTGACATTGTAGCCACTACTACGGATGGTCATTGCTCCATGCTTCCCCCATGGATGGTGTAGTAAAATTTTCCATCAGAACTAGTATGATTATTTGACAAAAAATGTTTTTTTATATTTTGTAGAAGAAAAACCATTCCCCTATTTACTTATAGAGGTCCCAGAAATTTGTATTTTTTTGTAAGGCGAGTAGATGATTCATCATGCCATGCATTTTGCTCTTCTCATTACAATGTAACTTGAACATTGTATTTTGCCAATACAATGCTTGGTCCATATCTATATATTTAAATATTACTCCAAGTTTTTGGTCCAAATATGTATGCATGCTCCATATGTCTATCTATTATGTATCTACTTACATAAACATCCAATTTTACACACATGCATCCATATATATGCACATGTACAATAATATTAACCAGTCTATTTGTAATATATATACACATGCATGTGTGTGTGTGTGTGTGTGTGTGTGTGTATGTATAAATACATGAATATATATGTCCACACACACACACACACACACATATATATATATAGGTTAATTATATGCTATTGAAAATATGTATTATACATGCTATCTTTGAAGAAATAGATCAATCAATGTGATTCATACAAAAAAATAGATTGGTACACACACACACACACATATATATATATATGTGTGTGTGTGTGTGTGTGTGTTTGTACCAATCTATTTTTTTGTATGAATCACATTGATTTATCTATTTCTTCAAAGATAGCATGTATAATTCATATTTCCAACAACATATAATTAACCTATATTATTGACTTGTATGTTTGATTAGAATAATTAAATGGAAAAATAAAAAGGAAAAGCAAAATATGAATCTGAATAAAAACAAAATATGAATCCAAATATAACTAAGAATTTATGGGTCATTGCCTTAGTATAGTTTATTAACCTCACCTGAAATTAATATTGGCTTTATCCCCCCTTTATGCACCTTGACAATATTGATTTCGTCCTCCCTTAAGGCACCTGGAATCAATAGTGAATTCATATATTACATGCAAAAAATATTACAAGTCAAAGGTGTAATTTCATGAAACTACAATTACAAACTTAATGACTACCTTAAGAAATTGTTTATTCAGCCAATAATATAGCATAAAAAAATCCCATTAACATTTACAACATATTTCATTAAAAATAAGCAAAAACTAATTAACATCCCAACTCCAGCAAAATATTTCTTGCATGGATAACAAATCCATAATGTAGAGAAAACGTCATTCCTTGAAAGATGTGTGAATACACACCTTTAAAATATCAATGGGTACACATGCAAAAAACCAGAGTGTTGGTATATTCAAAATTAAGTAATCAATATACTAGAGTTCCAAGAACTAGAGTAAATCATGAACTAATTAATAGTTACCATTTGGAGTAATTAATCCCAAATTTTGACTGATCAAACATGCAAAAAGTATAGTGTCTAGAATTTTAAGTTTTTGAGAGATTTTACGATTTAGCCTATAGTCTGAAGTACTCCAAACACTTCAATCTAGATGGTAATAAAAACCAAAATAGGGATAAGAAATGTGTTTATTATGACAAGAATAAGGGACATAGAACCTAGTAAGTAAATCAAAGAAGTGCTCATAAAAAATTACTATAAAAGCAAGATTAAGACTCAGTTGTCTGAACTTTATTGGGAGTACCTGTCAAGTCCATCAAAGGTGGTGGTTTTGTTGGTTGGGTTTTTTATGCTTTTGTTGACTATACTACAAATGTACTACTCTGTGCATAATTGTGAGGTAGAGCCCTATCTAAAGAGCTAACGCTCACAAGCATTTCAGGCCCTTTGGCTAGCTTGCAATCTCACTACCCATAAAAGTGCCACCAATGATAAATTCAAGAAGAGTTTGTAGGCTTATGCCATAAAAGATTTCTAAGTTTCTAGGATTATACATCATAAAACATTTGTTAATTTATGGGATTATACGCTATATAAAATAAAATCCATTTTGGTAGAAGTGAATTTGAAAACCAAATTTGTGGGGTTGTGGGAGAGGGGAAAAATGAAGAAGACATAAATACTTAACAAAATGACATCATGTCCCACAATAGTTCAATGATATAAAATGGTGCCAGAAGATGAATTGTAACTCAAAAACTTGTTGACCCATTGATCTGATCAGATGCATTATGAAACACAATTTAAAAAATCTCCACCTCCGTATACATATCAAAATGAATCTGCTACAAAAAATATGTGGTTAGAATTTCACTGTAAAAAATGAATTTCATCTCATTCTACCCTGTGGGAGAGAGTCTCCATTAGCAACATGATTGTCCATGCCTTGTAAAATCCCTTTACCTGTCTATGATTCTACAAGTTGGGTTATCTTAGAACATGAATATGCAATTCAATTTAATGGACCAGTGAGCAGAATAAAGTATAAAGCAGTGATTGATGAGCAAAATTGTATAGGCACGAAAAGTTCTTTCAATATGACCAGTAGTTCAGTTTGGGTTGAACTATTGGTCACTTAGATTGTAGATTGTTGAATAAGGAGGAGCAACGCATCAATTTCAATGCCATGATGACTTTCTTAACAAAATGGAATCCTATCCCACAACAGTTCAATGATATAAAATGGTGCTAGAGTATGAATTGTAACTCAAAAACTTGTTGACCCATTGATATGATCAGACGCATTATGAAACAAAATTTATGAAAACTTGCCTCTGTATACATATCAAAATGAATCTTCTAAAGAAAATACACAACAATAGACATGAGCATACCTGCAATTGTCACATAGCATACATGATATCTCGTAAGACTGCACAATATAGTTCTAGGGGATCCGAGCAAGTGGGTTTTAAAGATATCTCCTCCATGGGCCTTCATCCTTCACTCCAAAAATTCATGAAATGCATTGGCCCTTTGGAAAGCTAGAAATAGTAGACTCTCGCCTAGTAGCGGCCAACCAAAACTACCCAATGGTAAATTAGGGTTTGAAGAAGGGTTTCTGAGAAGAAATAGCAAAAACATTTTTCTTGTTAAATGAGATCATGTTGCATATCCTTAAATATAAGGTTTGCATGATAAAGGGAAGAGAGGGTGACACAAAATGAGGAAGAAGTGAAGTTTAAAATCATACCTTTCTCAGCCTTTTGGATTCTAAATGTACAATCCAATAGATCCCTTTCACCGCAGAGATGCCTAGCCACAGAGATCTCCTCATCCAACGGCTACAAAAATCCCTCTCGGCGCTATTATAGAAATGACCAACATTTTCTTTTCTTTTTTTTTCTTATATCCCGTTAACATCGCAATTGCGATGTTGTCAGGGTATAATTGAAAAAAAAAGCCAAAAAGACATAACATTTGCCCGCCGTTGCAAATTGCCGTTGCAATTTCACCCCAAATGTATTAGTGAAAGATTATGAAGTATTTTACTGTGAGAAAATTACCAAACCATAGCTCATATGGTGTTTTGTTAGCACCTGGCCTTAATTGAATTCTATTGATGGTATAGACTGTTGTATTGACCGCATCTCTCCAATAGGCGTGTGCAAATTTTCCTTCCATCATAATGGTGCACGCTATATCAAGGATGATCCTATTCCTTCTCTCTACAATTCCATTCTACTAAAGGGTTCTAGGTGCACTTAACTATCTCTTTATGCCATGTTCTTCATAGTACTCATAGAATTTGTCAAATGTGAATTCTCCTCCTCTATCCGATCTCAAACATTTTATCTTTAGTCCATATTCATTCTCAACCTTAGCTTTGAATATTTTGAACTTCTCAAATGCTTTTGACTTATCTTTCAAGAATGCAACCCACATCATTCTAGTATAATCATCAACAAACAAAATGAAATACCTTTCACCATAGTATGATCTTGTTTGAGTTGGACCACATAGGTCTGTATGAATCAGATCCAACTTGTTCTCTACTGAATTTTGCTTGCTCCTGAATGAATTTCTCACATGCTTTCCCATCACACATTCCCTGCATATAGTATCAATTGACTCTGCTATGCTAGGTATATCTCTTACTACCTTTACATTTCTTATCTTTATTATGTTATCAAAATTGATATGACATAGTCTTTTATGCCACAACCAACTGTCATCAACTTTAGCAACAAAACAACTTGCTTCTGAATTAAGTTGAAAAACATTACCTCTTTTCTTTGAGCCTGGTGCAATCATAACATCATCTTTATTGTTAATGATGCATTTGTCATCTTTGAACTCTAACTGATAGCCTTTTCCAAGTAATTGTCCAACACTAAGAAGGTTATGTTTCAAACCATCAATATATAGAACATCATCAGTACTAGTCTTACCATCCAAGGTGATTGCTTCTTTACCAACTATTGGTTTAGGAGTGTTGTCTCCAAATCTGACCATACCACCATTTTATTTGTCCAAATGAACAAACCTGCCTTTATCACCTGTCATGTGATGTGAACAACCACTATCTATAATCCAGTATGCCCTTATGTCAGCTTGTGAAATCAATGCAAGATCTTGTTCCTTCTTATCATCTTTATGATTTGTCTTATTATTCATTTTGTCTACAATAGCAATGAATCTAATTTTTTCTTCACCTGATTCTTCATCTAAAACTCCATCTCCAGCATAGTAGCATTCCTTAGAATACTTAGGCTTGTAATCCTTTTTGAACTTTCTAGCTCTAGTAGGACACTTAGATGCAAAGTGATCGATCTTATTACATGAAAAGCACTTAAATGGTAATGACCTTCATATTTTCATTTTCCTTTCTTTTCTCTTTTGGAAATCATAGCAATGAAATCCTCTATATTTTTCTCTTCATCATCATCATCAAAATTACCACAAGTGTTCACAAATTTCTTACCATGAACTGTTACTTTGAAGGTTGTTTCACTCTTTGGTTCTGTCTTCAATCTTGAAATCTCAAAAGCTAAGAGTTTTCTGATCAAAGTCTCTCTCTTGAAATTAGATGTAAGCTACATGGTCTCATCAAGGATGTTAATCTTTCTTTCATATTTAGGAGTGAGAGTAGTCATTAACTTATCCATAATGTCCTCCTCTGAAATCTCTCCACCATTGTTTCTAATTTTAGGAACTACTTCATTTATCCTTTGATTGTAAGCTCTGATGTTTTCTTCAGGTAGCATCTCTAGTGCATTGTATCTCTTCTTCCATGTCTTTCTGCATGCATCCCTTGCTTGTTTGTCTCCTTCAAATATGTCTTCTAGGTGCTTCCATATTTTGTGGGTTGTATCTACCTTTTTCATTTATGAAAATTCACCATCAGATGGGGTGTTGAAAAGGGCTTCTTTAGCAATAGCATTTTGATGAAACAATTCCTTTTGTCTATAAGTAGCATCATCTTGTGCAAGGTCTTCTAGGGTTGGAATCTTGGCTACTTTGATGGTCACATCAAAAAATTCAAAACGAATGCACTGCAAATGGGTCACCATCTTGTTCTTCCAATCAAGATAATTCTCTCCATCAAACTTAGGACTTTCTTTCCTAAAGTACGCCATTTGATCAAACTCAAGCTATTAAAATTTCTCTTTGAGGCACTTGGCTCTAATACCAATTGTTAGGAATAGTCCCAAGAGATAACTGAGAGGAAGGGGGGGGGTGAATCAGTTATCTACAAGATTCAATTCTTTATCCAATTAAGTATACTTAAACATAAAGCATAAACAAAATGAAAGAACACATGAACACAACACCAATATTTTGGTTACGGGGAAACCCAAATAGGTAAAAACCCTGGTGGGAATTGACACCCACTAATATTCCACACTAGAGTATTATGATCCTTGTTAGAAGATCCTTAACCCTGTTAGGAGTTGCTTTACAATATATTTAGTATAGTAGACCTAGTTAAGGGTCAGACCTTGTTAGGAGTCTTTTACAATCGTTCCTATTAGGGGAGAGGATGTACTATCTGAGAGCTCACTTCTCAAAGGGGTGAAGGCTACAACCTTCTGAATAATAGATACACACTATATCTGGATCTTAGTGAATTGTGCTTAGACCTGCTGTCTGGATCAGTTCCAATGAATAGCACAAGAATTTTACTTGGTCACATAGACCTTCTTCTGATGGCTCAACACTTCACACACTCTACTATGCTCTTCTTAATCAACCATGAAGCACACTTCATTAATCACAAATGACTACCTATAAATATCTTTCCTCCAAATGATATAATCAAGTTGACTTGTTAGAACCACCTTGAAATCATATTAGAGAAACCATAAAAAACTCTAACAAACATTTTGTTGGCTCTACTATGCATGCAACACATTATGGGACCTATCCACACTAGTAACTTTTATCCTATTTTTTGACGAGGATTAGTCGAATTGTCGACCCTAATTGGTTGACCAAATGACCAAAAATGTTGTCAAACTTTTTTCGTTTCTTATATGACGCTAAAAATAGTCATTGAAATTTTGACATCGAAAGTAGTCAAAATATCAACCTAATCATCATCGAAGCAATTGCTTCAACCTAGATCATACCTTTTATCTATGCAACCAAATCCCATCAAAATGCCAAAGAGAGTTGGTCGAAATATTGACATACAATTTAATTTTTTTAAATAAATAAATATATATATATATATATATATAAATTTCACTATTTTTATTATTTATCTAATAATTATTCATCATATATAATTATAATAATCATAACTTATGTCGATATTAAGTATCGACCAGATATCGACATAAGTTATGATTATTATAATTATATATGATGAATAATTATTAGATAAATAATAAAAATAGTGAAATATATATATATATATATATATATATATATATATATATATATATATATATATATATATATATATATATATTAATTTCACTATTTTTATTATTTATCTAATAATTATTCATCATATATAATTATAATAATCATAACTTATGTCGATATTAAGTATCGACCAGATATCTTATTCTTGTATATATTTTTCATACGTTGATTGAGATCTTAAATTATTGAGCTTCTCTTTGTTTCGATAATAGTTTAACATTCTCTACTTAATAGGGCCAACCACGTGAAGGTGGAAGCTCATTTGGCCCCTCCTAGGATCCTCTTATGACCCTTTACGACACTTTAAGACCTTTAAGATGTATTCTTAGGGATCATAAAGGGTCATAAAGGGTCATAAGGGGTCCTAGGACACAACAGTTGAGAAACATAAATGTACGCATCATGGTCACAATTGTTTGGAGACACAACCTAATTGAATGCTATACCTAGACGATGCAACACAACCACTACTCCTGTAGTTCCAAGTTGACACTGCAGGATCCAAAAACCAAAGATAAGGAATCTATATATGGTTTTTGGATCCACAGTGTCAACTTAGAACTGCAGGAGTAGTGGTTGTGTTGCATTTTCTGGGTATAACATTCAATTATGTTGTGTCTCCAAACAATTGGGACCATGATGCCTACATTTACATTTCTCAGCTGTTGTGATACCTACATTTATGTTTTGTAGCTATTGTGTTTATTTGCATGTTCTTTGTGTTTGGCTTCTCTCCCTCACATCGAAAATAAGATTTTGCCCACTCTGAATTGAGAATGCACATGCAACACAAGCAAAATATGCACATATAGCAGGTGGAGTTGAAAAAACACAACAAGTTTACATTTTTTTAATAGGTCAAAATTACAATGTTCGCGATGGTCTATAACTTAAAATACGCAATGAAAGACCACTATAAAAAATGCAACCCTGTTGTGTTTTTCAACTCCATCTGATATCCTATGTATATGAATTGAGATTGCATATTGAACTAGGCTTCTCCTTCTGCATTGTGTGAAACCAAGAGACTATCACAATTAACATCTAAATGGCGTGTCTCATCATCACAACTAATCCACCTTAAACAATTGAATATGTTTTCTTGTATTAAATATTCATTAATCAAAATTTGAATAGAAAATGTATACCTTGAGTACTATAATTCACATTAGAATCGATGCCTCCATCGTGCTCAGCTGGTATAGTATCAATATTAGCAGGCTGCATTCCAATGTAAATAAAATAGTTGTAGATTTAGATGATGATATCCCATAAATCCCTACTTCACTGGATGAAAGTCAAATTAGGGTAATGTATCATAATACACCCAACACTCAGATTTGTATGGGTTGTCGAGTTGCTTCTTGGAAAAAACCCTAGGCTAAATATAAGCCATGTATTTAGCCAGAGAAAGGAAAATATGTTTGTAGCAGTATAATATTGGAAGGTTTTGAAATTGATTCATAAATCGGGTACATGGATCTCTGAAACACTAAATTAGGGATTTCTGGGATATCCTCATCTATATCTATAGCTATTGCCTCTATTGTTGCAGGTGCTTTTCCCCTATTTGATATTTATCTTCAGGTGTCCACACTCATTCTGTTGGTTGTTTCCAGTGGGTCACAATTAGTGATTGGGAGAGCCCCCATTTTGGCACCAGTCAAGTAGTACAAGCACTAGAATTGAGTTTTTCAACACGGTTGGGAAATTTTTGTATATCAACATGCGATAGATTTTTTTTCCCAAACTCTATCGCATGTTGATATACAAAAATTTCCCAGCCCATGCCAAAAAACTTAATTCCAGTGCTTGTATTGAGACCTTAAATTATTGAGCTTCTCTTTGTTTCAAGAATAGTTTAACATTCTCTGAGAAACATAATTGTAGGAATCATGGTCACATTTTTTTGGAGACAATGTAATTGAGTGGTATACCCAAATGATGGAGAGCAACTTTTGCACCTCTAGTTCCAAGTTGTTCTCCATCCCGCAGTGTCAACTTGGAATCGGAGGTGCAAAAGTTGCACTCCATCTGGGTATACAATTCAATTATGTTGTCTCCAAATAAATGTGACCATGATGCCTACAATTATGTTTCAAGAATAGTTTAATTAACATTCTCTACTTAACAGGGCCAACCACGTGAAGGTGGAAGCTCATCTGGCCCCTCCTAGGAGCCTCTTATGACCCTTTACGACATTTTAAGACCTCTAAGATGTATTCTTAGAGGTCATAAACAGTCGTAAAGGGTCATAAAGGGTCCTAGGACACAACAGATGAGAAACATAATTGTAGGCATCATGGTCACATCTTTTTGGAGACAATGTAATTGAGTTGTATACCCAAGTGATGGAGTGAAACTTTTGCACCTCCGATTCCAAATTGACACTGTGGGATTCAAAGACCATAGATAAGGAATAAATTTAGAGAGCGGGGGAGGGCCATAATGACAAAAATAATATAGGACAAACCTTAAGTTAAATGAGGCAACTGAAAAAATTTTAATAGATTTTATTATTAAATAATGAAATTTGCATATACTAGTGTTCTAAGCCCCCTCATTACACACTACTACATTTGGGGCCAAATTTTGATGGCCATTTGTTAGATTTGCAATGCTCATTTGTCAGACTTTCGACACCTGAGTCTGTCACCATTTTTGCATAGAAGATTGTGATAGAAGACCTATCTATCGGTTTATCAACACCATGTCACATCGGAAACTTACACATGACAACAACTTCGGTATGGCATTTCTTGCAATTCATCCATTGGAATTTTGATAAGAAGACCTATCAGAAATATACAATCTCTGTCAAAAATCACTGTCGAAACCATCTTCTTTCCGACATTAGAACTATTGGAATACTGATAGTTTTCATCAAATTCTGATAGATCTACTTGTTGGTGATATGGCCTCACTATCAAAAGTTCTATCTAATATTTTCTATTTACGACACTTTAACTATCGGAATAGCAACAGTACTGTAGTATTCTCCGACAGGTTACCCTGTCGAACGTATAGCATTACTGTCACAAGAAATGTTGTAAATTGTTTTTTTTTTACTTGTCTATCGAATGCATAGCGCTTCCATCAGAACTAATGCTAAAGTGTCCAAAAATCAACAGATAGGCACATTAAAGTTAACACAGCTCAAGAGACCATCATAGGTTGTCTCTTTCTTTGGTCTATATTATTGACAAAATGTTTTACCTTTCATTAGCTCAACAAATCTGGGGATTTGAAAGAATTTAATAGAATATTTTCATGACAACGTATATTATTTAACTTGATGTTGCATGAGTTTATCTACTTCGCACACTTGTAGACTATGAGGACGATGATAAAGAAGCATCTAATAAATTTGTGCAATGTCAACTTAAATAATATACATTGTCATGAAAATATTCTATTAAATTCTTTCAAATCCCCAGATTTGATGAGCTCGATAAAGAAGCATCTAATAAATTTGTGCAATGTCAACTTAAATAATATACGTTGTCATGAAAATATTCTATTAAATTCTTTCAAATCCCCAGATTTGATGAGCTAATGAAAGGTAAAACATTCCATCAATAATATAGACCGAAGAAAGAGACAACCTATGATGGTCTCTTGAGCTGTGTTATCTTTAGTCCTAGCTACTTGTCAATCATCGAGAATAATCACCACCTTGCATTTATGTACATTACACAAATTGATCACAGTCTCACAAAAACATTTTACACTTGTACATCTCATCAATACCAGAGGCCTAAAGTAATTTTATACAATCACTAGTACATTTCGTGCATGGATGAGAAAACACTATCCAAAGTTTCTAGATAACTATTTTTGAGAAGAGGAATGAGTGGAGGCCAAAGAAGGGATAATTGTGAAGCTTTTATAGATGTAGGTTACTGAATCATCATCTCTGCACTGGTACTCAATCTGGTCTCCACTCCATATATGTCTTCTCATAATCTAAAAATTCTCCATCATTGATTCTCGTCATTTTTTCAGCATCTCCGTGGACTGAGACCTTAAATTATTGAGCTTCTCTTTGTTTTGAGAATAGTTTAACATTCTCTACTTAACAGGGCCAACCACGTGAAGGTGGAAGCTCACCTAGCCCCTCCTATGAGACTCTTATGACCCTTTATGACATTTTAAGGCCTCTAAGATGTATTCTTAGGGATCGTAAAGGGTCATAAGGGGTCTTGGGACACAACAGCTGAGAAACATAAATGTAGGCATCATGGTCACAATTCTTTGGAGACACAACATATTTGAGTGGTTTTCCAAGATGATGCAAAGTAGTGGTTGCTTTGCATCATCTGGGAATAGCACTCAATTATGTTGTGTCTCCAAAAAATTGTGACCATGATGCCTACATTTATGTTTCTCAGCTATTATGATATGTACATCGCAATCTGTAGTTGTTGCAGTAGCAGAGCCTATATTCCACAACAAAAAGGAAGACATCTTTTTAGCCTGGGTCTGGATCCTACCCAAATTGTCAAAGGATCCAGGGCCAGGCTCGAAAGATGTCTTCCCATTCTATCTGCAACATTGTGTCCATCCATGATCTCAGGAATATCATCATCTTTCTACTCTTCATTTTGCAAAATATATCACTTCTTCAAGCTTGCAGAGTAATCTTATTAATAAAAGAACTCTTGCCAACATTAGGGTACCCACAGATCAAAATAATTGATGTTATTGGTGCTTGTGCTCAAGGATATCGATTCACTATTTTGAAACGGCCAAATCATTTTTATTTTGATTGTAGAGAAAAGGAGTGGGAGAAAATGAGTGGGTGAAAGTTGATCGAGCGCGAGAGAAGGCATTGCATTTTATTTGATTATGAATGCTCTCTGAAATGACCAATCATGTTTTCTATTCAAATTTTTTTGGTGTTTTTTTTTTCCCATATTCAGTAGATAAAAATCATGGTGGCAGCCACTTAGCCATCTTTTTGATGTTCCGGGTATTTTACAAAGATACAGGTATGTGGATTTATCATTCAGTTGCTTACAGTTATTGGTCAAATGCAAATATTTTGTCAAGTTCAAAGGGCAAGATATCAGTTTGGTGTTTTTGGTTTATGTTAAAAGTTGATTTGGTAAAATCCTCAAAAAACACACTACATGTTCTAAAATGTAAAGAAGTTGAATGTTAAATGTAAGATATATATCTCATCCATAGTATTCAAAAGAAAGGACATGAAACTTATAAGGAGATTTACCAATCCAAAAATATAAGCGAATAGGAAACATGATTGGTACCTTATGAATTGGTTTTTGAGGTGCACAATCTTCATCAATCTCCTGAGAACAAGACCCCTCCTCATGAAAAATGCATTTAACAAATTAAACAAATCTACAAAACTGAACCAATGACATGTTTAGAACAAAGAAATAGATTGATAATAATATGCTGAAAATTCTATTATGTTTAATACACGCAAAAGGACCAGTCCCAACAATTCTTAAACATACTTTATCTGATATGATAATAACATGCTAATTAAACTGATAAAGGTTTTATTTGCATTTAATCTACCAATTACTAATTACACAAAAAACAAATTACAAAACTGAACCAATGGCATGTTCTTCGTGTGGTACAAGGAAGATTTGGCTATGAAAAAAAAAAGTGAAATGGCCTCATCATTTTTATTTTGATTGGATAGAGGAGCGAAAGCTAAGTGTGAGAGAAGGTATGTGATTTCTTCATCTTTCGAGCATCTGGCATCATATTCGACTGCAAATTTCAAATGCATTGCATTTTATTTGATCACGAATGCTCTCTGAAATGACCGCATTCTACTAGTGTCATGCCCTAGCTCGTGCTTTATCTCCATTATTTGATATTATTGGTGCTTGTGCTCAAGGATATCGATTCACTATTTTCAAATGTTTGGATCGTTTAGATAGTTACATTTCCTGACTGTTCCTCTAGTACATAGTCAGGAAATGTAACTATCTAATGATTATATGTAATGTTGAATGGATTAAATGCTTTATTCTTGGTAGAAGTGAATGGAAGGAATAGTGTGTATTAAATACAATCCAGTCACTTATTGAATGCTTTGGAGACTACTGGTTTGACTATCCATGCGCTATCGGTGACTAAGATTCATCAAAGGATACAAAACCCTTCATTTTGGGGTTATTGTGTGTGGATTCAAATGTAAGTTTGATTTGGTTAATGTTTAGAAGAGATCAATAAAGTATTTAAAGACAATCTTACATGTTTGGAGAGGTTTGAGAGGCACTTATCATGACTGTACCCTCACAAACATTGGCATAGACTAGTTTTACTAAGTTTTCTTTCTCTATTTTGAGGTTTCCTTTCTCTGCCGTAGGGGTATAGTACGAGGGTTCATTGACAAAATCATCCTTCGAATGGTTACTATGAATATGAATGATTTGATATAGCATATTGCTCATTTTACTTGAATTTTGGAATAGCTTGTGCAAGGATGAAAGTAGTTTTGATCGTGACTGTTCCTCTACACAGTCAGGAAATGTAACTGTCTAATGATTATATGTAATGTTGAATGTATTAAATGCTTTATTCTTGGTAGAAGTGAATGGAAGGAATAGTGTTGGTGTTAGGTTTCATTTATTATTGAATTCAATGTTTTCCAAGATGTGTTGAGGAGTTTGCATCTTGTTTAATGTTAACTGTTCCTGCACAATCCACTCATACAATAGTGAAATGCTATGTGGAAGGCATGGTTGATAGTGTTCCTTGAGGGAAGGTGGATTGTGAAAGAATTTTTATCATTGTATTGTGTATTTCCAATATTTTTGGTTGTAGGGCAGATGAGGAGAATGAAGGATCACTCACCAATTGCATGATAACCCAATTTTGAAGGGTCACTAGTTGATGGGACAGTCAAGGTCCTAATGATTGGGCCATTGGAGGACCCTATTTCTTTGTCTTAATTGCTACTCAAATTGGATGCATGGATTTCTTATGAATTATTAGCTACTATGTATCTTGCAACTACATCCGTAAATCTGCATATACTTCTCTACGATTGTAAGCTACTTAGAGATCAAAATAGAGAAACTAAATCAAAATCGTTCTTTGTCCTATTTCCTTTTAACAAAGTCTCAACTATAAATGATACAATAAACATTTGATGCCCTAAGCTATCAAATATACAAATGGTGCCTACCTAGAAGCTCACTAGGAGAATGAAGGATCACTCATTGATTGCATGATAACCCGGTTTTGAAGGGTCACTGGTTGAGGGGACAGTCAAGGTCCAGATGATTGGGCCATTGGAGGACCCTATTTCTTTGTATTAATTTCTATTCAAATTGGATGCATGGATTTATTGTGAATTATCAGCTGCTATGTATCCTGCAACTGCATCGGTAAATCTGCATATAGTTCTCTAGGGTTGTAAGCCACTTAGGGATCAAAATAGAGAAACTAAATAAAAATCGTTCTTTGTCCTATTTCCTTTTAACAAAGTATCAACTATCAATGATACAATAAATTTGATGCCCTAAGCTATCAATACAAATGGCACCTAGCTAGAAGCTCACGGGCTATCCATTTGATAACCATAGTCAACATTTCAAAAAAATGGATATCCTTGAGCACAAGCACCAATAACATCAAATAATGGAGTTAAAGCACGGGCTAGGGCAGGACACCAGTAGAATGCGGTCATTTCAGTGACAACAATTTACAATGCAGTCCTTTGGCGTGTATTAAATAGAATAGAATTTTCAGCATACTATTATCATTCTATTTCTTTGTTGTAAACATGCCATCAATTCAGTTTTGTAACTTCATTGTTGTATGAGTGGATTGTGCAGGAATAGTTAACACTAAACAAGGAGCAAACTCCTCAACACATCTTGGAAACCATTGAATTCAATAATAAATGAAACCTAACACCAACACTATTCCTTCCATAGTTGCAGGATACATAGCAGTCGATAATTCACAAGAAATCCATGCATCAAATTTTTATAAGGACATCCTACTAATCAATAGGAATTTTCTTGAGATGACCAATGATTATGCATTTTGAAGGCAGTGTGCTAGTTCAAAAGGATAATATAAATCTGAAACAATTTTTTCTGATTTTCTCAAACTATAAATGTGGTTAAAGGGAAAATATTATGTGGAAAACCCACAAACCAAGCTAGAAAATGATTGTACATCAAATTATTCCTATATTCATTCAAGTATTGCTATGCTTTAGCTACCTGACCTTTGAGCTTCATCTAGAGGAATGTGTAGCTTTAAGATAGAGTTACTTCTTGGGCCTTACAATAGGGTGGAATATGATAAAGATTTGTTTAGGCTGTATCTTTGTTAGTCCCATTGTTAGGTTCTTATAGTTCATGGTTTGAATCTATTATGGTTGTGTAAGGGATTTTTAGATGCTTTTTCTAACATAATTATTGGACACCATGATTGGAACAACTGGTTGTTGGCTATTGTACACATGAATCATATCTATCAATGGTTCTTTGTGTTCAAGAATTTGTTGATCAATCTTTGAGATTTATTGTCCTAGCTTTAAAAGAGTGATAAAAGATATAGCGAGTGCTATCTTTTCCAAGTGTTTTGTGGGTGCCATTATCTTCTAGGAGTAATTGCTAGAACCAAATTATGTTCTTTGCCTCTAGTAAATATTGTAGACACAACCATCTTCTTGGTGAAGGGTTTCTTCCATCCCCATGAGCCACTATTGCATGGTTTCCATTCCCTTGTAGTATAATGAACCTAATTTAATACAAGTGTGCACTATTTTGGGTTCCATAATTTATGTGCCCTACACTATGGTTGTTAGCCTAATTAAGACATGCCTACCTTTGCATATAATAAGAGGCCAACATGAAACAAACATCTAGAGGTTAGGGGGTTGTTTCCTATCCATAATTTATTATTTAAGTGCTAAGTGATTATGGGTATATCATGTAATTCATACCTAGTGTGTCTCTTTCTTTCTCTCCACATTTCACATTAGGAGTATATGTTATAAAATACTAATGAAATCAACTATAGGTCAAATCTAATCAAAATTGCAATATAAATATTAACATAGATCTTGAAGAAATATGGGAACCATTTTTGACAGATATTGTACAAATGAAGAGAATACTCCAAAGAGGAAATGCTTCAATGTGGAACAATTGAAGGACAATATTTTACTTTTATATGCACATCTGCAATATTTTTGATATATTTCTGAGATAACAAAACCATATAAAGAATAGCATATAGAAGAAAGTAAAGAATAATGATCATACTTTGAGATATTGTGTAAAATTAAAGGAAAGAATGCTTGGTGGGGTTATCATACAATCAGTGAATGATCCTTCATTCCCCTCTTCCAGTGACCCTTCAAAATTGAGTTATCATGCAATCAGTGAGTGATCCTTCATTCTCCTGGTTTGCCCTGCAACCAAACATATTGGAAATACACAATATAATGATAACAAGTCTTTCAAAATCCCCCTTCCCTCAAGGAACACTATCAACCATCCCTTCCACATAAAATTTCACTATTGTATGAGTGGATTGTGCAGGAACAGTTAACATTAAACAAGGAGCAAACTCCTCAACACATATTTGTTGTAAACATGCCATTGGTTCAGTTTTGTAAATTTATTTTCTATGTTAAATGCATTTAAATGGAACATTAAGCATATTAATTATTGGAAATATAGATGCAGTAACTGAGAGGGGGGGTGAATCAGTTAACCACAAAAATATTACCACTAATCCCTTAGATATCTTAATAAAATATTTACTGTTGCCACTTGGTGAATATACAAAGAAATGCTGAAACTCGATCTTTGAAGTGTGTAATAATTAAACTGTTCTTAAGCATTCATCACTAATTAACATACATGAATAAATAAAATAACATGAACACAAGAGACACCAGATTTACCATGGAAACCCAATATGGGAAAAACCACCAATGTAACTAGTTACTATTTTTCACTCTTCTAAAGTGATGCCCGGTTAGAAGCCAACTCGGTAAAAGGTTACAAAACACACCGTTAGGTGTGACCTTATTAGAGGATTTAATCACCCTACTAGGAGTGGCCTTGTAAGAGGTCTTGAAACAATTCAATAGAACTGTCACATTGATAGAGGATTTACAAAATGGTTGTTAAACCAACTCGGCTAAGAGATTTTGATATCACTACTACAATTGTATGAGAGTAACAATGAAATGACCTGCAACTGAATTGTTGATTATAGATCTCTGTTCTGCTTCACTAGATCCTTACTGATCAAATAAATCTTTGCTGCTCCTCAAGGATATCTAACCATCCTTCAAAATTTGCACATACCTTTCTTCAAAATGATTTATGCATGCTATTATGTCTTTTTCACCACTTGACCTTCTATATATATATACCGTTCTAACAAACATTTAGATTGTCAAGTCAGCACTAATAATTATTACAATAGTCAACTGGGATAAAAAAACTGTAATAACAAAATCCTTTGAAGGGCCGACCTTGCTCAGTAAACATTAATCCTGAAAAGATTTCCTTCGGTGACCGAGTGAACTTGGTAACCACAGCGAATTCTGCAACATCCTTCGGAGACTGAGTGAGCTTGGTAACCACTAATTTTTCTTTGATGACCGAGAAGGCTCGGTTAACACTATTTTTTGTCATGATTCCTTTTGACACTCAAGAGATCTCGATAGACACTAAAAACCACCATGCTAACCGACTGTGCTTGGTAGACACTGAGAACCGCCTAGTTGACTGACTAAGCTTGATAGACATTGAGAACTGCCTAGCTGACTGACTGAGCTCGGTAGACACTAAGAACTGCCTAGCTGACCGACTGAGCTCGGTAGACACTGAGAATGATAATTGATATGACATTTGTGTGACATCAAAGACAACACATAGCTAATCCAACAATGTCCTTCAGACAATTGTATCCAACAATCTCCCTCTTTGGCATTGATGGCAACACAACATGTCATAGCACAATGAAATTTTACAGAGAAACCTAGAGTAAGAAACATATCCTTAGCTTCATTTTGATTCCCATCATCTTCAAACTTCTTTCTGACTGAGAACTCTCCCTCTTAACTTCTCAAAATTATTCTCCTTAGAAATTTCTTGAAATGATAGCAAACTCTCCCTCTTTGACAACACATGCCAAAGACAACTTATACAGTTTTAGTAAATATCAATGTACCTTATGTACTGTTTCATATGCAATGATTCCTTGAATATGCTGCATCAACTGATTGATCTTCAATATGTTCTGGTTGATGCATCACTAAAACTTTATTTAGTGAACCTCGGACACGGGAGTGACCCCTAACTTGCCTCTTAGATACAAGAATGCATCCTTAGGTAGTGGCTTGGTGAAGATATCTGCAATTTGTTCTTTTGTATGAATATATTCCAATCTGATTTCCTTGTCCTTCACCAATTCTCTGACAAAGTGATATTTTATAGCAATGTGCTTGGTTTTGGAATGCATTACTGGATTCTTTGAAATATTTATTGCACTTGTATTGTCACAAAACATAACAACTGGTTCTTTGATCTCAACCTTCATGCCTTCCAAAAACTATTTAAACCATATAATATTAGAGCAGTTTACTACTGTAGCAACATATTCTGCTTCTACTATGGATTGGGATGTGCAGTTTTTCTTTTTACTAGTCCAAGATACTAACCTCTTGCCAAGAAAGAATGCTCCACCACTTGTACTCTTTCTGTCATCAATGTTTCTTGCCCAATTAGCATCAGTAAACACTTTTAAATCCAGATTGCCTCCAAATTTATACCACAAGCCATAATCTTCAGTTCCCCTTAAATACCTCAAGATTCTTTTGATTGCCATCATGTGATTTTCTCTGGGTTTAGCTGAGAATCTTGCCACTATACCAACTGCTAACGCAATATCAGGCCTTGTGTGCACTACATACTATAATTTTCCAATCATTGATCTGTATAAGGTCTGATCTACTTCCTTCATCATCTTTGGTAAGCTTCAGTCCAGTACACATGGGTGTACCAACTAGTTTTGAATCTTTCATACCAAATTTCTTAAGTATTTCCTTGATATATTTAGACTGAGTAATGTAGATACCATTTTTGTTCTGCTAAATCCGAAGTCCAACAAAAAATTTTATCTGACCAAACATAGACATTTCAAATTCTTTGTTCATATGCTCTGAAAATTCTTTGCACTGATCATCATTTCCTGTAAACACAGTATCATCCACAAATATTTCTACCAAAACAATTTTGTTATCTAATCCTTCTTTGATGTATAAATTATTGTTGTCATTAGCTCTTTTGAAATCAATCTGAGTAAGATAATTATGTAATCTTTCATACCATGCTCTAGGAGCTTGTTTCAGACCATACAATGCTTTGTGTAATTTGTAGACCATGTCCCTTTTGTCTGGATCAATAAAACCTTCAGGTTGCTCAAGGTAGACTTCTTCCTCAAGAATACCATTGAGAAATGTAGATTTTATATCCATCTGATATATCTTAAATCCTTTATGTGCTGCATATGCAAGTAAAGTCCTCACACCTTCTAATCTTGCAACAGGAGCAAAAGTCTCTCCATAATCTATTCCTTCTTCTTGAGAATATCCTTTACATACCAATCTTTCTTTTTTTCTTGATACTTGACCATCTTCATTCAACTTATTTCTGAATACCCATTTTGTCTGAATTACATTTTTATCTTTAGGCCTAGGTACAAGAGTCCATGTCTTATTTTTCTCTATTTTCTCTATTTCTTCATTCATAGCCTCAATCCAACTTTCATTTTCCAATACATCTTTGACATTTTTAGGTTCAAAATCAGCAAATAAACATGTACCTTTTAGTTTACTTCTTGTCATAGTACCATCTAATTTGTTTCCAATAATCTAATCTGGTGTATGATTCTTTCTGACGTACTTGGCCAATATAGGTTCCTTGCTTCCTGAATGAGTTACGTTGTCATCTTCTTCATCTTCAGGTTCAGGTTGCTCAGGCTCGGTAGATACTTGCTCGGTAGCTTCAGACTAAGACTCGGTACTTTGTGACTTGGTCTGAACTTCTTCTTGTGACTCAGTTACTGTACTAGGCTCGGTAGATGTAGTTTCCTTATTGATAGATGTGTTTGGAAATGTATCAGGTTCGATGTAAACAAATCTTCTGTAATCCTCTAGCTCCTCTTTGCTTTCTTCTTCAGTCTTTTTTGCAAACTCATCAATTCTCACATGTGCACTTTCTATGATTTTGTGAGTAGACAAATTTAGACATCTATATGCTTTACTTTTGCAAGAATATCCCAAAAATATTCCTTCATCACTTTTTACATCAAATTTTCCTTTTCTAGATTCTTTTAAGATGTAACATTTACTACCAAATACTTTTAGGTAACTTACATTTGGTTTGTAGCCATACCATAGCTCATAAGGAGTCTTGAATGTGTCTTTTCTCAGCTGTACTCAGTTCAAGGTATGAACTACAGTGCTGATGGCTTCCTTCCAGCATTTCATAGCAATATTCTTTTCAATCATTAGAGTCCTTGCACAGTCCATGATAGATCTGTTACTTCTTTCAACTATTCCATTCTTCTCAGGAGTTCTCGGGGCTGATACTTGTCTTTTGATTCCTCTTTCAATGCAAAAATTATTGAATTCATGGGAGATGAATTCACCACCTCTGTCTAATCTCAAGAATTTTATTCTTTTCCTATTTCCTTTTCTACTCTTGCTAAATACCATTTGAACTTCTCAAATGCTTCTGACTTTTCTCTTAAATACATAACAGTCATCATTCTAGAGTAATCATCAACAAAGAGAATAAAGAATTTTTCTCTAGTATAGCTCTTAATTCCAATAGGTCCACATAAATCAATATACACAATTTCCAAAATATCTTCAGACTGATAGTTTTTACTTTTAAAACTAGACTTTCCCATTTTACCAATTTGACAATTCTTGCATAGACCAACATCAGGTTTCTTCAAAGTAGGAATACCTCTTACTTTCTTGAATTTGGTTATTTTCATCATGTTATCAAAATTTACATGACATAACCTTTTGTGCCATAACCAACTTTCTTCAATTTGAGCAATAAAACATGAGTATTCACCAAGATCAAGTTAAAACAGGTTACCTTTGGTTTGTTTGCCTGATCCTATCAGTTTTCCTTTGTCATCCAGCAGTCTTGCTTTTCCATTCATGAATTTAACTTTGAATCCAATGTTAATTAGCTGTGCTACACTTAGAAGATTATGCTTTAGTCCTTCAACCCAATATGCATTATCACATATAAGTTCTTTGGTTAATGAGATTTGTCCCTTTCCTTTTATACAACAAGGTTCATTGTTTCCAAACCTTACATTATCACCATCAAAGTTTTCAATGTGTTCAAACTTAGTCTTGTCACCAGTCATATGATGTGAACATCCACTGTCTATAATCCATGTATCATTCTTGCTTATATGAGAGATAAGTGCCATCTCATCTTCATCATTATCAGATTCATCTTTTACAGCAATGAAAACAATTTCTTCTTCACTATCATCTGAATCTTTAGCAAAAAAATATGTTTTCTTACCTTTATCCTTGAATGATTTGAAATTCTTCTTGCCATTGTACTTGTAACCTTTCTTCTCATCTTTGCTTTGCTTGTTTGGGCACCTAGCTACAATATGACCAATTTCTTCACATGAAAAATAGATTAAGGGAGTTTTACCTTTGTATTTTCCTCTGCCTCTTGAATATTTCTTTGCAAGTAATGCTTCAATAACTTCAAGATCACTATCAGAACTTTCCTCTGATTCTTCTTCACTTTCTAATTAGATTTTCTTCCCTTTCTTGAGTGAAAGTTTGGCCTCAACAGCTGATTCAATATTTTTAGAAGTTGGAACATAGTTGTCATAGTTATCTAGTTTAAAGGCTGTCAATCTTCCAACTAAGGCATCCAAAGTTATATTGTGATTTTCTTCACATCTTCTTTCTTGAATAGTAGAAACTCTTATTGCATAAATAGGAAGTAATGTTCTAAGAACCTTACTTATAATAGTTTCATCATCAATTTTTCCTCCAGAAGCTCTGATTGCACTAACACTTGTCTTGATCCTTTCAACATATTTTGCAATGTTTTCTTCTTCTCTCATTTTCATCTGATCAAACTATCCTCTTAGGCTTTTTGCTTTGGCTCTCTTCACATTGTCATCACTGCCATAGATTTTCTTCAGCTTGTTCCACATTTCATGAGTAGTTATGAAGTCTTTGATTTCATCAAATTCTTCATAGCTAAGAGCTGATGCAATGTCTATCATCATAGTGTTATGGTTCTTCTTCTCTGCAATGTCTTCAACAGTTAATGTGCCAGTAGGAATTGTATATTCTTGATCAATATATTTGCATCCTGAATCACCAATGGAAGCCAGATGAAGTCTCATGAGACCTTGCCATGCTAAAAAGTTATTTCTGTTAAGCCTTGGAATTTCTCTTTTGTAAGACATCCTGATTTTAGCTTAGGTCCTTGAAACCCTTCCTGCAAGCACCAAAAGCTCTGATACCAATTGTTGGAAATATAGATGCAGTAACTAAGAGGGGGGGTGAATCAGTTAACCACAAAAATATTACCACTGATCCCTTAGATATCTTAATAAAATGTTTACTGTTGCCACTTGGTAAATATACAGAGAAATGTTGAAACTTGATCTTTGAAGTGTGTAATAATTAAACTGTTCTTAAGCATTCATCACTGATTAACATACATGAATAAAAAAAATAACATGAACACAAGAGACACCAGATTTACCATGGAAACCCAATATGGGAAAAACCACCAATGTAACTAGTTACTATTTTTCACTCTTCTGAAGTGATGCCCGATTAGAAGCCAACCCGATAAAAGGTTACAAAACACACTATTAGGTGTGACCTTGTTAGAGGATTTAATCACCCTACTAGGAGTGGCCTTGTAAGAGGTCTTGAAACAATTCAATAGAACTGTCACCTTGTTAGAGGATTTATAAAATGGTTGTTAAACCAACTCGGTTAAGAGATTTTGATATCACTGCTACAATTGTAAGAGACTAACAATGAAATGACCTACAACTGAATTGTTGATTATAGATCTCTGTTCTGCTTCACTAGATCCTTACTAATCAAATAAATCTTTACTGCTCCTCAAGGATATCTAACCATCCTTCAAAATTCGCACATACCTTTCTTCAAAATGATTTATGCATGCTATTATGTCTTTTTCACCACTTGACCTTCTATATATATATACCATTCTAACTAACATTTAGATTGTCAAGTCAGCACTAATAATTATTACAATAGTCGACTGGGATAAACAAATTGTAATAACAAAATCCTTTGAAGGGCCGATCTTGCTCGATAAACATTAATCCTGAAAAGATTTCCTTCAGTGACCGAGTTAACTCGGTAACCACAATGAATTCTACAACATCCTTCGGAGACTGAGTGAGCTCGGTAACCACTAATTTTCCTTCGATAACCGAGGAGGCTTGGTTAACACTATTTTTTGTCATGATTCCTTTTGACACCCGAGAGATCTTGATAGACACTAAAAACTGCCATGCTAACCGACTGAGCTCGGTAGACACTAAGAACCACCTAGCTGACCAATTGAGCTCGGTAGACACTAAGAACCACCTAGCTGACTGACTGAGTTTGGTAGACACTGAGAACTACCTAGCTGACTGACTGAGTTCGGTAGACACTGATAATGATAATTGATATGACATTTTTGTGACATCAAAGACAACACATAGCTAATCCAACAATGTCCTTCAGACAATTGTATCCAACAAGTAATAATATGCTTAGTCTATTAGTAATTGCAGATTAAATTCCCATAACACCTTTATCAGTTTAGCATGTTATTATAAGATACTAAAGAAGACCTGCTATTTGTCAGAGAAATCTTCACTGTCCCCCACAATGAAGACAATGAAGATTGACCTCCTGCCCCACAATAAAGAACATTGTAATAAGAGTAAGATAGTGCCAAGAAACATTTTCACAAATATGAAACGTGAGGAAAAGTAATAACATTAACAATGCCAAGATTCACAGCATTAAATTTCACCTGCGGATGAGTTTCTGTAGTGGATTGCCCAGCATCAAAAATATGTTGAGTTGTATTTGAGCTGTAACTAAGAGTATCATGTAGAATAGACCCTAAACTTTGAAAGCATTCTCCATCCTGGCAATTCAAAATTCAATCTAGGCAAGCATTAGTAAGTGAAATAAATTATAGACATCAACATCAACATCATCATAATCATTAGACATAAATTATAGACATCAACATCAACATAATCATAATCATTTGGATAGTATTCATTTTGGTCCTTGGATAGTGCCAAGAAACATTTTCACAAATATGAAACGTGAGGAAAAGTAATAACATTAACAATGCCAAGATTCACAGCATTAAATTTCACCTGCGGATGAGTTTCTGTAGTGGATTGCCCAGCATCAAAAATATGTTGAGTTGTATTTGAGTTGTAACTAAGAGTATCATGTAGAATAGACCCTAAACTTTGAAAGCATTCTCCATCCTGGCAATTCAAAATTCAATCTAGGCAAGCATTAGTAAGTGAAATAAATTATAGACATCAACATCAACATCATCATAATCATTAGACATAAATTATAGACATCAACATCAACATAATCATAATCATTTGGAGGGTATTCATTTTGGTCCTTGGATAGTACTATGTTTCTTGAAAGTTCTTGTGATGCTTCTAAACTTTAAAGACATATTTTATGGCTTAATGATAATATAGATTAGTGTTTTGTTTTCTAATGGAATGTTGTTGATCATTCATGGTCTTGAAAAAACTTTTGATTGTTTTGATTCTTGAGTCTTGACGTTGTTTCTCAATCTGATATAGACTGACCACAAGATGGTTCAGTTGGTCCTCTCTTTCTATTTAATCATTTGTCTTCTTCATGGTGTAAGTGTCAATATGTTATAATCCAACCAACATGTCATACCCCCACTTTTGACAAACCTCACAACATGCAAATCACAGCCAAAGACTTGGGTGATCAGCATACACAAACAATGATTACCCTTAGGAAACAATGATCATTAATATTCATTAATGGCAGGTGGTGATTCCTTGGTAATAAAGGCATTGCCAGCATTCATCATCTTAACCAAGTCATGGGTGGTGATCCCAAAAAAAAGCACAATTAGTAAAAGGAAATAACAACATAAGTCATGGGTGGTGATCCTTGAATTTGGAGTGAGGAAGAAGGAAAATTGGAAAACAAAATATGGAATAATTAGGTTGGAATTGGTGAAGAATTCAGAAATAAACTTGAATTAGAAAAAAGCCAAGTTATCTGGTTCTTTGTTTGAGGCTGGGTTCCGATTCTACTTTTGTTCCCCTCTGGGTTTGACTTGGGTTCCTTTGGTAGGAACTTGGGTGCCTGGGCCAATCCCGGGTGCACTTGCAGTATTATAAATATGATACACGAGGTATTTTATTCATAATTTTATAGGCTAACTCATTATTATGGTAACATGGGTATGACCACACTCCATGCCTTATAATGGTACCCAATTTGGAGTGTGGTTCAAATGAAGTTGAACCAAATGCTGACCATGATGGCTATGATCATGATGAAGATAAATATGAATATTAAATCTAAAATATGGCTTGTAATTTGAATTTTCATTGTGAATGAAGAAACTATAGATTTAAGTTGACTCATTCTATGTTGTAGTATATTTGTTCCCTAGATCTACCATATTATATATGCGTAGCATATAAGGGACATCTTCTGCTCATCCATGTATCATAGCTCAGTGAGAGTTCTTAGGAGAAAGACAAGATGTCAGTAGGAGATGGAGAAACCAATATCAAAACACCACTTGAAGCCTTGCAATGTTGAGAGTGGGATAAAAGCTACACTTGAGATCCTATATAAGGAACAAACTTATTGAGCTTCACTTTGTTTCAAGAATAGTTTTATATTCTATACTAAACAGGGCCAACCACGTGAAGGTGGAAGCTCATTTGGTCCCACCCCCCCCCTCCCCCCCTAACATCACTCTAAATTCCCCATTAACATCTAACATTCATTCATTATTTCATCCATTAATAAAATGTAACATTCATTAATTATCACATGATAACATTCATTCACGCATTAATAAAATGTGACATTCATTAATTATCACACGATAATATTCGTTAACACATTATAAAATTTATGAACATTCATTACCACATAATTAAATTCATTGGCATATAAAAATCAGTCATTATCAATTAAGGTGCATAGATAACAATCATTTCTTTTTTTTCTTTTGATTTCTAGTTTTTAAGATGTAATTGTTAAGATGAGTATTGATATCATCATCATGATCATCTACCCTCTCATTAGATCTCAATGCACACCTAGTTCTCTGTTGATGCAAAGGGGGGTCATCTGCAATAACATATAAAAGGGTTAAATTAAAAACATTTTAAACATTTTAAAGTATTTCAGTACTTTACAGGCCATAATCATATAGCTCTTTACCTAATCTAGTCACATCATCAACATCGAGGTCAATTTATTTGGCCTCGGCCTCAACCTCAACATGCTCATTAACAACGGCCTCTACACTCTCAACAGCTGCAATACAAATTGTTACATTAATCCAAACACCAATTGCAATTAAATTTGTATTACTACACCAATCAATTTAAGATGTTTACTTGTATTACTATGATGCACATCCTCATTGTCATCAACACCCACAGGTTGTGCACAATAATAAATGGCAGGCTGCATTTCAATTTCATACGTATTCATGTTATCATTGTTTTCTTACTTAAAACAAATTTACTCACTTTATGTTGGAACTTAACATCAAATAAACTAATTGGTAAATAATTAAATTTGAAATATCATCTATTTAGCTTACTTACCCTGACGGATCCATCAATAGAACCTTGTGCACTTCTTATTCTTTCTGCCACAACTTTATAGCCTTGTTGGAAGCCAATTCTCTTGTCCTCTTCTATGAGACTTATATTGAACTCCGCGCCCTACATTTTTGCTTGGTATCTTCAAATTTTATTTTATTGTTTCATCAAAACAAAAAAAGATTTCAAATTATAAATAAATATTTAAAGATCAAAGAATTATTTTCAGTGTTAAAAGCCATGTCAAGATTGTATTTTTCCAACACTTACAACTCATGTAGAAAGTTTCAAATAACCACCAGAGCCTAGCTTGTGTTGCCCGTGCTTTTAAAATCTTGCCTTTGTTGCCTTTGATGTGTCAGGCAATCTATGAAGAGATTGAAATATGTTAGTTCATATAAATATGAAGAGTATTTAGTACACAATTACATTCTTAATAGTATCACATACCTTATTTTGTTCTCTGGTGGTGTATTTCCTTTTTTTACTTTAGTTTTCTCATTCGCATCCAGAATAATAGATTTCCACTCTAAATTAGGAATGCAAGGGGGGCATTGGTAATGTGGGTTTTTGGTTAATGTACACCTGTACTGGTCCCTAATATACATCAAACATATCCTGACTCTTTGAAGGAGCTTACCCTTCTCAAATGCATGAGGTCCAAACAAGTTTTTCATACTCTCTATGAGATCATCCTTTAACTTTTAATTTTGGGTTTTCCACCTTTTAAGAAAGAAAATAGTGTTAGATTCAAAAATGGATGTAATGATAACTATCCTAGCAATGATATGAAATCAAAATAGTGGATTGGGGTTTTAGTTCAGATATGATGTTTCACCCTATATAGATGGTGGGCCCGAATATCCACAAACACTCATCATTAAGTTTACTATAGAAAACATCATTCCCTACAAAATAATCATGAGACCATTAGTCGAAGGATATAATAGTATAAAATAAGAACATAATAGATGTAAGCTTCTCATATTGAATGCAAGGTGTAATTAACATACGATTGTGTAGTAAAAGAAAGGTCCAATCTTTAAAGTACCTAGAAGTTTTTCTATTTTCAAGGGAAGTCCTTCTTCTTCAAACACAAGAAATATGCAATCCTTCATCGTTCCCGTACTAGAAATACTAGTACATCCAAGAAAATCACCATCAAGTGTTGCATCCCCTGTTGCATAAATTGAATCCATTACAAAATGGCCCTAAGAAAGAAGACTTCAAGGGAAATAAACTCATATATATAATGATAGAGAAAATAAAATACCTGTATGAGTAGGTGGTGCCATGGCGTCTGTGGCCATGCTATGTGTTGCTAACATTGCAGGATGTGATACATCTGAGCCTACCATTGTATGAGGTAGCGATAGTAAATGATCAGTGACATGTGCTGAAGAATAAGATTGTTAGAGCATAATAAAACCAGTGATTAGCATGGACAATATTGTTAGAGAGTAAAAAAAATATAGTCCGACATGCAATCTACCTGAACCAGCTGTAGTACCCTCATCATGGCCACAAGGATCAAAATTACGCAAAAAAAGCTGTAAAAGCAACACATCCGCTTATTTTTTAATGACATAAAAGACTACTATAACATAAAAACTATTATTGAAATTTTTTTATAAATAAAAATTACATTAATACTTACTCGGTAATTTTGAGATAGGTGCATCAGTTTTGTTTCCCTCTTTTGTGACTAAAGAGTCAGAGGGAATATAGATGCCAATTCAGCCAATTTATTTTAAATTTTGTGGAGGCATTTTTTAATTGCAGAGGCCGGCTCATCACAAGCACCAAAATCAACAACTAGGTCCTTGTCAAAGGACTCCTCTTCAAGGACTGCGGGTTCCTTTCCATTTCTTTATTGACCACCTGTCTGTGACAACAATATTACTAACACTATTAGAATTAATCTGAAACAGTGATGAAAAGAATATAATAAAAAACTTTATTTAACATTTTGCTTCTATCTAATTTGTAGTTCAATAACAAAGAGGTTTACCTGCTGGGAAGAAGTGCATGCATGATCATCATTGTCCCCACTATGTGGTTGCTCCATATTGTGGTCCTGTGTTATTATTTAAAGTTAACCAATAATTAGAAAGGACTACATTAATAAATTTCATTAGAAGATGATGATGGAGATGAGGTGGATGGTGAGGAGACTCTCTAAATGTGGTTGGCAAAAAATCTCAATTATTTAATGGTACATAGTATGTACCTACACCCTAATGATAGTGACATCATTTGTATATATGTGATTCAAATTGTAATCAATAAGCAACTCTTCCCCTACACTTATTGATTTTATCACACATACAAATACATGATTTTCCTCGCGTGCCTCAAATATGCAATTGGGTTGCTTAATAGTTGATAGAGGTTGCGTGCTATTTATAAAACCTACAATATTCCCATATGCTTTTGGCCTTTCATCAATGTATATAGCCACTCTTTTACTTTGCTCATTGTCTTTTTGTTGAATATAATTTTTCGAGAGTGCATACCTATGCATACTTTTTTTATATTGAAAAATTCGCATCCAACTTTTGTAATCGTAACAAGGTCCAACATACTCCATCAATTCAACAACTTTGTTGTAAGAGACCTTTATGCCATCCATGGAAAATAAGCTCAAACCATGTATTGATGATGTTGCAATACGATATATCTTGCCTTTAACACTAAAATCAGTGTTTATTGGAGGAAGTTCCTTAGGGACCCATTGTTTCTATAGATTTTGGTACCTAGAGGGCACCTCGATGTCGCCTTTTCTCTCATCATCATAAGAACATGACCCACCTTGAGCAAGGAAAAATTTCATGCGTCTATTGAATTTCCTTCTAGTCTTTTGACCTCTAGTTGATCTTCCTAATTCAGACATACTAAATGACTCACTTTCTTCACTCAAGGAAGACACATCTAACAAATACCTATTTGCTACTACTTGCACTCCATCAAATGAGAGAGATAGTAAGTAATGCAAGATATTTTGCAAAATGTGAAATACATTAATCTCTATAGGGTGTATTGACTTATACCTGTTGATCCATGAGACTGTGTGGGATGCTCATGAAAGGAGTTCGGGTACCTACATATGTAATTTAATTATCTAATGTTAGCTAAAAAACTCATGATACATATTGTGAGTTTGAAGAGAGTTCGTGCCATGTGTGATAGAACCTAATTCATCTAATATGGTGCATTGTTAAACAAATTAAGGTTAGAGTAGTTATTACTTAGTTTTTTGTTGGGGACAATGAAGATATGTCTGACAAATAGTAGGTCTTCTTTAGTATTTCATGAATTTTTACCACATATACTATTTCAAGCCTTTGAGTCTTGGAGAAGAAGAATGGTGTAAGTTGAATAGATCAAAGTGAATGGGGTGTTGAAACATGGTGAATAGACCATGATGAGATGATACTTGATGTCATGACTAAGTTTCCCTCACAAACATCAGCATAGACTAGTTTTACTAAGTTTCCTTTCTCTATTTTGAGGTTTCCTTTCTCTGCCGCAGGGGTACAGTCAGAGGGTTCATTGACAAAATGATCCTTCAAATGGTTACTATGAATATGAATGATTTGATATAGCATATTTCTCATTTTACTTGAAGTTTGGAATAGCTTGTGCAAGGGTGAAAGTAGTTTTGATCATTTTGGTCGTGACTGTTCCTCTACATAGTCAGGAAATGTAACTATCTAATGATTATATGTAATGTTGAATGGATTAAATTCTTTATTCTTGATAGAAGTGAATGGAAGGAATAGTGTTGGTGTTAGGTTTCATTTATTATTGAATTCAATGGTTTCCAAGATGTGTTGAGGAGTTTTCTCCTTGTTTAGTGTTAACTGTTCCTGCAGAATCCACTCATACAACATTGAAATACTATGTGGAAGGGATGGTTGATAGTGTTTCTTGAGGGAAGGGGGATTTTGAAAGACTTGTTATCATTGTATTGTGTATTTCCAATATGTTTGGATGCAGGGCAGACTGGGAGAATGAAGGATCACTCAGTGATTGCATGATAACCCCACCAAGCATTCTTTCCTTTAATTTTACACAATATCTCAAAATATGATCATTATTCTTTAATTTCTTCTATATGCTCTTCTTTATATGGTTTTTTTATCTCAAAAATATATCAAAAACATTACAGATGTGCATATAAAAGTAAAATATTGTCCTTCAATTGTTCCACATTGAAGCATTTCCTCTTTGGAGTATTCTCTTCGTTTGTACAATATCTGTCAAAAATGGTTCCCATATTTCTTCAAGATCTATTTTAATCTTTATATTGCAATTTTGATTATATTTGACCTATAGTTGATTTCATTAGTATTTTATAACATATACTCCTAATGTGAAATGTGGAGAGAAAGAAAGAGACACACTAGGTATGAATTACACGATATACCCATCATCACTTAGCACTTAAATAATAAATTATGGATAGGGAACAACCCCCTAACCTCTAGATGTTTGTTTCATGTTGGCCTCTTATTATATGCAAAGGTAGGCCTGTCTTAATTAGGCTAACAACCACAGTGTAGGGGCCATAAATTATGGAACCCAAAATAGTGCACACTTGTATTAAATTAGGTTCAGTATACTACAAGGGAATGGAAACCATGCAATAGTGGCTCATGGGGATGGAAGAAACCCTTCACCAAGAAGATGGTTGTGTCTGCAATATTTACTAGAGGCAAAGAACATGATTTGGTTCCAGCAATTACTCCTAGAAGATAATGGTACCCACAAAACACTTGCAAAAGATAGCACTCACTATATCTTTTATCACTCTTTTAAAGATGGGACAATAAATCTCAAAGATTGATCAACAAATTCTTGAACACAAAGAACCATTGACAGATATGATTCATGTGTACAATAGCCAACAACCGGTTGTTCCAATCATGGTGTCCAATAATTATTTTATAAAAGCATCTACAAATCCGTTACACAACCATAATAGATTCAAACCATGAACTATAAGAACCTAACAATGGGACTAACAAAGATACAGCCTAAACAAATCTTGATCATATTCCACCCTATTGTAAGGCCCAAGAAGTAACTCTATCTTAAAGCTACACATTCCTCTAGATGAAGCTCAAAGGTCAAGTAGCTAAAGCATAGCAATACTTGAATGAATATAAGAATAATTTGATGTACAATCATTTGCTAGCTTGGTTTGTGGGTTTTCCACATAATATTTTCCCTTTAACCACATTTATAGTTTGAGAAAATTAGAAAAAATTGTTTTAGATTTATATTATCCTTTTGAACTAGCACACTACCATCAAAATGCATAATCATTGGTCATCTCAAGAAAATTCCTATTGATTAGTAGGATATCCTTATAAAAATTTGATGCATGGATTTCTTGTGAATTATCAACTGCTATATATCCTACAACTATGGAAGGAATAGTGTTGGTGTTAGGTTTCATTTATTATTGAATTCAGTGGTTTCCAAGATGTGTTGAGGAGTTTTCTCCTTGTTTAATGTTAACTGTTCCTACACAATCCACTCATAAAACAATGAAATGCTATGTGGAAGGGATGGTTGATAGTGTTCCTTGAGGGAAGGGGGATTGTGAAAGACTTGTTATCATTGTATTGTGTATTTCCAATATGTTTGGATGTAGGGTAGACTAGGAGAATGAAGGATCACTCACTGATTGCATGATAACCCAGTTTTGAAGGGTCACTGGTTGAGGGGACAGTCAAGATCCAGATGATTGCACCATTGGAGGACCCTATTTCTTTGTAGTAATTGCTATTAAAATTGGATGCATGAATTTCTTGTAAATTATCGGCTACTATGTATCCTACAACTACATCTGTAAATCTCCATATACTTCTCTAGGGTTGTAAGCCATTTAGGGATCAAAATACTGAGACTAAATCAAAATCATTCTTTTTCCTATTTCCTTTTAACAAAGTCTCAACTATCAATGATGCAATATACATTTGATGCCCTAAGCTATCAAATATACAAATGGCACCTACCTAGAAGCTCACTAGGAGAATGAAGGGTCACTCACTAATTGCATGATAACCCAGTTTTGAAGGGTCACTGGTTGAGGGGACAGTCAAGGCCTGGATGATTGGGCCATTGGAGGACCCTAGTTCTTTGTATTAATTGCTATTCAAATTGGATGCATGGATTTATTGTGAATTATCGGCTGCTATGTATCCTGCAACTACATCAATAAATTTGCATATAGTTCTCTAGGGTTGTAAGCCACTTAGGGATCAAAATAGAGAAAATAAATAAAAATTGTTCTTTGTCCTATTTCCTTTTAACAAAGTATCAACTATCAATGATACAATACATTTGATTCCCTAAGCTATCAATACAAATGGCACCTAGCTAGAAGCTCATGAGCTGTCCATTTGATAACCACGGTCAACATTTCAAAAAAATGGATATCCTTGAGCACAAGCACCAATAACATCAAATAATGGAGTTAAAGCATGGGCTAGGGCATGACACCAGTAGAATGCGGTCATTTCAATGACAACAATTTACAATGGTTTCATTAAACATATATGCCAGTAATATCAACAAACGTGAATCCAAACATTTGAATACAGTGAATCAATCTCCTTGAGCACAAGAACCAATAAAATCAAATAATAGAGATAAAGCACTGGCTACGGCATGGCACCAGTAGAATGCGGTCATTTCAGAGAGCATTTGTGATCAAATAAAATGAAATGCATTCGAATATGATGCCAGAGGCTTGAAAGATGAAGAAATCACATAACTTCTCCCGTGCTCAGCTTTCACTCCTTTTCTCCCACTCCCTCTATCCAATTGAAATAAAAATGATGAAGCCATTTCACTTTTTTTTTATCTATACCCCAAATCTGTTGGAATTCCAATGGTCAATTAAATATGCATCAGAATACCAACATCATCGGGGCCTATTACAAAAAGAAAACACCAAATTCGTAATAAAAAG
This sequence comes from Chamaecyparis obtusa, assembly GCA_027943335.1. Lineage (NCBI taxonomy): Eukaryota > Viridiplantae > Streptophyta > Pinopsida > Cupressales > Cupressaceae > Chamaecyparis > Chamaecyparis obtusa. The sequence continues at coordinate 36,939 of BSBK01004198.1, read as the reverse complement.
TTACCCGTCAGAAACTTCTGTCAAAATTTGGCCCCAAATGTAGTAGTAACATACAGTCAGTACTAGCCTGCTAGAAAATCTCCAATAATCAGCACCATCTTGACATGCTTTAAAGAAAATTTCTCAAGCCTTGAAGAAGCATCAATTCTCTTAAGGTTGCTCAAGAAATTTTAAAGGAGTTAGTAGCAAAAGGAAGGAAGATAATTGTTGATTGTATGAACAAAGACAAACTCACATCAAATCTTTCCAAGAAGATTCAGGAAGTTGAATCCCTGATGGCAACTATGAGAAAATTAATAGAAGACCCCTCCCAAGATATTGACATGTGTGACAATGTCTATCAAGGTCAAATAGACAACATTGAGAAGGCATAGAAAGAGATAGCTAAGATAAGGGCTAGGCAAGCACAGTTGAGGAATGCACTTGCGCCCTCATTAGATGTACCCAATCAGAATATCAAGCATATTGATGCTACCATTGTGACATATGATCAAGGTCTATGTATAGATTTGGAGAAGAAGGAGAATCTAACCTATACATTATGCACCCATCTATAGATAGTAGATGCACTCTAGGCATTTTGGCAGCACGAGATCCAAAACCTTAAGATTGCATATCCAGATGTACTTTCAGTGTAAGTACTTAAAGTTCCATTTTTTAGCACCTTTGTCATTAATGTCAAAGGGGGAGAAGAGTAATATGGAGTAGTAGAAGGATAGAGTAATATGGAGTAGTAGAAGGGAGATATAAGATAGTTTGATAAGAATATATGTTAGAAAGTTTTTTGTGTAAAGATGTAGTTTAGCAACTTTGCCATATTCCTTTGTTGCCATTAATGAAAAAGGGGGAGATTGTTGGAAATTTGAATATACTAGTGTATATGACTAATATTAGTGTTTTCATTATGGAAACAAAGTCATATAGAGTTTTGGTGTCAATGCACTTACTCAGAAGATTAGAATTTGGCTAAGTATGGAAGACTGAGCAAACAGTTAAGTACCTGATGAACAGAGCATCAATGCATGTGTGTATGAATGAGTTTTGGTATGCACCCTTGAAGATAAGATTTTGGATATGTTAGTAAGCTATTTCTAAGAATGCATGATCAGATGTGATAGTATGAAGAAGATACAACGAGTTGAAATGACATAGTCAGTGAGTGGTAGAACATAACAAAGCATGTAGCCGACAGGAAAGATTTTAATTAGAAAGTATTATTTTGTTTTGTAAAGGCTATACACCTATTGTATTTGTATTATAGACATGTCAATATCAATATATGTAAACACGCTTGAGCCAATTCATTTGGAAGCATTGTATGTAATAGGTTATAGGCGGACTTAGTAAATAGTTTTGGTTGCACTTATATATAAGACATGAACTTTTGTATTAGATTATGAAATGGATATAGAAGATGGAATAGAAGAGTAGAAGCATGTGAAGTATGTGTTAAGAGTAGTAAGAATGATATAGAGCTTTACAAGAGGTTAAAGCATCAGTGCACAAAAGGAACTGATCAGACACAAAGTGTCATAGTAGTAGTTCGCCATTGTAGATATAGTGTGTATCTGATATCCAGGAGGTTGTAACTTCCTCTATTGAGTAGTGAGCTTTGGTAGTGAGCCTTTCACCCCTAATAGGGTTTGTTACTTCAAGACTCCTAACAGGTTCTGACCCTTGACAAGGTCATTGTACTAAAGCATTGAAATGACTACTCCTAATAGGGAAAATGAACATTAACATGTTCACAATACACAAGTATAATTATTAGTGGGTATTAATTCCCACTGGGGTTTTTCCTTTGGACAAGGTTTCCTCGTAATCATATTTGGTGTTATGTGTTATGGTTGTTTACTTTAATTTCTTTAATATTTAGTTCAGTAATTGATTAATTGGGCTAAGTTTCAAGAAACAAAGAAACATTAATCATATAGAACACTGATTCACCCCCCCTCTCAATGTTCCCATTCCTAACAAGTGGTATCAGAGCTTAGTCACAAGTTCGAATCCCCTCAGGTAATGCTGAGAGGGAGATTGTTGGAAAAATGGTTAGTGCTCCCCTCGAGATTCATGACATGGATTAACCACCTCCTATGTCTTCTATAAGTCTAGTGGTTGTATCAGGCATTAACAGGTTGATCTTTTGGTGCAACGATAACCACTACTTGTAACAAGTGGTATTAGAGCCTTGGTCCTTTGAAGATAAGTTTAACCACTTGAGGAGATCATGGATATAGGAGAATTGAAACATCTAAAGAAGAATCTTGAAGCAAATCTTGAAGATCTTGACAAATCTAAAAAAGAAATTGAAGAACTGAAATTCAAGGTCAGTGGCACACAAGTATTCATCAAGAAACTCAGAAAATACTTGAAGTATTGTTCAAACAATGATTTGGGAAAAATGGTCAAAAAGATGAATGAAGAAAACATGTCTCTAAAGGATCATATTGAGGAGTTGGATGAAAAGATAACTAACAAATAGGAAGCCTATGAAGAGAAGATCAAAGAAAACAAACAGTTGGATGAAGAACTGAGGGAAGAAAACATGAAAATCTTGGAGTTAGAAAACATCAAGAAAAAGGTGGAATTTGAATTGACTGAAGCAAAGAATCATATTGACAAATTGCAAACAAGTAAGGATCTAATAGAGTCAAAGTTGTATGCATAGAAGATTAAAGGAGATACCACTAGTATTGAATTCAATGAAGCATAAAATCAAATCAATTATATGCAAGAAAGAATGAAAGTACCAGAAGAATCTACAGAAGCTAAGAGAACTAAAAATCTACAACTCCCACTGCATGTGCAATATCTAGTCAAGTACATACCAAAGCATACATTAGACTTCCTATAGCTAAAGCATAAGGTACCTTGGACATTTTAGTCTCCTCTTCTGGTGTCTTTGGACACATCTCCTTGATCAATTTCAAATGACCAGGAAAAGGTGTGCTAACATCTTTCGCATTCTCCATAGAGAAATGTTGCAACACCTTCTCAATATAATCAACCTGAGATAGATTCAATTTTATGTGCTTTCTACCTCTGTATATTTTCATATCAAGGATTTGTTTTTCTACTCCCAAATCCTTCATAGAAAATGAGTGTGCTAACTGTTGTTTCAATCTCTTAATGTGATCCATGTTAGACCAAGCTACAAGCATATCATCAACATATAAACATAAAATAATGTAGCTATCATCATCAAACCTCTTAAAATAAATACAATGGTCTGAATGACACCTAGTATATCCATGTTCATGCATAAAACTATCAAATTTAAGATACCATTGCCGAGGTGATTTCTTGAAGCCATATAAAATTTTATTCAATCTGTACACTAAGTGCTCCTTACCTTTGACATCAAATCCCTATGATTGTTCCATATATTTCTTCAGCAACCACAATACTTAAAACAGTACGAATAGATGTCATTTTAAAAATTGGAGAAAATATCTCATCAAAATCAATGCCATTTTTCTGTGCAAATCCTTGTACAACTAACCTAGCTTTAAATATTTTCTTACCTCCATCCTCTTCTTTTAGCATGTAAACCCATTTATTCTATAAACCCCTTTTACCTATAGGTAACTTACATAAATCCCAAGTTTTATTTTTTAGCAAGGAGTCCATTTCCTCTATCATTGTAGACTCCCACTGAAGCTTTGTATCCACCTACACAACTTCATCATAACATTATGGTTCACCATCATCTGTTAATAGAATAGAATACAAAGAGGGAGAAAATATTTATGGAGGTCTACTTAACCTTGTTGACTGTCTAACATTCACTAGGGTTTGTGGTATTTATTGTTGATGTTGTTAAGGAGCATAAGGAACTACTAGAACATCATATTTTGGAATATCATCCAGTACTACATAATCATTTTCTTTCTTCTCATACTTCTGCAACAAATCTTTGTACAACACTTTCTTATTGAATATGACATCCTTGCTTCTTATAATTTTATGATTTTCAAAATCTCGGAGCCTATAGCCAAATTCATCAATTCCATATCCAACAAATACACATTTCTTAGATTTAGCTTCCAGTTTGGTTCTATTTTCAAAATCTATATGTGCAAATGCTTCACAACCAAAGGTTTTGAGAAAAGAATAACTCACATTCTTACCAGTCCATGCTTCATCTAGAATACCATAGCCCAAAGGAGTAGAGGGACCCCTATTGATTAAATATACAACTACATTAATAGCCTCCACCCACATGTTTAAGGACAACCCAACATGAAACCTCATACTCCTTGCACACCCCATTATTGTCCCGTTCATGCGTTCAAACACTCCATTTTCTTACAGAGTCCTTGGTATATTTTTTTGCCTATGAATACCATTAGAGGAACAATAATATTCAAATTTTGTGCTGCAATACTCACTACCATTATTAGATCTGAGACATTTTATCCTTTTACCAGTCTCATTCTCAACCAAGCATTTCTATTTCTTAAAAATTTGAAATACATCATATTTTTGTCTCAGGAAATAAATCCATACTTTTCTTGTTGCATCATCAATACATGTAACATAATACAAAGAGCCACCAAGGGAAGATACCTGAGCTGGTCCCCATACATTTGTATGTACAAGCTCTAATTTCTCATTTTTCTTTTCCTTCCCACTCTTCACAAAACTAGCTCTCTTTTATTTTCCATACACACAACTTTCATAGAAATCCACATTGACACATTTCAGACTTGGTAAAAATTTCTTTGAATGAAGTATTCTCATATCTTTTTCACTCATGTTCCCAAGTCTGTTGTGACATAGTGTTGTGCCAAAATCTATAGAAACTATTTAATGTTCTTCATGCACAACTCCAACAAATATTCCTGAACATTCATTTTTATCTAAAACAATTAAAGTAGAAGGAATAGTATGACTTGCACAAAGATATAAGGTGCCTACTTTCACACCTTTTTCTATAACTAAGGAACCTTTTTAGACCTTCCAATTTCTATCATTAAAAGTAACTATGCAACCCTCATCACCCAATTGCTTTATTGAAATTAAATTCCTACTCAGCCTTGGAACATGTCTTACCTCTTGTAGTAGCCAATGTGATGCAGTCAAGGATGGAGGATCCAATTAAGGACTGTCTAAACTTGCATCCAAACCACAACATAGTAGAATTACACAACAAAAATACTAGGTCTATAAAAGAGAAGAGATCTCCATTCATAAATTCACTAATTACATGCAATGTTCCAAACTGTAAGGCCTTCCCAGTTATGACCAATTACAATGCAAGAAACCATTTTACAAGATCACATAGGATCCAACACTTCTCTTAGCTAGCCCAGGTCTGCAACACAACATGACACTAGTAGGCACTCCAAGAAAGATCTAAACTTGTGCTCGCAAGCCACCAAGCAATCTCCTTGTTCCTAAGCTTGCAAGATACTAACTCTGCTATCACAAGCTATAAGATAACAATCTGATCTGCAAGATCCCACATGAACTTTTCCACAACTTCACTTCTATATCACTTCCTAGACTTCTATCCTAAACAACTACCTTAACACCCTTTAAATACTAATCATCAGCCACAAGTCAGCTAGATGATATAATTAACTCTTCCTAACAAATATTAAATGCAATACAAGTTGCCTCTCAAATAGTCTTAAAACAATTAAATTCAACATGTCAACCTCTAGATCCACATAGGAGAATCTAACAAAAGATACCAACAATAAATGCACTAAGTCAGCCAAGCAAATCTTCAAGAACACTCTTCAGTAAACCAAACTACCGAGCAACAGAGAAATAACTGAGCACTAGTGAATTGACCATGCCAAGCATTACTGAGAAACATATTTATCACTGAGCTCTAGGGAAACTGATGCCTTCAGTTCCCGAGTGTTCTTCAGAGACTGAGCACCCTAGTAAATACTTTAATCGAGTAACCATACTCCAAGACTAAGGAAATACTTCACCAACTAGGATCAAAACTACTAATCTACCTTTCAAAATAAACATATTTTTAGTTGATATAGGATTTCCAAGAATCCTAGGATGCTCTTGCATCTGACACCCCAGGTAAAGAAGATTTTCTCATAAGGAAATCAGGAACATCTTAAGGGAATTAGAACAGGTATGCCATATCTATTCTTAACCCATATCTCCTCTTGTCCTTCATCCCAAGTTTTCTTCACTTCATCCATTGTCCCTTGCAGCAAGTTTTCCTGCCTCTTATCTTTCATGTCTGCAACTGATAACAACCAACTTTGACCATCCCTTCCACTACCAATTACATTAGTACCTTAGTAAAATCTATCCTCTCCAAAATCCTCAATCAACTTGGCATCATCCACATCTCTCTGTGTCATCAATGTCATTATTTGTTGTATTATTTCTGTAAGAAAGACCATCTACCTCTTAATCTCAACAAACTCTTCATAAATATCATTCTCCTTCTCCTTGATACTAGACTTTGTAGGAATAGGTTCATCAACCTTCTACTCTTGAGGTTTGTCACAAGGAAAAAACCTGATAACTCCACATCCCTTAGTCCCTATCTCCTATAAAGGTAATAGCTTATGCCTAGATCCTTCATGCCTAACCACATAGGTGTTTGCACGACCATCAAACAAAACATTTTTGTCAAACTAACAAGGTCTTCTGAGCCATAGATGACAAGCATCCATAGGCAATACATCACACAATATTTCATCATGATAAGATCCAATATGAAAATTAACCAAGCATTGTTCTTCAATCCTAACCTTAGACACATCTTGTATCCAACTAATCTGATAAGGACTAGGATGTTTCCTTCTTTCCAAATTCAACTTACTAACCATCTATTATGAAACAAAGTTCTCAAAATTGCCACCATCAACTATAACATTACATACCTTATTCTTGCACTTACATCTAGTTCTGAACAAATTTCTTCTTTGCACTGGTTCCTAGACACATGTAGCCAACCTCCTAGTGATAAGAAATTCACCTTTTTCTGCAACATTCTCAATGTCTTCCTCGGTAGTTAGTGCAACCCTTTTCTTAGGACATTGAAAAATTCTATGACCCACTTCACCACATAGAAAACAAGTACGAGTGAACTCATTCTTGCACCTTCCTCTCTTTCTAGTATTGAAATTCTTAGTGACTTGACCACTGCCATATCCTACATCAGTCTTCTTAGGATTATCTACCACATTACTTTCAACAACTTTTTCACCAGTCTTACCACCTTGGTTCCTATTATTTTTCCTTCCTTCAAACTTCTTATTCAGCTTCTCTTCAATCTTTAATGCCATCTGATAAGTATCTTCTATTGTTGTCATCCAAACAGTAAGTAACTCTTCTTGAATACTAGGTCTCAAACCATAAACATACCTAGCAACCTTCTCTTTATCAACTTCAGAATGACCAGTCCTAATCAGGATTCTATAAAACTCCTCAATATACTCCTGCACTGATTTGTCAGTCTACCTCAAGGCTTGCATCTTCTTAAACATGTCTAACTCATAATCCACTAGAATGAATTGCTTCTTCAATTTTTCAACCATTCAGTTCCATCTAGTGATCTTTTTCTTTCCTCTCCTACTTCTTTCCAATTGAACTTCCCTCCACCAAATATTTGCATGACCCTTCAGCTTAGTCTTTGCAAATCTAACTCTATCAGGATCTTCTATTTATTCATACTCAAAGTATTCATCTATCTCATTAATCCAATCAATCAAGTTTTCTAGCCTACAGCTTCCAGAAAATGTAGAAACTTCAATCTTAGGTCTTTTCCCAATTTTAGACATAGCCTTTAGGATTCTATTTTCTTCTGGATCTCTAGCTTCTTCTACAACTTCTTCAAAATGATCTTCTTCCTTAGATTCATCATCACTGTCTTCTTTCGATGTAGTCATTTTTCTCAATTCCTCTTGTAGATCTTGCATTTGTTTCTGCAAAGCTCTAAAATCATCAAGACTGAATTCTCCAGCAGCTTCCTCCTTTGAGATCTCATGAGCTCTCCTTGAAGGCATCTTCAATCCAAGATCTTGGTGAAAATTGCCTCTCCTTTGGGGATCTGTCCACACATTCAAGATCAACTTGCTTTGATACCACTTGATGAAGTCAAGGATGGAGGATCCAATTAAGGACTATCCAAACTTGCATCCAAACCACAACACAATAGAAACACTAGGTCTATAAAAGAGAAGAGATCTTCATTCATAAATTTACTAATTACATGCAATGTGTTAGGCTGTAAGGCCTTCCCAATTACGACCAATTACAATGCAAGAAATCATTCTATAAGATCACATAGGATCCAACACTTCTCTTAGTTAGCCTAGGTCTGCAACATAGCAGGACACTGGTAGGCACTCTAAGAAAGATCTAAACTTGTGCTCGCAATCCACCAAGAAATCTCCTTGTTCCTAAGCTCGCAAGCTACTAATTCTATTATCACAAGCTATAAGATAACAATTTGATCTGCAAGATCCTGCAAGAACTTTTCCATAACTTCTCTTCTATCTCACTTTCTAGACTTATGTCCTAAACAACTACCTCAACACCCTTTAAATACTAATCAATAGCCACAAGTTGACTGGATGAAACAATTAATTCTTCCTAACTAATATTAAATGAAATACAAGTTGGTTCTCAAATAGCCTTAAAATAATTAAATTCAACATGTCGGCCTCCAGTTCCACATAGGAGAATCCAACAAAAGATACCAACAATAAATGCACCAATTTGGCCAAGAAAATCTTCAAGAACACCCATTGATAAGCTGAACTGTCGAGTAGTAGAGAAATAACTGAGCACAGTGAACTGACCATGCCAAGCATCACTGAGCACCAGGGAAACTGATGCCTTAAGTTCCCGAGTGTTCTTCAGAGATTGAGCACCCCGATAAACACTGTAACCGAGCAACCATAATCCAAGACCGAGAAAATACTTCACCAAATAGGATCAAAACTACTAATTTTCCTTTCAAAACAAGCATATTTTTGGTTGATACAGGATTGCCAAGAATCCTAGGATACTCTTGTTGGAGATTTGCCAATAGGCCAGTATTGACTATATGTTTGTCATTGATGACAACATATGGAAAGTAGCATGCATGGAAGTCTTATGTAGTAAGCTTTCAGTATATGTTTCATGGACATGATATCAGCATGATATCTGTCATGGATGCATAGTCTGTTGATGAGTAGAAGTGAAGTTATGCAGTCGCTATTTGCCAGCAACAGTTTCCTATGTTTATTTAGAAGAGCTGATAGAGATTTTATTGGTTATGTAGTTGCACCTATCCTATTGGTATGCACCCTTGGATTTAAGCTTAGAAGAGAGTTATTGATGTTTAGTTAAGAGCACATGAGTTAATTCAGCTTGAGGAGAAAGATCTAATTGTTTTGGTAGAGTTGAAAGTGTGTAGCATGCATTTACAATTATCTTATTAGATAGGTCCCAGATTGTGTTGCGTGCATAGTAGAGCCGATAGAATGTTTGTTGGAGTTTTTAATTGTTTCTCTAATATGATTTCAAGGTGGTTCTAACAAGCCAACTTGATTATATCATTTGGAGGAAATATATTTATAGGCAATCATTTGTGATTGTTGTAGTGTGGTTCATAGTTGATTGAGTTGAGCAGAGCAAAGTGTGCGAAGTGTTGAGCCATCATAAGAATGTCTATGTGACCAAGTAAAGTACTTGTTCTATTCATTGGAATTGATCCAAATAGTAGGTCAAAGCACAGCTCACCAAGATCCAGATATAGTGCATATATGTTATTCAGAAGGTTGTAGCCTTCGCCCATTTGAGCAGTGAGCTCTCAGACAGTGTGTCCTCTCCCCTAATAGGGAAAATTGTAAAAGACTCCTAATAGGGTCTGACCCTTGACTAGGTCTACTATACTAAATATATTGTAAAGAAACTCCTAATAGGGTTAAGGATCTTCTAACAAGGATCATAATACTCTAGTGCAGAATATTAGTGGGTGTCAATTCCTACTGGGGTTTTTACCTATTTGGGTTTCCCTGTAACCAAAAGATTGGTGTTGTGTTCTTGTATCCTTTCATTGTGTTTATGCTTTATGTTTAAGTACACTTAATTGGATAAAGAATTGAATCTTGTAGATAACTGATTCAGCCCCTCCCTCTCAGTTATCTCTTGGGACTATTCCTAACAATTGGTATTGGAGCCAAGTGCCTTGGAGAGAAATTTTAACAGCTTGAGGTTGATCAGATGGCGTACTTTAGGAAATAAAGTCCTAAGTTTGATGGAGATAATTATCTTGATTGGAAGAACAAGATGGTGACTCATCTGCAGCGCATTGGTTTTGAAGTTTTTGATGTGACTATCAAAGTAGCCAAGATATTTACCCTAGAAGACCTTGCACAAGAAGATGCTACTGATAGGAAAAAGGAATTGTTTCATCAAAATGCTATTGCTAAAGAATCCCTTATTAGCACCCTATCTGATGGTGAATTTTTAGAAATAAAAAAGGTAGATACAACCCACAAAATATGGAAGCACCTAGAGGACATATTTGAAGGAGACAAACAAGAAAAGAATGTGCACAGAAAGACATGGAAGAAAAGGTACAATGCATTAGAGATGCTTCCTGAAGAAAAAATTAGAGCTTATAATAAGAGGATAAATGAAGCAATTGTTGGAATCAGGAACAATGGTGGAGAGATTTCGGAGGAAGTCATCATGGAGAAGTTGATGACTACTCTTACTCCTGAATATGAAAGAAAGATTAACATCCTTGATGAGACCATGTAGCTTACATCTAATTTCAAGAGAGAGACTTTGATCAACAAACTCTCAACTTTTGAGATCTCAAGATTGAAGACAAAACCAAAGAGTGAAACAACCTTCAAAGCAATAGTTCATGGTAAGAAATCTGCAAACACTTTTGGTAATTTTGATGATGATGATGAAGAGAAAACTCTAGAGGATTTCATTTCTATGATTTCCAAAAGAGAAAAGAAAGGAAAAGGAAAATATGAAGGTCAATTACCTTTTAAGTGATTTTCATGTAATAGGATCGGTCACTTTGCATCTAAGTGTCCTACTAGAGCTAGAAAGTTCAAAAAGGATTACAAGCCTAAGTATTCTAAGGAATGCTACTATGCTGGAGATGGAGTTTCAGATGAAGAATCTAGTGAAGAATAAATATGATACATTTCTATTGTAAACAAAATGAATAATAAGATAATTCATAAAGAAGATAAGAAGGAACAAGAGCTTGCATTGATTTCACAAGATGACATAAGGATAGACTGGATTATAGACAGTGGTTGTTCACATCACATGATAGGTGATAAAGATAGGTTTTTTGCATTTGGAAAAATACAATGGTGGTATGGTTAGATTTGCAGACAACACTTCTAAATCAATAGTTGGTAGAGGAGCCATTGTTAGGAATGGGAACCTTGAGAGTGGGGGGGGTGAATCAATGTTCACTACAATTAACTTTTGACTTTAATCTTTATGCAGAAACTAAATGCTTAATAACTGAATTTAAACATTCACATAAACATGAAACATGAAATCAACACATGACACCAATATGGTTACGGGGAAGCCCAAATAGGTAAAAACCCTGGTGGGACTTGATACCCACTAATGATCTCCACTAGTGTTTTGTGATCCTTGTTAGAAGATCCTTTACCCTGTTAGGAGTATCTTTACAATGCTTTAAGTACAGTAGACCTTGTTAAGGGTCAGACCCTGTTAGGAGTCTTTTACACTAATCCATGTCAGGGGAGTGGACTCACTATCCTAGATCTCACTGCTCAAATAGTGAAGGCTACAACCTTTTGATTTAGATACACACTATATCTGTAGGTGAACTGTTCATTGTGACACTACTTGTCAGATCAGTTCCTTTGGTGTGCTTATGCTTTGACCTCTAGAAAATCTCTAATACATCTTATACTCACTTTGCATACCTCTACTCTACTGATCACATCTCTATTTTCACTTCCATGCCGAATACACTGGGCGCACCTTATATTTATGCACTTATACAAACAAAACAATTAGGTCAGCCCTATAACTAATTACAAACAATGCTTCCAATTGAATTGGCTTAAGCATGCTTAAAATTATACATATAAACATGTTGGAAACCTAAATACAATGGGTGCATGGCCTTTACAATATTAAATTATAATCGCAAACCAAAAAGCTAACTGTTAGCTCCATGCTCTGATCCCTGCTGGCACACAGTGGCTGTGCAACTTCAACTGACTGTAACTTTCACATCTTTGCATATCTACTTATGGTCTCATAGACTAAGCATAAGTATAGTCTAACAAACTTAACTTCTAGGGTGCATACCATAATTGATCTGTAGACATGTGCGTCGATGCTCTATATACTGTCCAGTCTTCAACACTTAACTGAATTCTGATCTTTACACTAAGTGTGCTGACTCTAAACTACTATATGACATTGTTTCCATAATGACAACACTATATCTAGTCATATACTTTAGTATAGACAACTTGCAAACAATCTCCTCCTTTTTCATTGATGGAAACAAAGGAATATGGCCAGGTTGCTAACTGTACCTTTACACAAAAATTGTCTTCTATACATCTTCTATACATAATCTTATATCTCCCTATACATATATGTACTCCATATTCTATACACAAATCCCCCTTTGACATTAATGACAAAGGTGCATCAAAAAACTATATGTACACTTGCTCACTGAGGGAAAACATCTGGATATGCAATTTTGAGGTTCTAGATCTCCTTCTTCCAAAAGGTTATCAGTGAATTGACTATCTGTAGATGGGTGCATAATGCATATTGAAGCTTCTCCATCTTCTCCAATTCTGTGCTTGGACCTTGATCATAGGTTATCATGGTCGCATCAATCTCCTTTATGTTTTGATTGAGAATGTCTAGTGAGGGTGCAAGAGCATTCCTCAATTGAGTCTGTCTAGACCTTATCTTTGTTGGAAATATAGATGTAGTAACTGAGAGGGGGGGTGAATCAGTTAACCACAAAAATATTACCACTGATCCCTTAAATATCTTAACAAATTATTTACTGTTCCACTCGATAAATATACAGAGAAATGTTGAAACTTGATCCTTAAAGTGTGTAATAATTAAACTATTCTTAAGCATTCATCACTGATTAACTTACATGAATAAAGAAAATAACATGAACACAAGAGACACCAGATTTACCATGGAAACCCAATATGGGAAAAACCACCAATGTAACTAGTTACTATTTTTCACTCTTCTGAAGTGATGCCTAGTTAGAAGCCAACCTGGTAAAAGGTTACAAAACACACTATTAGGTGTGACCTTGTTAGAGGATTTAATCACCCTGCTAGGAGTGGCCTTGTAAGAGGTCTTGAAACAATTCAATAGAACTGTCACCTTGTTAGAGGATTTATAAAATGGTTGTTAAACCAACTCGGTTAAGAGATTTTGATATCACTGCTACAATTGCAAGAGAGTAACAATGAAATAACCTGCAACTGAATTGTTGAATATAGATCTCTGTTCTGCTTCACTAGATCCTTACTGATCAAATAAATCTTTGCTGCTCCTCAAGGATATCTAACCATCCTTCAAAATTCACACATACCTTTCTTCAAAATGATTTCTGCATGTTGTATATCTTTTATTCACCACTTGACCTTCTATATATATATATATATATATATATATGTCATTTCATTAACATTTAGATTGTCAAGTTGGCACTAATTATTATAATAGTCGGCTTGGATAAACAAACTGTAATAACAAAATTCTTTGAAGGGCCAACCTTGCTCGGTAAACATTAATCCTGAAAAGATTTCCTTCGGTCACCGAGTGAACTCAGTAACCACAGTGAATTCTGCAACATCCTTTAGAGACCGAGAGAGCTCGGTAACCACTAATTTTCCTTCGATAACTAAGGAGGCTCAGTTAACACTGTTACCCTGTCATGTTTCCTTTAGACACCCGACAGAACTCGGTAGACACTAAAAACTACCTAGCTGACCGACTGAGCTCGATAGATACTGAGAACCACTTAGCTGACCGATTGAACTCAGTAGACACTGAGAATGATAATTGATATGACATTTGTGTGACATCCAAGACAACACATAGCTAATCCAACAATCTCCCTCTTTGGCATTGATGGCAACACAACATGTCATAGCACAATGAAATTTCAAAGAGAAACCTAGAATAAGAAACATATCCTTAGCTTCATTCTGATTCCCATCATCTTCAAACTTCTTTCTCTGACTGAGAACTCTCCCTCTTAACTTCTCAAATTATTCTTCTTAGAAATTTCTTGAAATGACAAAAAACTCTCCCTCTTTGACAACACATGCCAAAGACAACTTACACAGTTTTGATAAATATCAATGTACCTTATGTAGTGATTCATATGCAATGATTCCCTAACTATGCTGGATCAACTGATTGATCTTCAACATGTTTTGGGTGATGCATCACTAAAAATTTATTTAGTGAACCTCGGGTAGGGGAGTGACCCCTAACTTGCCTCTTAGATACAAGAATGCATCCTTAGGTAGTGGCTTGGTGAAGATATCTGCAATTTGTTCTTTTGTATGAATATATTCCAATCTAATTTCCTTGTCCTGCACCAATTCTCTGACAAAGTGATATTTAATTGCAATGTGCTTGGTTTTAGAATGCATTATTGGATTCTTTGAAAAATTTATTGCACTTGTATTAACACAAAACATAACAACTGGTTCTTTGATCTCAACCTTCATGCCTTCCAAAAGCTATTTAAACCATATAATATTAGAGCAGTTTACTACTGCAGCAACATATTCTGCTTCTGCTGTGGATTGGGATGTGCAGTTTTGCTTTTTACTAGTCCAAGATACTAACCTCTTGCCAAGAAAGAATGCTCCACCACTTGTACTTTTTCTTTCATCAATGTTTCCTACCCAATCAGCATCGGTAAATACTTTTAAATCCAGATTGCCTCCAAATTTATACCACAAGCCATAATCTTCAGTTCCCCTTAAATACCTCAAGATTCTTTTGATTTCCATCATGTGATTTTCTCTAGGTTTAGCCGAGAATCTTGCCACTATACCAACTACTAAGGCAATATCAGGCCTTGTGTGTACTACATACTGTAATTTTCCAATCATTAATCTGTATAAGGTCTGATCTACTTCTTTTGAATCATCATCTTTGGTAAGATTCAGTCCAGTAAACATGGGTGTACCAACTAGTTTTGAATCTTCCATACCAAATTTCTTAAGTATTTCCCTAATATATTTAGAATGAGTAATGTAGATACCATTTTTGTTCTGCTGAATCTGAAGTCCAACAAAGAATTTTATTTGACCAAACATAGACATTTCAAATTCTTTGTTCATATTCTCTAAAAATTCTTTGCACTGATCATCATTTCCTGTAAACACAGTATCATCCACAAATATTTCTGCCAAAACAATTTTGTTATCTGATCCTTCTTTGATGTATAAATTACTGTTGTCATTAGCTCTTTTGAAATCAATTTGAGTAAGATAGTTATGTAATCTTTCATACCATGCTCTAGGAGCTTGTTTCAGACCATACAATGCTTTGTGTAATTTGTAGACCATATCCCTTTTTTCTAGATCAATAAAACCTTCAGGTTGCTTAATGTAGACTTCTTCCTCAAGAATACCATTGAGAAAAGCAGATTTTATATCCATCTGATATACCTTAAATCCTTTATGTGCTGCATATGCAAGTAAAGTCCTCACACCTTCTAATACAGGTTCCTTGCTTCTTGAATGAGTTACATTGTCATCTTCTTCATCTTCAGGTTCAGATTGCTCGAGCTCGGTAGATACTTGCTTGGTAGCTTCAGACTGAGACTCGGTACTTTGTGACTCGGTCTGAACTTCTTCTTGCGACTCGATTATTGTACTGGGCTCAGTAGATGTAGTCTCCTTATATGTGTCTGGAAATGTATCAGGTTTGATGTAAACAAATTTTCTGTAGTCCTCTGGTTCCTTTTTGCTTTCTTCTTCAGTCTTTTCTGCAAACTCATCAATTCTCACATGTGCACTTTCTATGATTTTGTGAGTAGACAAATTTAGACATCTATATGCCTTACTTTTGCAAGAATATCCTAAAAATATTCCTTCATCACTTTTTACATCAAATTTTCCTTTTCTAGATTCTTTTAAGATGTAACATTTACTACCAAATACTTTGAGGTAACTTACATTTGGTTTGTAGCCATACCATAGCTCATATGGAGTCTTGAATGTGTCTTTTCTCAGTTGTACTCGGTTCAAGGTATGAACTGCAATGCTGATAGCTTCCTTCCAGTATTTCATAGCAATGTTCTTTTCAATCATTAGAGTCCTGGCACAGTCCATGATAGATATATTCCTTCTTTCAGCTATTCCATTTTGCTCAGGAGTTCTCGGGGCTGATACCTGTCTTTTGATTCCTCTTTCAATGCAGAAATTATTGAATTCATGGGAGATGAATTCACCACCTCTATTTGATCTCAAGCATTTTATTCTTTTTTCTGTTTCCTTTTCTACTCTTGCTAAACACCATTTGAACTTCTGAAATGCTTCAGACTTTTCTCTTAAATACATAATAGTCATCATTCTAGAGTAATCATCAACAAAGAGAATAAAGAATTTTTCTCTAGTATAGCTCTCAATTCCAATAGGTCCACATAAATTAGTATGCACAATTTCCAAAATATCTTCAGACTGATAGTTTTTACTTTTAAAACTAGACTTTCCCATTTTACCAATTTGACAATTCTTGCATAGACCAACATCAAGTTTCTTCAAAGTAGGAATACCTCTTACTTTCTTGAATTTTCTTATTTTCATCATGCTGTCAAAATTTACATGACATAACCTTTTGTGCCATAACCAACTTTCTTCAATTTGAGAAATAAAATATGAGTAATCACCAAGATCAAGATAAAATAGGTTACCTTTGGTTTGTTTGCCTGATCCGATCAGTTTTCCTTTGTCATCTAGTAGTCTTGCTTTTCCATTCATGAATTCAACTTTGAATCCAATGTTAATTAGCTATGCTACACTTAGAAGATTATGCTTTAGTCCTTCAACCCAATATGCATTATCACATATAAGTTCTTTGGTTAATGAAATTCATCCCTTTCCTTTTATACAACAAGGTTCATTGTTTCCAAACCTTACATTACCACCATCAAAGTTTTCAAAGTGTTCAAACTTAGTCCTATCACCAGTCATATGATGTGAACATCCACTCTCTATAATCCATGTATCATTTTTTCTTATATGAGAGATAAGTGCCATCTCATCTTCAACATTATCAGATTCATCTTTTACAGCAATGAAAACAATTTCTTCTTCACTATCATTTGAATCTTTAGCCAAAAAACATGTTTTCTTACCTTTATCCTTGAATGATTTGAAATTCTTCTTGCCATTGTACTTGTAATTTTTCTTCTCATCTTTTCTTTGCTTGTTTGGACACCTAGCTGCAATATGACCAATTTCTTCACATGAAAAATAGATTAAGGCAGTTTTACCTTTGTATTTTCCTCTGCCTCTTGAATACTTCTTTGCAAGTAATGCTTCAATAACTTCAAGGTTGCTATCAGAACTTTCCTCTGATTCTTCTTCACTTTCTGATTTGATTTTCTTCCCTTTCTTGAGTGAAAGTTTGGCCTCAAAAGCTGATTCAATATTTTTAGAAGTTGGAACATAGTTGTCATAGTTATCCAGTTCAAAGGCTGTCAATCTTCCAACTAAGGCATCCAAAGTTATATTGTGATTTTCTTCACATCTTCTTTTTTGAATAGTAGAAACTCTTATTGCATAAATAGGAAGTAATGTTCTAAGAACCTTACTTATAACAGTTTCATCATCAATTTTTCCTCCAGAAGCTTTGATTGCACTAACACTTGTCTTGATCCTTTCAACATATTTTGCAATGTTTTCTTCTTCTCTCATTTTCATCTGATCAAACCGTCCTCTTAGACTCTCTGCTTTGGCTCTCTTCACATTGTCATCACCGCCATAGATTTTCTTCAGCTTGTTCCACATTTCATGAGTAGTTGTGCAGTCTTTGATTTCATCAAATTCTTCATAGCTAAGAGCTGATGCAATGTCTATCATCATAGTGTTATGGTTCTTCTTCTCTACAATGTCTTCAATAGTTAATGTGCCAGTAGGAATTGTATATTCTTGATCAATATATTTGCATCCTGAATCACCAATGGAAGCCAAATGTAGTCTCATGAGACCTTGCCATGCTGAAAAGTTATTTCTGTTAAGCCTTGGAATTTCTCTTTTGTAAGACATCCTGATCTTTAGCTTAGGTCCTTGAAACCCTTCCTACAAGCACCAAAAGCTCTGATACCAATTGTTGGAAATATAGATGCAGTAACTAAGAGGGGGGGTGAATCAGTTAACCACAAAAATATTACCACTGATCCCTTAAATATCTTAACAAATTATTTACTGTGCCACTCGGTAAATATACAGAGAAATGCTGAAACTTGATCCTTGAAGTGTGTAATAATTAAACTGTTCTTAAGCATTCATCACTGATTAACTTACATGAATAAAGAAAATAACATGAACACAAGAGACACTAGATTTACCGTGGAAACCCAATATGGGAAAAACCACCAATGTAACTAGTTACTATTTTTCACTCTTCTGAAGTGATGCCCGGTTAGAAGCCAACCTGGTAAAAGGTTACAAAAAAAACTATTAGGTGTGACCTTGTTAGAGGATTTAATCACCTTGCTAGCAGTGGCCTTGTAAAAGGTCTTGAAACAATTCAATAGAACTATCACCTTTTTAGAGGATTTATAAAATGGTTGTTAAACCAACTCGGTTAAGAGATTTTGATATCACTGCTACAATTGCAAGAGAGTAACAATGAAATGACTTGCAACTGAATTGCTGAATATATATCTCTGTTCTACTTCACTAGATCCTTACTAATCAAATAAATCTTTGCTGCTCCTCAAGGATATCTAACCATCCTTCAAAATTCGCACATACCTTTCTTCAAAATGATTTCTGCATGTTGTATATCTTTTATTCACCACTTGACCTTCTATATATATATTCCATTTCATTAAAATTTAGATTGTCAAGTGGGCACTAATTATTATAATAGTCAGCTTGGATAAACAAACTGTAATAAAAAAATTCTTTGAAGGGCTGACCTTGCTCGGTAAACATTAATCCTGAAAAGATTTCCTTTGGTGACCGAGTGAACTCGGTAACCATAGCAAATTCTGCAACATCCTTTAGAGACTGAGAGAGCTCGGTAACCACTAATTTTCCTTCGATAACTGAGGAGGCTTGGTTAACACTGTTACCCTGTCATGTTTCCTTTAGACACCCGAGAGAACTTGGTGGACACTAAAAATTGCCTAGCTGACCGACTGAGCTCGGTAGATACTGAGAACCACTTAGCTGACTGACTAAACTTGGTAGACACTGAGAATGATAATTGATATGACATTTGTGTGACATCAAAGACAACACATAGCTAATCCAACAATGTCCTTCAGACAATTGTATCCAACATATCTTTTCCATTTCTTTCTTTGCCTTCTCAATTATGTCCAACTGACCTTGATAGACATTGTTACACATGTTCACATTAGTGGATGTGTCTAGCACTAAATTCTTTAGCTTCTCAATCATTACCTCTACATCTTTGATCTTCTTAAGATGGGCATCAGTGAGCTTATCCCGATCCATGAATTCTGCAATGACTTTCCTTCCTTAATCTACAATTTCCTTCAAGGATGCCTGACCAGACTTAAGTGAACTTAAGTCAAGTGCGAAGTTGCTCATTAGTTCATTGAGTCTCTTCTTCAAGTATTTGTCTTCTGCCACTATGGTCACAGATAATTCTAAGCTAGAAAAATTTACTTTGAACTGTGAGATGACTGTGCTCACATCATCAACTGAATGTACCTTTACCATTTTCTTATCTTCAGGCAATAAATTGTTCAAAATATTCACTGATTCCATAAGGAGAGGATTTATCAAGACATTCTTCTCCTTTGATTTCTCCATAGCTAGGACACTAAACTTAATCAAGTCTTCTTTCCAAGAATCCAAACTACTTGTGTTTGATGTCAAACTTGACAACAGTGCAGAGGAAGGAGTGATGGGAGTGTTTTCCATCACCACATCTTGTTTTACTATGACCAATTCAACAATAGTTTCATCTTTTCTTTCTTTTTCCTTTTCTCCTTCTTTCTTCTCTTCTTCTTTCTCATCAGAAACATCTTCTATGAGTACTTCTTCTTGCTGAATGGGAGGTGTACTACTGCATAGGATTTTAGCTTCCTCAATGCTGATAAATGCTTCCTCAAACTTGTCCAAATCCTTATTAGTAGCCACCATGGCTATTTCCACATTATCTATGATAATAGTGTTGTCTTTGTGTGATACTATCATGGGTGCAAACTTGTCTGCCTCTGTTTGAGTTTCTGCTATGGGCGCTGAGTCTCAAGGACCTGTCATTGGTACATTAGTGGGCTCTGCCACTTTTTCTTCCTTATTGGGTGCATGAGAGATGGGCGCAGTAGGTGGTTTTATCTATTTTTCTAATAATACCTTCTCAAAAGCCTTCTCTATTTCCTTTGCTATTAGCTCATAGTCTTTGTTCATAATATAAAGAGTCCTCATTTTTGTCTTTAGGTGAGGCTTCACCAAATTTAGTAACAATGACCTTTCTTCAATAGAACATAGAGGAAGAGTGTCTTCTAATACTTTTTCTCTGATCCTTAGATCTTCTTCACTTGCTTGCCTCTTTAGGTTTTCTAAAATATCCCATACTTTTTCTAGAATTTTTGTTTTCAAATCAAGGACTGTCTTCTTGAACTTGATCATATGTTTGACAATCATATTATGAATTTCTGATTTGTCAATCTCACTGTATGTGTCATAGAACTTCTCTACTTGATCAATCCTACCCTCATCAACAATTCTTGTATTCAGTACTTTAAGGCTAGGTCTGAATCCTGCTTGAGGAGGTGCTTGACTATTTTTCTTGCTCCTTAATGCTCACAAGGATGGATGACTAGTGCTAGCTTCCTTATTTCTATTGAATAAAGGTTTATACACCAGAGGAGCAGTAAGATCAACCATGTCTATGGGTGCAGAAGGAGTATTATCTTGTTTGTCCTTCTGACTATCATCTGATTCAGTTTTCATCTTCTTCAACTTGGGATCTTCTTGTTCTTCCTCTACTGCCGCACCTTTCAATTATAGGGAAATCTTTTCATTCCTTGCTTTATCAAGGTCTACTTGAGATACACCATGTATTCTCAAGATCTCAGATGTGACCTTTGCAACCTTTCTTTTTGTTGCAGCATTGTTCAGCTTAGCATCAACTTCTCTAGTCTTTTCTTCATAGGTTCCCCACCTAGGTTCATTATCATCTTTAGGGGCTGATAGCAATACTTGTGCATAGGATTCAAGAACTTTTTCCTCAACCTCATACCCAAGTAGATGAATCCACTTAGTTCTAGGCTCAATGGCTTCCATACATGTAGTGTCTATTTCCACCATAAAGCATATTGTGTCTTTATACTTCTCCACAATATTCTCAGAAATCTTGTACCTCATCTACATTATTACTCTGAAGGTCTTCAATTCCAAGGTGATATAGTCTCTTAAGGTGCTCTTAGTGCATGCCTTGTTTGATATCTAAGGCATGGTTGGAATGGACTTGTCTAGATACAAGTCTAACACTTTACCAACTATATGAAGATACATATAGATGATTAGGGAACCAAACCTAAATATGTTTGTCTTGTCATGTTTGATGGCCTTGATGTTGTCTATCAACTATGTGCACAAGATCTCACACAAGTTGAACTCTCCATCTTCTTGCACAAGTCAGATGGCTACTAGAATAGTGCCCGCAGACACACTATTCACCCTGCTGGTGTGATGAAATCTATGACCCAGTATCATTGATGTCAATTTGATGTCTCCTTGCTCTATAGGCTCAATGGTCATACTGTACCTATCACTTCTAGATTTACAAACTTGTTCTACCATTTTCCTGACATCCTTGCCCATAGGAAGGATGGTGCCTTTTCTAGAAATGCCTATCATCTCATGAATTAGGTCATTTGTGATTCTCACTGGAACATCTCCAATCCAAAATAGATCATCATGGATTCTGCTCAATAAGATTTTTATCCATTCAGTCTCATAGAATTCATATGCCATAGCATACTCAACAATGGGGTGATCATTCCATTTGGTGTATTCATCCATGACCATTTTGTTTGGTTTCAACATTGTGTCCATGTGCGCCCTTAACCTATCTAGTCCAACAGGTTCCTTCTTACAATAGATGTAAGCCCTTATGTCTTCCACATGCATGACACCCATCAATGTGCGGGAGAATGCTCCCTCTAAATCATCTAGGGTTTATTTAAATGGGTGCCTCTTGAAAATGTATCTCTTCTTTTCAGCAACATCAAAAACTATGGGAGTGGCCACGACTTGTTAATCACTTTCCAACTAAACTTAGAGATGATCCGATGGCTTTCGAATCGGCACAATGAGTTAGGGTTACTGTAATCAATCAAATGCACTAATAGCTATAGCAAATCTCTGATGGATTCAATCTCCAAGACTTCACAAAAACTTCCAAGGCTCCTTCTGCTCTCTATCACTTTGAATTTGAATGCAATGAGAAATCAAATGAATTATGTGTACTTTAAAGTGAAAAATCTATCATTAATGCACATCATGTAAACCAGGTTGTCACTTCAAAATTTCAAACTTGAGCTCTACAAACAATTAGCATGTGCACTCTTGCATGAAGGTTCCTACACACTCCAAAAGCTTAAGTCCAAAGGTGCATAATCTGAGGATGAGTATACCAGCCATGCAAGGGTCTAGAGCTAAATTAGCTCCCCCTATGACCCCAAGGGCCATTTATGCAGATGTAGAGGGTGCATCCACTTGGGATGCATCCAATACATTCTCATCAACATTTTTCTTCTTTCCTTCTAACCAAATCAATCTCACATCCTCTAAGGCTTTCACAAACTTGACTTTTGCTTCAGGATCCAAAACTGGTTCTTCGATCTTTTTAGGGCTTTCCTGACCTTGCGTCCTTGATCTACAAAACCTTGAGATATGTCTAACCTTGTTACAAGAGTGAAAAATGACTAGAGGTCTATTATTCCTTAGTGCATTGACATGAGTTACCATTCTGGATGTTTTGGCTAAGTGACCATTATAGTTACATATCTGACATGTAACATTTTGAGAACTTCTAACATTTGTCTGATTGTAATTTCTTTGATATTGCCAAGTCCTATTCTTCTTGGTAGTCTTGTAATTCATAGCTTTATGACCAAATATATTGCATGAATAACAGTAGCCATTAAAAGGTTTTATCTTTGTATAGTTTCTTGCAATGTGTCCATGCTTGTTACATGCAAGACAAGTGCATTCTACTTGCTTGCACTCATTCTTAGGAGGACTACCATTGTCTATGGTTTGATCTTCAATCTTCTCAGCATCAGTAGAGTCATTTTGTGAATCCTTTCTTGCTCACATATTGTCAATTTGATTTTGTGCTTCATTGTATCCAATGCAGCTAGTGTCTCCTTTGATTCTTCTTGCATACAACTGAAATTCTACCAAATCAACACTGGTCTATAATTTGTCAATATGATTCTTTCCTTCTTTTAATTTAGACTCCAATCTTTCTTTGCAATTCCTTAATCCAAGATTTCCAAATTGGCTTCCCTTAATTCTTCATTGAGTTGAAGGTTCTCCTTGACTTGTTCATTGTAGACATCTTGATTGTTCATCAATTTGTCATCAAATTCTTCAAGCTGACTTAACAAGGATGCATTTTCTTCACTCAACTTCTTGACTTTTTCTTCAAGCTCACCATTAGAGTGTCCTTTCAAATCCTTTCTTAGTCTTTTGATAACTAATTGAGCATCACTGACTTTTTCTTTTAGTTCTTCAATTTCTCTTTCTGAATTGTCCAGGTCTTCAAGAGTGGCTTCAAGATTTTTCTTCAGATGTTTCATATCTGCTTTGTCCATGATCTCCTCAAGTGTTTAAACTTCTTTGCTAAGGACCAGAGCTTTGATACCAATTTTTAGGAATGGGAACATTGAGAGGGGGGGTGAATCAGTGTTCACTACAATTAACTTTTAACTTTAATCTTTATGCACAAACTAAATGCTTAAGAACTAAATTTAAACATTCACATAAACATGAAACATGAAATCAACACATGACACCAATATGGTTATGGGGAAACCTAAATAGGTAAAAACCCCAGTGGGACTTGATACCCACTAATGATTTGCACTAGTGTTTTGTGATCCTTGTTAGAAGATCCTTTACCCTATTAGGAGTAGCTTTACAATGCTTTAAGTACAGTAGACCTTGTTAAGGGCCAGACCCTGTTAGGAGTGTTTTACAATGATCCTTGTTAGGGGAGTGGACTCATTGTCCTAGAGCTCAGTACTCAAATAGTGAAGGCTACAACCTTCTGATTCTGATACACTCTATATCTATAGGTGAACTATTCACTGTGACACTACTTTTCAGATTAGTTCCTTTGGTGCATCGATGCTTTGACCTCTATAAAAGCTCTAATACATCTTATGCTCACTTCGCATACCTCTTCTCTATTGATCACATCTCTATTTTCACTTCCATGCCGAATACACTAGGCGCACCTTATATTTATGCGCTTATACAAACAAAACAATTAGGTCGGCCATATAACTAATTACAAACAATACTTCCAATTGAAATTGCTTAAGTGTGCTTACAATTATACATATAAACATGTTGGCAACCTAAATATAATGAGCGCATGGCCTTTACAACATTAAATTATAATCACAAACCGAAAAGCTAACTGTCAGCTCCATGCTTTGTTTGGTGCTGGCACACACTAGCTATGCAACTTCAATTGAATATAACTTTCACATCTTTTCATATCTTCTTATGCACTCATAGAATAAGTATAAGTATAGTCTAACAACCTTAACTTCTAGGATGCATACCATAATTCATTTTTACACACGTGCATTGATGCTCTGAGCTGTTGGCACTCTGTATACTATGTAGTCTTCAACACTTAACTAAATTTTGATCTTTACACTAAGTGTGCTAACTCCAAAATGCTATATGAATTTGTTGCCATAATGAAAACACTATATCTAATCATATACTTTAGTATAGACAACTTTCCAATAGCCACCATTTTGGATGGAAATAACAGTACTAATGATGTTCTTTATGTTGATGGTTTGAAACATAAGCTTCTCAGTGTTGGACAGTTACTTGGAAAAGGCTATCAATTGGAGTTCAAAGATGACCAATGCATCATTAACAACAAGGGTGGTGTTATGATTGCATCCGGCTTAAAGACAAGAGGTAATGTTTTTCAACTCAATTCAAAAGCAAGTTGTTTTTTTGCTAAAGTTGATGACAGTTGGTTGTGGCATAAAAGACTATGTCATATCAATTTTGATAACATAGTAAAGATAAGCAATGTAAAAGTAGTAAGAGATCTACCAAGCATAGCAAAGCCAGTCGATACTAGATGCAGGGAATGTGTGATGGGAAAGCATGTGATAAATTCATTCAGGAGCAAGCAGAATTCAGCAGAGAACAAGTTGGATCTGATTCATACAAACCTAAGTGGTCCAACTCAAACAAGATCATACTATGGTGAAAGGTATTTCATTTTGTTTGTTGATGATTATACTAGAATGATGTGGGTTGCTTTCTTGAAAGCTAAGACAGAAGCATTTGAGAAGTTCAAAATATTCAAAGCTAAGGTTGAGAATGAATATGGACTAAAGATAAAATGTTTGAGATCAGATAGAGGAGGAGAATTCACCTCTAACAGATTCTATGAGTATTGTGAAGAACGTGGCATAAAGAGATAGTTAAGTGCACCTAGAAACCCTTAGCAGAATGAAATTGCAGAGAGAAGGAATAGGATCATCCTTGATACAGTGTGTAACATTATGATAGAAGGAAAAGTTGCACACACCTATTGGAGAGATGTGGTCAATATAGCATTCTATACCATCAATAGAATTCAATTAAGGCTAGGCACTGACAAAACACCATATGAGCTATGGTTTGGTAATGTTCCCATAGTAAAATACTTTAGAATATTTTGAAGCAAGTGCTACATCAAGAGGGATGAAGCAGTAGGCAAGTTTGATGCAAGAAGTGATGAAGGTATTTTTCTTGGTTACTCTACTAAAAGTAAAGCTTATAGATGTTTCAATTTAAGATAGAAAAAGATCATTGAAAGTGCTCATGTAAAGATTGATGAAAAGTTTATGATTCAAGAAAGATATCATGATTACTCACCCACGATTGAAGAAGAACCTAGACCATCTACTATTGAAGAAATGTTTGATGGTATTGATGTGTTATTCAATGACCATGAGAAGAGTGAAGAAGAAACTCCTAAGGCTAATAAGTCAGCATCACCTAAAGTTCCAAAGTTTACATCAAGAAATCATTCCAATATAGACATCATTAGAGATCAGAGCCCAAAAGTCTTAACAAGGTCCCAAGCAAAGAACTCAGCTAACAGTGAAGCGGTATGTTTACTATCTTAGATTGAACCCTTAAGTGTTGAAGATGCATGTAATGATTCAGATTGGCATGATGCTATGAAAGAAGAACTTGATCAGATTGTTAAGAATGACACTTGGGAATTGGTCCCAAGACCTAGTGATAAAAATGTGATTGGAACAAAGTGGATATTTAGAAACAAGATGAATGAAGATGGTACTGTAGTAAGAAACAAAGCAAGGTTAGTATGTAAAGGATATGTGCAAAGAGAAGGCATTGATTATTCAGACACATTTGCACCTCTGAGTAGATTAGAAGCTATTAAGTTGTTTCTAGCTTATGCTACAGTCAAAAACTTCAAAGTATATCAGATGGATGTCAAGTCAGCATTCTTGAATGGAGACTTGAAAGAAGAAGTATACATTGAGCAACTAGAAGGATTCACCTTATCAGACAGACCTGATATGGTATGTAAATTGAAGAAGTCCCTCTATGGACTTAAGCAAGCTCCTAGAGCATAGTATGAGAGACTAGATGCATACTTAACAAAGATTGGATTCAACAAAGGAGCAATAGATTGTAATCTATTCATTAGAGAGACATCTGAAGGTTTACTACTTGTAGCTATATTTGTTGATGACATTATCTTTGGAGGTAATGACAAACTAAGTGCTGAATTTGCCAAAGAAATGCAGAATGAGTTTGAGATGAGTATGATTGGTCCTATCAAATACTTTTTAGGATTAAATGTGCAGCAGACAGAAAAAGGAATTTTTATTAATCTTCAAAATATGTGAAAGAGATACTGAAGAAAATCAAGATGGATGATTGCAAGCCAGTAGGAACCCCTATGATCACTAGATGCAAGCTTACAAAAGAAGATGACTTACTAGTAGTGGATATAACATTGTATAAATCTATGATTGGTAAACTTATATATCTTACTCAGACTAGACTTGATATTTCAAATGTAGTTGGCATAGTTGGAAGATTTGCAACAGAACCTAAAGAAAGTCACCTCACGGCAGTAAAGAGAATATTCAAATACTTACAAGGCACTATAGATTATTGTCTATGGTATCCTAATTCAGAAAATGTTGAGCTTCATGTGTACACTAATGTAGATTGGGAAGGATGTGTTGATGACAGAAAGAGTACTTCAGGTGGAGTAGTGTTTCTTGGTGATAGAAACAAAATTATATTTCTCATTCAACAGTAGAAGCGGAGTATGTTGTAGCAGCCTTGAATTGTTCTACAATTGTTTGGATCAATCAGATGATAAAGGATTTTGGAATTCAGATTGATTATCCTATTGTTATTCACTATGATAACACTAGCACTATCAATATGTCAAAAAACCCTGTGATGCATGCAAAGACAAAGCACATTGAGATCAAGTATCACTTCCTAAGAGAGAAAGTGGCAGAGAAAGAAGTCAAGTTGGACTATGTGAGTACAAAAGATCATTTGGTAGATATATTCACAAAGCCCTTGCCTAAGGATACTTTTGAGTATCTCAGGGAGAAGTTGGGAGTAATTCCCTTCCCTGTTTCTACCTCAGGAGTAGTATCGGTACTTAAAAAGAATGACACCCTTTGCCATTGATGTCAAAGGGGTGAGTATATATAGAGTCATGAAAAATAGAAGCAGAAGGAGGAGTAGTATACTAAGGGGGAGCAACATTCAGTTATGATAGTAGTTCAGTTGAGGGAATCGAGAATATTAGAAAATATTGTAGCAGATGGAGGATTCATCTTTGGGGGAGTTTTGAAGAGGAAATGGAGAATGTTATAAAATTTATATTCATTTGGGTTGGTGGTGGTTTTTCATTCCACATGTTGCCATCAATACCAAAGGGGGAGATTGTTGGAGATTTGCCAGCAGGCCAGTACTGACTGTATGTTTGTCATTGATGAAAACATATGGAAAGTAGCATGCGTGGAAGTCTTATGTAGTAAGATTTTAGTATATGTTGCATGGACATGATATCAACATGATATCATGGGCGCAGAGGTTAACTATTATTATAGACAGTTATATAGCAGCTTGTGTCAGAAGTGTTCTTGAAAGAGTTACAAGTAGTGTTCTATATATGGTTGTCTGTACAGTTATCATGGATCCTTGTGCACTTAGATTTATGTTGAAGACATGTTAGTGATTTTTCATTCATGGACGCATAGTCTATTGATGAGTAGAAGTGAAGTTATGCATTCACTATTCATCAACAATAGTTTCTTATGTTTATTCACAAGAGCCGACAGAGATTTTATTGGTTATGTAGTTGCACCTATCCTGTTGGTATGCACCCTTGGATTTAAGCTTAGAAGAGAGTTATTGATGTTCATTTAAGAGTGCATGAGTTAATTTAGCTTGAGGAGAAAGATCTAATTTTTTTGGTAGAGCCGACAGTGTGTAGCGTGCATCTACAATTATCTTATTAGACAGGTCCCAGATTGTGTTGCGTGCATAGTAGAGCTGACATAATGTTTGTTGGAGTTTGTTATGGTTTCTTTAATATGATTTCAAGGTGGTTCTAGCAGCATGACTTGATTATATCATTTGGAGGAAATATATTTATAGGAAGTCATTTGTGATTGTTGTAGTGTGGTTCATAGTTGATTAAGCTGAGCAGAGCAGAGTGTGTGAAGTGTTGAGCCATCAGAATAAGGTCTATGTGACCAAGTAAAGTACTTGTGCTATTCATTGGAACTGGTCCATAAATTAGGTCAAAGCACAATTCACCAAGATCCGGATATAGTGCATATCTATTATTCAGAAGGTTGTAGCCTTTGCTTATTTGAGCAGTGAGCTCTCGGACAATGCGTCCTCTCCCCTAATAGGGACAATTGTAAAAGACTCCTAACAAGGTCTGACCCTTGACCAAGTCCACTATACTAAATATATTGTAAAGCAACTCATAACAGAGTTAAGGATCTTCTAACAAGGATCATAATACTCTAGTGCAGAATATTAGTGGGTGTCAATTCCCACCGAGGTTTTTACCTATTTGGGTTTCCCCATAACCAAAAGATTGGTGTTGTGTTCTTGTGTTCTTTCATATGTTTATGCTATCTAAAACATCCCCACCCCCCCCCCTCTCTCAGTTATCTCTTGGGACTATTCCTAACAGCTGCTGCATCACAATGATTCTCCTTCTACAACTTAATCTTAATTTTCCCCTTTCCAACAATCTTTCAAGGTTCATTATCTCCCAAATAAACTAGCCCAAAATCCCCTTGGACATAATCAAGAAAATAAACTCTATGGGGTGTAGCATGAAATGAATCCCCTGAATCTAAAACCCAAGAATCATCAACACTTTCTAAAGAAAAAAGAAATGAATCCTCTTCAGATTTATTACTTACCACAGTTGCCTCCTATTACCTTCTTGTTTGTCTCCTTCTTTATTATTTTAAGACCAATAATCTTTCTTCTTATGACCTAGTTTTCCACAATACCAACAATCATTTTCTCCTCTATATTGAGACCTCTTGCCCTTTGATTTTTGTCATGATTTCCCATGATTTCCAAAGTTGTTTCCTCTCTCATTCATTCTACCTCTTCTTTGTGCATTCATGAAACTTCTGAATGTAGATCCACCTGAGCTTTTCCTATGAGTTTCCTCACTCAAGATCACACTGATAACATCATCAAATTTTAGGGTATTAGAACCAGAAAAAAAGTTACTAACAACCATTACCAAGCCTTTCCATCTTTCAGAAAAAGAACACAAAATTAAGAGAGCCCTAATGTTTTCATCAATTTACAAAAGATAATTGATTGGTAACCCTATTAAACTCATTTAAATGATTACCAATAGATCCACATTATTCCATCTTCACATTAAACAAATGCTTCATGAGAAATACCTTGTTTGAATGGAGGCTCTTCATACAACTTTTCTAGGGTTTCCGTCCATTCTTCAATTGTCTTTTCTTTCATAATATTAAAAGACACTAATTGTGCCAGACATAATCAAATAATTCCAAGTACCTTCCTATCTAAAACATCCCAATCCTCATTAGTCATTGTTATCAGTTTCTTAGATTTTACATCTAATAGCCGCCATAAATTCTTTTGATAAAGATAGTCCTCCATTTGTATTTTCCATAACTGAAAGTTCTGCCCATTAAACTTCTCAACCTTCAGTTTACCCTCATCTGCCATTTCTCCCACTCAACCTTGAGACTCCCACTAAACTATGAGACCTTCTTGCAAAGGATAGATGAAAAAAAAACCTCACTCTAATACCACTTGTTAGGATTAACAAGACAAAAATAACAGTTACATGAAAATATAACCAATATCAAAAAATAATAAACCACATAAAAGAGAACACAAGACACAAGGATTTATCATGGTTCACCCAATCCCTAGGCTACATCCACCAGCAATGAGTCAATATTCTTATTATCTAGTGATTACAACTTGATTATAATCTGCAATCCCTTACAGCTCAATACTGCCTCAAGAAGCTACTAAAAAACATACATTCTAGGCTACATCCACCAGCAATGAGTCCAATATTCTTATTATCTAGTGATTACAACTTGATTATAATCTGCAATCCCTTAGCTCAATACTGCCTCAAGAAGCTACTAAAAAACATACATTATGAAATCCCTAACCCCAAAACCAATTTTATACAATTTTTTTTTTCTTAAGGGTTAGAATTGGTTACAACAAGTCAGCCCAAAAATACACAAAAATTGTATGTAGTACTTCCCTGATCAGTCACCAAAGACCAAATTGAATACATTCTTGCATGCAGATTGTTTTAACTTGTTGCTCCAAGATTCTTAGATCTAAATAATGCTTGAATGATATGGACAGGATGAAATGTCACCTTGAAAATTGATTGATAATTGATGTTCATGATGTAAAAATGAATTGAAAGAATGTACTTATATAGGTTTCTCAATGCATTTCATCAATTAAATTGACCTCCAATAGTCATATTTAGACATTGGGATCGAGAAACAACTAGCAAGATACCAACACCAACATGATAGAATTTTGAAAAATGGTCCCCCATTTTAATAAGTCTAGGAAGTAAAGTGAAGTTTACTAGATTTATTCATCACCAAATGGAAATTTATTTTTTCTTTTGGACCTTTCTGCAAAGAGAGCCATATTCAAAATACCAATGATATCTTTTGATAGTCACGTCCTTGTCTCTTTTTAGGACTATCAAGCCTTGATATAATAATTTAATGATAACATTATAAAACATTTCTTTGGGTAAGTTGAGATAACATTTAAGGAACCTTGTGAATCCTCTCACACATGACCCAAACTAAAATAAGGGCTTGGTATAATGGACCTTAGTATTCAAGTACATTTTTTACCATTAAGTTGATCATATAAAGCCT